>CM074719.1:26879321-27336821 GCA_037306005.1 Rhinophrynus dorsalis
AAATTGGAGGAGAGTTGTGTCTGGTGGATGGGTTTAAGCGTGGCGAACAAACATGAATGAATAATACATGTGCTGGGGAAGCAGAGGTCATCCTCATGAATAATGGAGGACATTGCCTCACTTGGAGCTCTTATCACACTTATGGAATCTGTAAGAGTTTAGTCGTTTTGTTTCCTTATGGTTCCTGCACAATCCAAGACCCATAGAAAATGGAGAGAGGGGAAGAGAGGAGGGAGGCAGAGATGGAGGGAAAAAGTGAGAGGAAAGAGGGAGAGAGAGAGACAGAGAGAATATGGAGGAAGAGGGCGAAGAGAGGCAGAGAAGAAGAGGGAAAAAGAGAGAGGAAGGTGGCAAAGATGGGAGATAATTGGAAGGTGGAGATGGAGGGAGCGAGAATATAGAGGGAGAGAAAGGGGAGGGAGAGAGGCAGGAATGAGTCTGAGATGGAGGGAGAAAGAAATGGATGGGGAAAAGATAGAGGAGAGATGAGGGAGATGGAAAGAGAGATAGACAGAGAGAGAGAGAGAAGAGGGAAGTGGACATGGGGGAGTGGAGGGGGAGAGAGGGGAGGGAGGCAGAGATCGATGGAGAAAGCGGGGGATGAAGTGAGGAGGGAAGTGGAGAAGGAGGGAGAGGATGGAGTGAGAGAGAGAGGAAGGCAGAGATGGATGGAGAAAGAGAGAGGAGGAGAGAAAGAGAGAGAGGAGGAGGGAGAGAGGATGGAGTGCGAGAGAGGGAGGAGGGAGGCAGAGGTGGATGGTGAAAGGAGGATGGAGAGAGGAGGGAGGTTGAGATGGAGGGAGAGGATGGAGTGAGAGAGGGAGGCAGAGATAGATGGAGAAAGAAGAGGATGGAGAGAGGAGGGAGGTGGAGATGGAGGGAGAGGATGGAGTGCGAGAGATGAGGAAGGCAGAGATGGATGGAGAAAGAAGAGGAGGGAGAGAGGAGGGAGGTGGAGATGGAGGGAGAGGATGGAGTGCGAGAGATGAGGAAGGCAGAGATGGAAAGAAAGAGGAGGGAGAGAAAGAAAGAGAGAGAGAGAGGAGGAGGGAGAGGATGGAGTGCGAGAGAGGGAGGAGGGAGGCAGAGGTGGATGGAGAAAGGAGGATTGAGAGAGGAGGGAGGTGGAGATGGAGAGGATGGAGTGAGAGAGGGAGGCAGAGATAGATGGAGAAAGAGAGAAGAGGAAGGAAGATGGAAGAGAGAGGGAGAGAGGATGGAGTGCGAGAGAGGGAGGAGGGAGGCAGAGGTGGATGGAGAAAGGAGGATGGAGAGAGGAGGGAGGTGGAGATGGAGGGAGAGGATGGGGCGAGAGAGAGAGTGAGGCAGAGATGGATGGAGAAAGAAGAGGAGGGAGGTGGAGATGGAGGGAGAGGATGGAGTGCGAGAGATGAAGGAGGCAGAGATGGATGGAGAAAAACAGGAGGAGAGAAAGAGAGAGAGAGAGAGGAGGATGGAGAGCTGGAGGGAGAGACAGAGGATCAGGACCATTTATAGAACTTCTTATGTCATGAATCTCTGAACAGAAGCTGCAAATGGAATTTTTTATGGGATTCCTCTAACCCTCATGGATGCTTTGGGGGGCATCTGTAGCATCCAAGAGGTTAACCCTTTGAGTGCCAGAGGGATATCCAACGCATTGCTTTGCAATGCGTTGGATACCCCTCTGGCACTCAAAGGGTTAAAGTTAGTAGAGTACTTCCACCAAACTTTTAATTTTCACAGGTAACCTGGTCGTATCGATTTCTCTGCTCAGCTTCCCACCTCTCCATCCACCACACACACAGTCATGTTGGCTTCTTGTAGAGAAACTGGACAAAGGTCAAACCAAGGTGAGATCTCCCCATGCCTTAACTGTCCCTGAGAGGATGGAAAGATGCGGGCGGGATGAAGCATTGGGCCATTTACACCAAACAAATGAGGCGCAGTATTGGAACAAACCAACTGACCACTGGGGGCACTAGAAATCCCTACTGATTTAAATGGAACTTTTAATAAGTGATAGTAATGTTTCACAAAAACAGCACCCCCAATTAATCTTCATAGTATTTGGGCCATGCAGAGTGTTATTTCAATACTGTCAGAGTTGTAGTTTAAGAGTAATTGAATGATAAAGTATCCCCCCTCCCTCCCCTTTTACCTAGTGTAAGCCCCCAGTCCTCAGATGTAGAATCCAGTCCATAGACAGCTCACATCAAGGGTCAATGTTCTTACTGTGAGAACAATGAAAGCCCTGCCCCCTTGACAGCTTTTTCCTTTATCTTAATTGAAGATTGTCCCTCTCTGCAGTCTACCTGGGCACCTCCCTTCTGCTCTGGCTGAGCAGTGTTACATCAGTAAAAGGGGCGGGAGGGGGATACTTTGTCATTGAATTACTCTTGAACTACAACTCTGACAGAATTGAAATAACACTCTCCAAAGTCCAATACTATGATGATTAATTAGAGCTGCTTTTATTATGAAACATTACTATCCCTTTAAACCCAAGGCCGTAACCACAGGGGGTTTAGAGGGGGCGATTGTACCAGGGCCCAGCACCCAAGGGGGCCCCCATCTGCCCCAGGGTCCAGGGTGTTTTAGTTATTCCACCTCTTAAAGGGATAGTAATACTTGAAAATAATTTTATTTTATATTGTAGCCCTTTAAAAAAACAATTAAAATGATATGTCCTATCTCCCAAACCTAAAGTGTGGAAATTTCCACAGAAAAAGCAGCAGATTTTTTTTTTTACAAAAAGTCCCATAAAAAAGGGACTTTTCACCCATCCCTACAGGAGAGTACCTGCTTGGCAATGTCAAATGTATCTTCTTCCTAGAATTCATAGGTTCTGTTTTTTTCATTACCGCCGTATCTTTCCTTACACAAACTCTCTGTTCAGCGATTCAAAAGTTCTAGAAACAGATGGGAAACGAGACGCTTGCTTTTCTTTTCTTCCTCTAAAAGGATAGAAGACAAAAGAAATCTGCCAGAGATTCTTTGCTTCCTTCCTACTGCAGCTTTGATGAAGGGAACGTCAAAGATAATTCCTTGGAACGAGGACAGCTGAAATGTGGAGGTCACTGTGCACTCGCACTAACACGAAAAGTGGCCAATTAGCTTTGTTTTGAAGAAAGGTGTAAAGGGAAGGTTCTTTTGATGGCTATGTTTACACGGCAAAGCATCAAAAGAGTCCCTCTGTTTGAAGAGGAATTTCACAGATGAAAATCTCATGAGGAGAAATGGATGGAGGTCATTGCAGACTCATGGTAATATTTCACAATCTGGCTGAATTAACTTTCATGTGAAGAAAAAGGTCAAACAAAAAAAGACTTGTCAAGAAGTTTCTGAATACTTAGTCTAGAACTTCACAAAGTGACTGAAATCACCTTCATTACATAGAAGCACTATTAAAAACTTTGCTGAACTTCTTATCTCAGAAAATATGCCCTGAAACCCCATTAACCGGTGCAGTGGTGTCCGTAGACATTTTTCCAGTGGGGGGCAAAGCCATAATATGACCCCCAGGCCAGCCCATCTAGCCCCTTTATTTATATGGAAGGGGGTAATTGTAGGGGGGGGCAAGCGCCCCCCTTGCCCCCCCCTCCGGACGCCCATGAACCGGTGTGTGCTTTGGAAGTCACTGGCTGCACAGACAAGAGAGGAAGTGTGCGCACATCACATATATTCTTTGTATACTTACACTACCGTCTATAGTGCCCCCACACATTGCAAAGCAATTCAATGAGAACTCACCAGCATCCAAGGAGTTAATATGAAGCGTCAGGAGTTATGTGATTGGATACACAAATACTAACATTTTTTTGTGAGGAAAAAAAAAAGTAACTTTAGAAAAAATATTTATGAGATATATGTAAACCATAAAATAGTATATAGTATGTTTGTCAGTGTGAAGCTCAATGATTGGCTGGGCAGGGGAACAGAACTCCACCTCTGAGGAGCGGCTCCTCTGGGAACGTCTGAAACTAACCTTTTTTGGGTATACAAGTTCTAGGGGTGCAAGTTTTGAATATTTAATTAATTGAATAAACTATAGCTTATTGGTTTGGTTATGCAATATAATTGATCATTATATTCTGAAATTTAGGGAAAACACAGTGGATATGCTCCACTGTCTTCGGGGGTCAAAGGCTGATTCTTAGGGCTTTGTGAGTTCACCTGTAACTCTGCCAAATTCTATACCAGTTCCAGTCACACTCCTCTCTGTTCTTCAACCAATTTTGAGGGCAGATGCTGCCCCCTACCCCACCCAATTTATGATGCAAATCTAGACACCCATCCCCCATGATTAATTGTTGCAGCCCTAGTGAGCATTGTGCTGTGCAATGGATTATATAACAATTAGTGTAAAAGCCCATGTCAAGGTCAAGGTAATGTCAACCCTTTGAGTGCCAGACTGCAGAAGTCATCTCCACTGTATCACCGTTTAGTGAATCTCCCCCAAGATCTATTTGTTGGTCAAGCTAATAGTAGATTTATTCAACATACTAGTGATAGTCACAGTTATAACAGTAAAGTGCTCTGATCTTTGGCATCAAGAGGGTCTTTCGGTCAAATACAGGAGGCAATCTGGATAATGAGCTATTAAAATAAGAGTCAAGATGGATCATCAAATTAGAGGCTATGGGTCCTCTAGGGTTAAATGATAAAAATGATTTGCTACTATTTTTGCAGTGACGGTTTGATATCCCGTTGCCTTACTCACACCCACCGGACAGAATAAGTCCTACGGGCTGTGTGTGTGTGTGTGTGTGTGTGGGCAAGAGAATTTTGAAACAATTGTTTCTATTTTAACCCTTTGAGTGCCAGAGGGGTGCTCAATGCGTAACCCTCTGGCACTCGAAGGGTTAAAGTGTTTTAAATGTTAACATTTTTTCTGTTGCCATTTGGACTCTCTGCCTCTTTAATTCTGTGAATTTTGGGAGGAGTACTGAGAGCTCAAAAGGGTGCCAGTCTGAATGTTTGAATGTTGCTGTAATGGATGCAGGTGAGGCAAGAAACAGCTGTCGGGTTACTGTTCATTGGAAATGCCACCTATCCCTGTAAACGCTATGGTGTAACATAGTAACATAGACATGCGTTCATCAAGTCCAGCCCACGCCAAAAGCACCCCTGTTGATCCAGAGGAAGGCAAAAAGAATAAATCTGGAGCCATTTCCAATTTAGGACCAAGTGAAAGAAAATCAAAAATTCCTTCCTTCAAATGACAGTCAGATATTTCCCCTGATCAACATCCTATCTACTTTTAAGCCTTCTGTCATAGCTTTACTGCCCTTACTGTAAAGAATCCCTGCCTTTCTGAAACCTAATAAAAGGTGAATTTTAACTTGGAGAATGCCAACTCTTTTTCTTTTCCTCTTACTTGCTGCATATGCATTAAAATGCAAGTTTAGGATTAGGATTTGGTGATCTAACATCAAATAACTAATTTTTACAGATACTAGTGGGAATTTCTTGATATTTAAAATCATATAACCCAATTTTCTTTTTATGTGTTAGTGTTTAGTTAAGAACCACTATATACAAGGACAGAGTTTCCCTTTAATACATTTAGGACCAGAGGCGTGCCCAGTGTATTAAAGGGTTAAACAGCACTCCGAGATCAAACCAGCCTTACATTTTAATATCTTGCAACTCTTTCGGGGAATATTTAATACAATATAATAATGTGGCAATGTATTGACCTTACTGCTGTCAAGATTCTCATACTTGCCAACATTTCAAATTGCCAAAGAGGAACGCTTGTGTTTTAGGGGGTGTTGCTTTGGGTGTGGCAGGTGGGTGGGCCATTGCCGATCATTTTTAGGCTATTTCATGACCTACTGACACCTCCTTGAGTCACCTAATAAATGACTAATAACAAAACCAAATTATTTTATTTACACAGACTAATTTATAAACACATGTACTGACATTTAACCCTTTGAATGCGTTCCGTACCCCTCTGGCACTAAAAGGGTTAAATAAATATTAATGTGAGTCTGCGGTGATGCAATGTGATGCACTTATATACACATCACACAGTTTGATCTCCTAAACACAGGGACATCAGGGTGATACACTTATATGCACACCACACAGTCTGATCTCCTAAACACAGGGACACCAGGGTGATACACTTCTATACACACCACTCAGTCTGATCTCCTAAACGCAGGGACACCAGGGTGATACACTTATATACACACCACACAGTCTGATCTCCTAAACACAGGGACACCAGGGTGATACACTTCTATACACACCACACAGTCTGATCTCCTAAACACAGGGACACCAGGGTGATACACTTCTATACACACCACACAGTCTGATCTCCTAAACACAGGGACACCAGGATGATACACTTATATACACCACACAGTCTGATCTCCTAAACACAGGGTCACCAGGATGATACAGTTATATACACACCACACAGTCTGATCTCCTAAACACAGGGACCCCAGGGTGATACACTTAAATACACACCACACAGTCTGATCTCCTAAACACAGGGACATCAGGGTGATACACTTCTATACACACCACACAGTCTGATCTCCTAAACACAGGGACACCAGGGTGATACACTTATATACACACACCACACAGTCTGATCTCCTAAACACAAGGACACCAGGGTGATACACTTATATACATACCACACAGTCTGATCTCCTAAACACAGGGACACCAGGGTGATACACTTATATACACACCACACAGTCTGACCTCCTAAACACAGGGACACCAGGTGATACACTTATATACACACCACACAGTCTGATCTCCTAAAAAGAGGGACATCAGGGTGGGAAAGAGGGTCAGAGGGATTTGGGTGTAAAAGAGGGATTGTCCTTCCTAAAGAGGAACACTTGGGAGGTTCAGTAAGAATCTGTGTATTATAGACATCTGTGTCTAGGGTGGTCACTAATAATCATACTAATTAGCTTTATAATATGTTGATAGCTATTCCATTTCCTGTCACATTTAGCCCACACTGGCATGCAAAAGGTTATAGTACAGAGCATGTTACTGAGTCATTTAGAATTTTCCATAAAAACTGACATATTTGCAGGTTCAGGCCATTCAAGGACTCGGTCCTGAGATGTTCATGAGCATTTCTCAATGCTCATCCAAAAGTTCCAGCAGCACCAATTCAACATGAAAATGAGGCTTATTTGTGTGTCCAATTTACAATCTCAGCGGCAATGTAATCGATTGCATTTGTAATTTGTAAAGTCACCTAAATAGAAAAATCAGTGAGACTTTTTCAGAATAAGAGTGATCCAGGCATAAATGTCTTCTTAGTCATCTTTCAGTGGGAGAAATTTGAAATCCAGGAGTACTGCAATGACGAATTGTGTCTGCCTCCACAGACATGATATTCAGTACTAATTGATAAAGGGATAGTACTGCATATTAAGGAAACATATTGCTGGGGTTCTCCTGCTGAGTAAAACAAGAACACTCCCACTGCTGAGAGATGTTATATTCAAAACTTATTGCAGCTCAAACCTGTACATTTTGGGCGCAGTACTTCCATAGACTGAAACTTGGCAGGGGAGTTGTTGCTGGTACAGAAGCCTATGGACAGATAGTGTTACTGAATAAACGTGTCCACAGATTGCTGTAACAACATATCATGGAACTGCACACAAAAGATGTTCAATTTGAACCACAATAACATGTGAATAAAATGTCTCTCGGCAGTTAGGAGTATTTAATTGTATCTATGTGTCAGTTTATGCAGTACTGGCTGGTATTGTCTTGTGCTAAATGCTAACAATCCACATTGATCTGGCATTCCTGGACAGCAATCTGGCCTTCTAAGAGCTAACATAAATTAAGATATATATATTTTTTTACTGTTGGGGGTGTCTTATAAACCCCCTTCTCCAATTAGTAGCATAAGTAGGAGGGAAGATGGTAGAGCACAAGGGAGTGGCAGGTAGGAGGGAGAGCAGTGTGGAATGTTAGTACCTGGCTGGTAGAGAGAGTCAGGTGGGAGGGGAAGCAGTGCGGAATGTTAGTACCTGGCTGGTAGAGAGAGTCAGGTGGGAGGGGAAGCAGTGCGGAATGTTAGTACCTGGCTGGTAGAGAGAGTCAGGTGGGAGGGGAAGCAGTGCAGAATGTTAGTACCTGGCTGGTAGAGAGAGTCAGGTGGGAGGGGAAGCAGTGCGGAATGTTAGTACCTGGCTGGTAGAGAGAGTCAGGTGGGAGGGGAAGCAGTGCGGAATGTTAGTACCTGGCTGGTAGAGAGAGTCAGGTGGGAGGGGAAGCAATGTGGAATGTTAGTACCTGGCTGGTAGAGAGAGTCAGGTGGGAGGGGAAGCAGTGCGGAATGTTTATATCTAGTTGAGACTGGCACCTGGGAAGGAGTGCAGTATGGAATGTTTATATCTAGCTTAGAATGACAGCTGGGAAGGAGTGCAGTGTGGAATTTTAATATCTGGCTGAGAGCGACAGCTGAGAAGGAGAGCAGTGTGGAATGTTAATATCTAGTTGATAGTGGCAGCTGGGAGGTAGAGCAGTGTGGAATGTTAATATCTATTTGAGAGTGACAGCTGGGAAGGAGTGCAGTTTGGAATGTTAAAATCTAGCTGAGAGTGGCACCTGGGAAGAAGTGCAGTGTGTAATGTTTTTATCTAGTTGAGAGTGGCACCTGTGAAGGAGTGCAGTGTGGAATGTTTATATCTAGCTGAGACTGGCAGCTGGTAAGGAGTGCAGGGTGGAATGTTTATATCTAGCTGAGAGTGGCAACTGGGAGGTAGAGCAGTGTGGAATGTTAATATCTAGTTGAGAGTGACAGCTGGGAAGGAGTGCAGTGTGGAATGTTTATATCTAGTTGAGAGTGGCACCTGGGAGGTAGAGCAGTGTGGAATGTTAATATCTAGTTGAGAGTGACAGCTGGGAAGGAGTGCAGTGTGGAATGTTTATATCTAGTTGAGAGTGGCACCTGGGAGGTAGAGCAGTGTGCAATGTTAATATCTAGTTGAGAGTGTCAGCTGGGAAGGAGTGCAGTGTGTAATGTTTATATCTAGTTGAGAGTGGCATCTGGGAAGGAGTGCAGTGTAGAATGGTAACATCTAGCTGAGAGTGGCACCTTGGAAGGAGTGCAGTGTGGAATGTTAATATCTAGCTGAGAGTGGCAGCTGGGAAGGAGTGCAGTGTAGAATGGCAACATCTAGCTGAGAGTGGCACCTTGGAAGGAGTGCAGTGTGGAATGTTTATATCTAGTTGAGAGTGACAGCTGGGAAGGAGTGCAGTGTGAAATGTTTATATCTAGCTGCGAGCGGCACCTGGGAAAGAGTGCAGTGTGTAATGTTTATATCTAGTTAAGAGTGGCTCCTGGGAAGGAGTGCAGTGTGGAATGTTTATATCTGGCTGAGAGTAGCACCTGGGAAGGAGTGCAGTATGTAATGTTTATATCTAGCTGAGAGTGGCACCTGGGAAGGAGTGCCATGTGGAATGTTAATATCTAGTTGAGAGTGGCAGCTGGGAAGGAGTGCAGTGTGGAATGTTTATATCTAGCTGAGAGTGGCACCTGGGAAGGAGTGCCATGTGGAATGTTAATATCTAGTTGAGAGTGGCAGCTGGGAAGGAGTGCAATGTGGAATGTTTATATCTAGTTGAGAGTAGCACCTGGGAAGGAGTGCCATGTGGAATGTTAATATCTAGTTGAGAGTAGCACCTGGGAAGGAGTGCAGTGTGGAATGTTTATATCTAGTTGACAGTGGCACCTGGGAAGGAGTGGAATGTGGAATGTTTATATCTAGTTGAGAGTGGCAGCTGGAAGGTAGAGCAGTGTAGAATGACAGTATCTGACTCATGGCAGTGCCAGCCCGTATGATCTAACTTGTATAAACTGACAAACAAAGCTAAATAGCTCATAAAATATATATTTGTTTTTAAGAAAAAATAAAGGCTCCCGTTTCATTCAGGTCGTTCTGAAAGCTCTTTCAAGTGAACCTGATTTGTCATGAAGTTATCACCTTTTTATCACCTCCCACAAGGTGTCAGATCCACTTTCGATTAATGGGGTTTTCAATGTCATTCCTATTTTTTAAATGTTATTAGGGTTAAAGTATTATTTATAGAGTGCCATATACCCTACTTCTGCATACAATGGTATTGCCTCACCGCCTCTGCTCCCTTCCTCTATCCAGCCTCCTCCTCTGATGGTGGAGGCTTCTGTCTGTAAGCTGGAGAGATCTTATTGGCAGAGATTGATATCTAGCCAATGAGACTGCTCCAGCTTACAGACAGACAGGCTGGGTAGTGGGAAGGGAACAGAGGCAGAGCGGCAACAGCATTGTATGCGGAAGTAGGGTGCAGGGCACTCTATAAGCAATAATTTTATCCCAAACAGCGTTTTTTGTTTTTTAAATAAATAACGTTTTCAACTTTATCAATTTCTACTCTACCTAATAAGCTTAACTCTTATAGGGGTGAGAGATCCCCTTTAAGGAGGAAAGATTAAAAAAGGTGTAATTCACTTCTGGTAGGACTAGACACAGGTAAGTAGCCTCTATTCCACTTCCTGCATAAGTGTCATGGTTTGTAAGAACACTCAGATAAGTTAGTAAGGTAAAATCAGCTTTATTAAGAATAATAATGTCCACCCTTCACATGTCCAGATCCGGACAGTACGGTGGCACTTCCCAAATCTGACACAGGTCAGGGTACAGGAAAATAGAAAAACAACAACAGAAATTATACAGAGCGGTAGTCAGCCACAGCCAGGATCGGTACACAGAGCGTCAATCAGCCACAGCCAGGATTGGTACACAGAGCAGCAGTCAGTCACAGCTAGGATCGGTACAAGGAGCATAGTCAGCCACAGCCAGGATCGGTACACAGAGCGTCAGTCAGCCACAGCCAGGATGGATACACAGAGCAGTAGTCAGTCACAGCCAGGATCGGTACAAGGAGCATAGTCAGCCACAGCCAGGATCGGTACACAGAGCGTCAGTCAGCCACAGCCAGGATCAGCACACAGAGCAGTAGTCAGTCACAGCCAGGATCAGCACACAGAGCAGTAGTCAGTCACAGCCAGGATCGGTACACAGAGCAGTGTCAACCACAGCCAGGATCGGTACACAGAGCGTCAGTCAGCCACAGCCAGGATCGGTACACAGAGCAGTGTCAACCACAGCCAGGATTGATACACAGAGCGTCAGTCAGCCACAGCCAGGACTGGTACACAGAGCAGTAGTCAGTCACAGCTAGGATCAGTACAAGGAGCATAGTCAGCCACAGCCAGGATCGGTACACAGAGCGTCAGTCAACCACAGCCAGGATCGGTACACAGAGCGTCAGTCAACCACAGCCAGGATCAGTACACAGAGCAGTAGTCAGTCACAGCCAGGATCGGTACACGGAGCAGTGTCAACCACAGCCAGGATCGGTACAGAGAACGTCAGTCAGCCACAGTCAACATAGGTACACAGAGCAGTAGTCAGTCACAGACAGGATCGGTACACGAAGCGTAGTCAGCTACAGCCAGGATCGGTACACAGAGCAGAGTCAGCCAAGCCGAGAATGGTACACAGAGCGTTAGTCAGCCAGTCTGGGTCAGCAACGGAATCACGGGCAGCAGAGACAGGAGCAAGGTCAGGCAAAACCGGGTCATACACGGAGCAGGAATCAACAGCAAAACAAATGCCAAATACAGGAACACCACGAAGGCGCCAAAGTAATGACAGGACTGAGTTTAAAAAGGCTAACACTGGGCGGGGCAGAACCCAGCGACCAATAAGAACCCAGCAGGACTAGAGCAGGAAGTAGCAATGTCGCTTAGCACAGACTATCACTGGCACAGTGATAATAAGTCACATTTACTAAATCAGCAACTATCTGGTGTGTTTCAAAACCACTGCTTTTTTTCTAAGCTCTTTTTGAAACAGTTATACATGAATGCTAAATTAGAAAAATGATTCTAAAATTGAGAAAAAGCAAGCACAATTCCCACTAGGCATTACACTTTTTCCTGTCTTGTTTCACAATAGATTTTATGATTACAGATATTTTATGAATGCCACCCTTAGCTGTTCTTTAAAACTGTACTGTTCCTTTAAAGAGAGGCTGTCATCTAAAAACATGTTTCTGGATCAGGGTGCCATAGCACTTTGGTGGGCCCTGGCCAGCAGCTTGGGGTGCCACGTTTTTCTATGGAGTCTCTGACAAAAAAAGTAAATGTTTGAGTATCAGATATATAATTATGGAAATTCTTACTCCCAGTATGCTTGTTTTTGTCAGTACTGTGGTAGGATGTAAGAATAACTTTAAGGATTACCACGCAGGGATTTCCTGTCTTCGCCTTACATTACCTCCTCCATTTTTCTGATACTTAATCCTAACAGTTCTTGGGGAGGTGGGCAATGCATTGCTGAGCAGTGTCAGTGAGTGAGGAGGTAATGTAGGGATAAGACAGGAAGTCAGTGCTAGAGGAGGTGGGTAATGTATTGCTGAGCAGTGTCAGTGGAGGAGGTAATGTAGGAATAAGACAGGAAGTCAGTGCTAGGGGAGGTGGGCAATGCATTGCTGAGCAGTGTCAGTGAGTGGTGAGGTAATGTAGGGATAAGATAGGAAGTCAGTGCTAGGGGAGGTGGGCAATGCATTGCTGAGCAGTGTCAGTGAGTGGAGGAGGTAATGTAGGGATAAGATAGGAAGTCAGTGCTAGGGGAGGTGGGTAATGCATTACTGAGCAGTGTCAGTGAGTGAGGGAGGTAATGTAGGGATAAGACAGGAAGTCAGTGCTAGGGGAGGTGGATAATGCATTGCTGAGCAGTGTCAGTGAGTGGGGGGTTAATGTAGTGATAAGACAGGAAGTCAGTGCTAGGGGAGGTGGGTAATGCATTGCTGAGCAGTGTCAGTGAGTGGGGAGGTAATGTAGGGATAAGATAGGAAGTCAGTACTAGGGGAGGTGGGTAATGCATTGCTGAGCAGTGTCAGTGAGTGGGGGAGGTAATGTAGGGATAAGACAAGAAGTCAGTGCTAGGGGAGGTGGGTAATGCATTGCTGAGCAGTATCAGTGAGGGAGGGAGGTAATGTAGGAATAAAACAGGAAGTCAGTGGTAGGGGAGGTGGGTAATGCATTACTGAGCAGAGTCAGTGAGTGGAGGAGGTCATGTAGGGATAAAACAGGAAGTCAGTGCTAGGGGAGGTGGGTAATGCATTGCTGAGCAGTGTCAGTGAGTGGAGGAGGTAATGTAGTGATAAGACAGGAAGTCAGTGTTAGGGGAGGTGGGTAATGTATTGCTGAGCAGTGTCAGTGAGTGGGGAAGTAATGTAGGAATAAGACAGGAAGTCAGTGCTAGGAGAGGTGGACAATGCATTGCTGAGCAGTGTCAGTGAGTGGGGAGGTAATGTAAGGATAACACAGGAAGTCCATACTAGGGGTAGGGTGACCACATTTCCCTTCTGCCATTCCGGGACGTGGTCACCCTATCAATGCCTTACCTTGAGTCCCTGGTGGTCTAGCGGAGTGCAAAGTGCTCTGTGCCTCCTCCGGCACAGAGCTGAAGCTCCCACGCGCTGTGCTCAGTAATGCAGAGCGCTGGGAGATGATGTCATCTCCCAGCGCTCTGTATTACTAGAGCGCTTGCCTCCAGATCAGGTAAGTTGCATTGCCGCCCTGGATGTCAGCCTGCAAGCGGCGTCCATGATGTGACACACCGCTTGCAGGCTGACATTCAGGGCGGCTTGGCTTCATTCCGGGACACTTCATTGTCCCGGTTGAAGGGGACCCGGGACGCGGGACATGTCCCTGAAATAAGGGACAGTCCCGGACGTTCCGGGACCCGTGGTCACCCTAACTAGGGGAGGTGGGTAATGTATTGCTGAGCAGTGTCAGTGAGTGGGGAGGTAATGTAGGAATAAGACAGGAAGTCAGTGCTAGGAGAGGTGGACAATGCATTGCTGAGCAGTGTCAGTGAGGGGGGAGGTAATGAAGGGATAAAACAGGAAGTCAGTGCTAGGAGAGGTGGACAATACATTGCTGAGCAGTGTCAGTGAGTGGGGAGGTAATGTAAGGATAAGACAGGAAGTCAGTGCTAGGGGAGGTGGACAATGCATTGCTGAGCAGTGTCAGTGAGTGGGGAGGTAATGTAGGGATAAAACAGGAAGTCAGTGCTAGGGGAGGTGGACAGTGCATTGCTGAGCAGTGTCAGTGAGTGGGGAGGTAATGTAAGGATAAGACAGGAAGTCAGTGCTAGGGGAGGTGGGTAATGCATTGCTGAGCAGTGTCAGTGAGTGAGGGAGGTAATGTAGGGATAAGACAGGAAGTCAGTGCTAGGGGAGGTGGGCAGTGCATTGCTGAGCAGTGTCAGTGAGTGGGGAGGTAATGTAAGGATAAGACAGGAAGTCAGTGCTAGGAGAGGTGGGTAATGCATTGCTGAGCAGTGTCAGTGAGTGGGGAGGTAATGTAAGGATAACACAGGAAGTCAGTGCTAGGGGAGGTGGGCAGTGCATTGCTGAGCAGTGTCAGTGAGTGGGGAGGTAATGTAAGGATAAGACAGGAAGTCAGTGCTACGGGAGGTGGACAATGCATTGCTGAGCAGTGTCAGTGAGTGGGGCGGTAATGTAGGGATAAGACAGGAAGTCAGTGCTAGGGGAGGTGGGAAATGCATTGCTGAGCAGTTTCAGCGAGTAGGAAGGTAATGTAAGGATAACACAGGAAGTCAGAGCTAGGGGAGGTGGGCAATGCATTGCTGATCGGTGTCAGTGAGTGGGGAGGTAATGTAAGGATAAGACAGGAAGTCAGTGCTAGGGGAGGTGGGTAATGCATTGCTGAGCAGTGTCAGTGAGTGGGGAGGTAATGTAGGGATAAGATAGGAAGTCAGTGCTAGGGGAGGTGGGTAATGCATTGCTGAGCAGTGTCAGTGAGTGGGGCGGTAATGTAGGGATAAGACAGGAAGTCAGTGCTGGGGAGGTGGGAAATGCATTGCTGAGCAGTTTCAGCGAGTAGGAAGGTAATGTAAGGATAACACAGGAAGTCAGAGCTAGGGGAGGTGGGCAATGCATTGCTGATCGGTGTCAGTGAGTGGGGAGGTAATGTAAGGATAAGACAGGAAGTCAGTGCTAGGGGAGGTGGGTAATGCATTGCTGAGCAGTGTCAGTGAGTGGGGAGGTAATGTAGGGATAAGATAGGAAGTCAGTGCTAGGGGAGGTGGGTAATGCATTGCTGAGCAGTGTCAGTGAGTGGGGCGGTAATGTAGGGATAAGACAGGAAGTCAGTGCTGGGGAGGTGGGAAATGCATTGCTGAGCAGTGTCAGTAAAGGAGGAGGTAATGTAGTTTTAATTCAGGAAATCAGTTCTAGAAGGTGTGGGCAGTACATTTCTGAGCAGTGTCAATGAGTGGAGGAGGTAATATAGAAATAAGATAGGAAGTCAGTGCTAGGGAGGGGGGCATTGCATTTCTGAGCAGTGTCAGTGAGTGGGGGAGGTAATGTAGGGATAAGACAGGAAGGCAGTACTAGGGGTGGTGAGCAGTGCATTGCTGAGCAGTGTCAGTGAGTGAGGGAGGTAATGTAGGGATAAGATAGGAAGTCAGTGCTAGGGGAGGCAGGCAGTGTATTTCTGAGCAGTGTCAGTGAGTGGGGGAGGTAATGTAGGAATAAGTTAGGAAGTCAGTGCTAAGGGAGGTGAGCAGTGCAATTCTGAGTACTGTCAGTGAGTGGGGGAGGAAATGTAGGGATAAGATAGGAAGTCAGTACTAGGGGAGGTGGGTAATGCATTGCTGAGCAGTGTCAGTGAGTGGGGGATGAAATGTAGGGATAAAACAGGAAGTCAGTGCTAGGGGAGGTGAGTAATGCATTGCTGAACAGTGTCAGTGAGTGGGGGAGGAAATGTAGGGATAAAACAGGAAGTCAGTACTAGGGAAGGAGGGAAGTGCATTGCTGAACAGTGTCAGTGAGTGGGGGAGGTAATGTAGGGAGAAGTGCCTGGCATGCCTAAATAAGCTTAATTTATACATCTAAATAACTCAAAAAACTATTATTCTTAGATGGGCAGCAGAACATATAGATGATTTTGAAAGCACTTTTAATCTAATCAAATTTGTTTTAGTCACAGGATACCTTTAAATCACCTGCATGCAATATACCTCTGAATGTAATAAGACAAAATTACTGCTATCAATATCATCTCTGTTTAGTGCTCCACAAGAGGATGTGAACATTTTCCACATGAGAGTTTACATTACTAATCAGAAGGGCTGTTTGAATCCCACATCACAAAACATATTATTTGTTTTACTGGTTCTCTTTTTTATTGATTACAATCATTCAAAATTCCTTTGTGGCTGTATCCGGGATGTCAGCAAGAGGAAGGGGTAGAAAGATTGATAGTGCAAATTAGCCAGAGGAGATGTAATTTTAAAGTATCTTGGAAGGTTTATAAGCTGCATATTGAAGGCATCAATCAGACATCACGCTAACAGCATTAGTGTCAGGAATCCACAAACTGGAGCCGCCAATGGGAAAAGATGTCTATTGCTAGAAACAACCTTGAAAAATGGACCAGGAAGAGGATGGGAAAATAAACTAGGGCTGCACCATGTTTTAGGATAGGGGTAGTCAATGATGGTATTCTTTTAAAATGTTGCACACTATTGTGCCCAACAAGGCTGAATCGTACATCTGGGATTGGCTGCTTCTTTTGTTCAGAGAGGAATTACCTGGCACTGCTGGATTACTATGTTGGCAGGACCAGTATGCAGGGCCAGATTTGCCATTAGGCAGAGTAGGCATCTGCCTACAGGCGCACCCCCACAGAGGGGTGCCTGTCATTGGAATCAATTCTTTTTTTTTTTTTAACTTTATTTTTTTATTCATTCTAGTGTTGCTCCCTCGGTGGCTCTTTAGTAATGTAGAGCGCCGGGAGATTACATCATCTCCCAGCGCTCTGCATTCCTAAAGAGAAGACCGCGCGGGAGCAACGGGAGCTACAGTTCTGGCACAGACTTTTCGTGCCGCTGGACCACCAGGGAGGTAGTAAATGGGGCAATGTGGAGCTGATGGTGCAAGTTGGAGATAATGGGGGTAATGTGAGGGCAAGTTGGAGCTGATGGGGCAAGTTGGAGCTGATGGGGGCAAGTTGGAGCTGATGGGGTAATGTGAGGGCAGATTGGAGCTGATGGGGGCAAGTTGGAGCTGATGAGGGGCAATGTGAGAGCAATATGGATATGGGGGTAATGTGGAGATTTGGAGCATTGTGGAGGTGTCCAGTGGAGATGGCCAATGGGGGGGGGGGGCGCTTCAGATTTCTGTGCTTACAGGCTCCTGAGATGTAAATTCGGCCCTGCCAGTATGATATGCTTTAGGATATTTCCTCTCTGTGAACGGCACTAGTGAGCTAAAAGACACTGCACCCTGGGTAGGACACCACTCATAGAGAGCCTGCAAATTTATATTGCAGGCTCATTCCCAGTTGAGCGTCTCTGACTTGTAATATGCACACTATTGCGCGACCAGCTAAACGGCTCATTAACCATGTCGCTGGGATGAAAAGGGCGACACGAGAATCTCACCCGCATCAAACGACAAGATTCTCATGTCGCGGGCATAAGCGCCACTCATTTGAGTACCCGCATGAACATAAACATACATTGGTGATATTTGAACTGGGGCCATCAAGCCAGATCAGTTCTGTGTGTACTCCCGCTTTCCTTCCCCTCAGTGTCCGAATCTCATAATAATAATTAAAAAAAAATCAAAGACACAGGCTCACAATTCAGATGATGATATGATTTTTTTATTATTATTAGTATGAGCCACGTACACTGAGGGGAAAGAGAGCGGGAGTACACACAGAACTGTTCTGGCATGACGGCTCCCAACTCAAATTTCACCAAGGTATGTTTATGTTCATGTGGGCGCTCAAATGATCAAAGCTTAAGCCAGCGACATGAGAATCTTGCTCTTTTTATGCGTATGAGATTCTCATGTTGCCCTTTTCATCCAAGAGACATGGTTAATGTGCCATTTAGTTGGTCGCACAATAGTGCATGACATTTTCACCTCCAACTGTTGGGTTCTATAACATGAATCACTGTAGTGCCCAACAGTTGACTACACCTGCTTTAGGATTCTGCTGAAAATTAAGGGTCATATTCATCAAGAAAAAGTTGTCATTTTATGGCAAACCATCTGCTCTATTAGTGACAAATGAAATTTCCCAATGAGTTAACAGGAGCAATTCATCCCTTGAATACTAATGAGGTCTTGGTTGCATTGGATTTTATATCCCTCTCTACCTTTCAAGGCATTTTATCCCTTTTAACCCCTTAACGACAGTGTGAAGTGCCAGGACTGTCACCGTTTTTTTTCCCTTAAGGACCGGTGACTGTCTGGGCACATCACATACTTTTTATTTACATCGCTCCTGAAATTGACCTCTCCAAGATCAGAGTGGTCTCTCTCTCTCAGACCCACACTCGGAGTGTCGGTACACGTAACAGGTCATGTGTGCCGGCACGTTGGCATTCATCAAGTTGGTCTTTAAGGGAATGTTATGTAATTTCCCGGGACCACTGGTTCTGAAGGGGTTAAATAAAAGAGGCTTTGGGAATTTGTTTATTTGTCCCCTATACCTCAGCTGGTATGCTCCACATCCCTTTTGGCTGCATGAAGAAGGCACTCAAAGGGTAAAATATTTCTTGAAAAAAGTGAGGACCATATAGCAAATACATTTCATTGGCTGGCTGGACTGATGCATACGAGACAGCTGGGATGGCGCAAGTATCCTGGCGCTGTGAGTGAGTCTCGCGGCTGAGGCTCCTGCCGGTGCTGACCATCTTCCTGAGGCTGATACAGAGTAAGAGTTCCCACTGGGACGGAGCCACAGCCGCGGGACTCAGTGCTAGGGTGACCACGTGTCCCAGAATGGCAGATTGGAAATGTGGTCACCCTACACTGCAAGCGCAGAAGCCACAGAACCTCCATATAAGGCTTCGGTCTTGCAGTTCAATCTGTTCTTGTGTGGCCTATGAAGGCGCCCCAACAGCCTCCTTTCAGACCTGAATTCGTCTTCCTCATTGATTTGCCGGGTCTCACAATGCACCCAACTTCATCACCATGTGTGATAGCTTTAAAATTAACAAAGAACACACTCAATTATACAAGCAGAATGATCTGCAATTCTAATATGACATTAACAGTTTTAAAACAAACATTAACACTTCAACGATGAGAAACTCTCTCAATGCTAGTAACAACAATTTTACATTATTTTTCTTTTCAAATACAGAGACCATAATCTATGTTTCAAGTTCCGTGAATGAGCTTGTTGTAGGCAGTCATGTCCAAGGCATTGTATTGTTTACATCAGTGTAGCAAGATAGACAATGCTGAGGTTTATTCATCCAAGTGGGAGAAATCATAGGAAACATGCAATTCAACAACAATACAGCAATCAAAGACAGAAAATGGAACAACTGGTATATGGGATGTGCCTTCTAGGATACAACTGAGATAAATACTGTAGCACGTTAACCCTTAGGGACCAAAGGATTGTGCAGTATATATTTTATTTTTTTTGTCCTTGCAAAATAAAGTTTTTTACAAAAAAAAAAAACATGGCAAATCAACACTGTTTGAAAGATCCCTTGCTTTCCTGTTCCTCTCCTCTGGTGATGTCATTGCTGAAATCCCATTGGTCCTCTCATACCTTGGAACTTTCAAAAAGGAATCTCTCTGAGACCTGTGAAATATTAACCCTTAAAGCTCCCCAAAATGTATATTCTGGACACTATAGGCCCATATTTATAAAAGTACACTTGAGTTACTCCAGAATAAACCAACTGCACAATAGAGGACACATAGAAATTCCTGTTAAATTAAATTGAGATTTTAACCTCTTGAATGCTAGAGAGGTCTCCAGTGCATTGCTTCTCTGTGGTTCTGAAGGTGTTAAAAAGAACTATTCAAGTGCATTGGAATTTAGGAACTGTTATTTGTCCCCTCTGGTACAGCTGGTTTACTCCAGAATAATTGCAATTTGGCCCTCTGTGTGTACTTGCTCTAACCACAAGCTGATCCAAGGTTCCTTGTGAAAAGACTGGAGCACCTCTGGCTTAGAGCAAGTAGGTCCATATTGCATAAAATCTACATTATGGGAAGCTTTAAAGAAGCAGTAAACTTTTTTTATGAAAAAAATATATTGTAGGGATTTTCCTATTGAGTAAAATAAGGGTACTCCCACTGCCCAGAGATTTATATTTCCAGAGTTATTACAGTTTAAACCCATGTTTTTTTACATTAGCAGTGCCCTCTAGTGGTCAAATTCTAATTAGATTTCCTGTTAGATTCTAATGGAGAGGAAAGTCAGAAAAGTCAGAGACATACAGTTCTCAATAGAATGTGATAGAAACTGCCTGTCACTTCCTGTCAGTTAGAACTATCAGGAAGTAAACACAGTAAATTCACTTACTGGTTATTTAAACTGTTATAAATGTTTGAATAAAACATCTGACAGCAATGGGAGCAACCTTGTTTTATTCAGTGGGAAATGCTCTGTAAAATGTGTTTTCATTAAAAAAGTGTACTGCTCCTTTAAGGGTTAATATTTGAAAGATCACAGGGTCATCCCATTTTGTAAGTTCCCATATATGCCAATCAGTCCACCAGGAACCTTTAACATACTACAACTAGGAGATATCACTGAACACACATTAGACAAATAGGATGTCTCCCTCTGCCTTTCTGGAAGAAATTACACCAACTTAGAGTCTAAAGATGCAGTACATTGGTGCACATCATAGAGTACAAAACACTGGACGATGTCACCCTGAGAAACTGGCCCATCACCCTGAGACCCTGAGATTTAGGTCACAGCCTGAATCACAGGGTCAAACCCTGAGAATTCCCAGGTATGTGTTGTGTAACTTTTGATCATTAAATGGTTAAATTGTCCTTCATTAGTGTTGGCCTTTGATCATCATAGTGCTGTCTGAATGAAGAAAGGGTGATAAGGAAAGGGAGATGCACTGAATATACCAGACCCAGAGAAATTCAATAAAAAAGAAGAAAAAAAATACACTGGCATTAATTTTAAGGCCACATTGGAGTGTCAGCATAAAGGCATGGTAACAACATACATAGTATAACATATAACTTGCATCAGGGGCGGACTGACAGGACCCATGGCCCCTGGTCCAAAAAGAGGTCTGGGCCCCCTGCAGAAATCTCCACATTGCCCCTTCCACAATGCCCCCTTCATCTCCACATTTCCCCTTCCACAATATCCCCTTCATCTTCACATTTCCCCATCCACAATGCCCCTTCATCTCCACATTGCCCCATCCACAATGCCCCCTTCATCTTCACAATGCCCCTTCCACAATGTCCCCTTCATCTCCAAATTGCCCCTTCCACAATGCCCCCTTCATCTTCACAATGCCCCTTCCACAATGTCCCCTTCATCTCCAAATTGCCCTTTCCACATTTCCCCTTCATCTCCACAATGCCCCTTCCACAATGCTCCCTTCATCTCCACAATGCCCCCATCTCCACATTTCCCCTTCCACAATGCCCCTTCATCTCCACAATGACCCCATCTCCACATCGCCCCTTCATCTGCACATTTCCCCTTCCACAATGCCCCCATTGCCCCTTCATCTCCACATTTCCCCTTCCACAATGCCCCCATCTCCCCATTGCCCCTTCATCTCCAAAATGCCCCTTCATCTCCACAATGTCCCTTCCACAATGCCCCCTTCCACAATGCCCCCTTCATCTCCACATTTCCCCCTTCCACAATGCCCCCATCTCTACATTGCCCCTACCTCCAGTTCCTGGTGGTCTAGCAGCATGGCTTAACACTATGCAAAGTGTTTGCGCGCCTCTAGTAATACAGAGCGCAGGGAGATGATGTCATCTCCCAGTGCTCTGTATTACTAGAACGGAGCGCCGGCGGCCAGAGTGGGAGATCAGCTGAGCAGCGCTACAGACGGGCCCCAAAGTGGCACGCGGACACAATGTATTAAAATTAGAATTGCTGAAAGCAGCGGCGGGCCCCCTTCGGTCCCGGGCCCTCGGTCCGTGACCGAATGCCCGTATGGTCAGTCCGCCCCTGACTTGCATGGTTTAACTTGTTGATTAAAACATGGGTACTCCTACTGCTAAGAGTTTAATTGACTGATTCATTGATTTATAAAGTGTTTTTCCAGGAAGAATACATTGAAATGTCTCTCATATGTACGGGAGAGACTTTACATTACAAATGTTCACATTTATACACAAACTAGCAATGTGGGACGGCGTTGCCCGTCATGTTATGACCGTTGGGCGCACGTGTGTGAAATGCAGACACACTGATAAACACAGACATATGCAGCATACAGGCAGACACATACCATACATCCCAAGTGTCCCTCTTTAGGAGGGACAGTCCCTCTTTGAGGGCCAAATCCCTCTGTCCCTCTTTCCCACCCTGTTGTCCCTCTTTCTAGGAGGTCAGACTGTGTGCAGGGCAGCTCCACCTATAGGCGACGTAGGCGCCGGCCTAGGGTGCACACGTACTGGGGGCGCGGGCATGCAGCGGAGAAGAGCTGCGCCCGCACACACACCACGCCGGGAACCACAACACAGTCAGGTCTGTGTCGCTACAGCGCTCCCTCATCTGGTCGGATCTTTAGTAATGCAGAGCGCGCTGGGAGTCATGATCTCCCGCTGCGCTCTGCATTACTGAAGAGAAGACTGCGCGGGAGCTACAGGTATGTGATAGGGGGCAAGTTGGAGCTGAGGGGGCATAGTGGAGCTGAGGGGGCAAGTTGAAGCGGATGTGGGGCAAAGTGGAGATGATGGGGGCAAGTTGGAGCTGTTAGGGGAAAGCTGGAGCTGAGGGGGCATAGTGGAGCTGGTGGGGGCAAGTTGGAGCTGATGAGGGCAAAGTGGAGCGGATGAGGGTCAAAGTGGAGCTGAGGGGGGGCAAGTTGGAGCTGAGGGGGGCAAAGTGGAGCGGATGGGGGGCAAGTTGGAGCGGATGGGGGGCAAAGTGGAGCAGATGGGGGGCAAGTTGGAGCGGATGGGGGCATAGTGGAGCTGGTGGGGGCAAGTTGGAGCAGATGGGGGGCAAGTTGGAGCGGATGGGGGGCAAAGTGGAGCTGATGGGGGTAAGTTGGAGAGGATGGGGTCAAAGTGGAGCTGATGGGGGCAAAGTGGAGCTGAGGGGCCAAAGTGGAGCTGGTGGGGGCACGTTAGAGCAGATGGGGGGCAAAGTGGAGCTGGTGGGGGCAAGTTGGAGCGGATGGGGGGCAAAGTGGAGCTGATGGGGGCAAGTTGGAGTGGATGGGGGCCAAAGTGAAGCTGATAAGGGGCAAGTTGGAGCTGGTAGGGGGCATCTCTTACAGGCATCTCCAGACCAGGGGCAGACTGGGCCAGGGGGCAGAGAGAGGACAATCATGAAAAGAGGTGGGGTATAAGTAGACAGGGTATAAAGGGGTGGGACACAAGGGGCGGAGCGAAATGGGCGGCAAAATTAGGTTTTGCCTAGGGTGGCAAAAATCCTTGCACCAGCCCTGACTGTGTGGTGTGTTTTACTTTGCTCTCCAGCAATAAAGCAATACACTTCAGTATATGTGTTTATACATTAGTCTGTGCAAATAAAATACTTTGGTCTTGCACTAAATCATTTATTCAGTTACATAAATAGCCAGTAATAGGTCATGAAAGAACCTAAAAATTCTTACTAATGCCCTGCCCACCAGCCACGCCCCAACAATATCACCTAAAACTACAGTGTCCCTCTTTGGCCATGTGAAATGTTGGGAGGTATGCACATACACACAGTGAGCGGCAGAAACATGCAAAAGACACGCACACACACAGACTCACTGGAGATGCACACATATGTAACAGATGTACACACACAGACACACTGGAGATGCACACATGGACACATATATGTAACAGAGATGGACACAAACACACATGCAACATATATGAGCAGAAACACATGCACTCATGAGTTGTGCACCCCTCTGGCACTCAAATGGTTAAGGTATAGAGAGGCATGTCAGAGTTAAATAGCAGTGGGAAGTGTGTTCATACCTGGGAACTTTGACTTGTGGAGTCCCTAGAGGGGACTGATGTGGTGCTGATGTGGAGAGACAAATGGGGCAATCTGGGTTAAAAGGGGGCGGGGCTTAATCGTGAGTAGGGGCGGGGCTTAACATAAATGTGGAAAAGTGCTAGTAATAGGCTAGGGAAGGAGGAGATGTGGGAGGGAAATGCAAGTTTACAATGTGAGGGGTTTGAACACACTCCCTGAGGGCTAAAACTTGATACACAACCCTGTGGCAGTCAGTGAGTTAAGTGTGAATCTGATGGCTGTCTGTCCTGTGTCTTGCATGCCAAATGATGACAGTGAAGAAATAATTGAGCAATGAGGGCCTACCTTAACCCTTTGAGTGCCATTTTGTTCTTCTGGTGCTGCACTACAGGTCCTGCTGAGGCCACTGGGAGTCAGGGTGAGTGAGTGCGTGTGTGTGTCAGCCATATTTATTTCTGGCTTTGTGTGTATGTGGTGCTGTGTGTGTGAGTGGGGGCATGTGTGTTTGGTGCTGTGTGAGTGGGGCATGTGTGTGATGGTCTGTGTGTGTGAGTGGGGCATGTGTGTGTTTGTGTGGTGCTGTGTGAGTGAGGCATGTGTGTGAGTTTGGTGCTGTATGAGTGAGGCATATGTGTTTGTCTGAGGTGTAGGAGCAAGTGGCGGCCATATTGTTTTTTTCTGACTTTGATAGTGGTGGGCGGGCTGCATAGTGGGGGCGGACCAACTCCCTGCATGATTGAATCACCCAATAGGAATAGTAACTCCTGCTTTATGCCTCCCCTGGGTGTGTTTTGGCAGGCACAAAGTCTTCTTTTATATATATAGATATAAACAAGAAATATAAAAATAACATATTAGCTTTTATATTTTCATGTTGTTTTGAAATACAAAGAAGCAGTTATTTCTAATGATTTCAAACTGGGAGAATATTGAATTTTTGGAGAGGTAGGTTATTCCAGGCTTTCAGCACTCTGTAGGAGAAGGTAGATCGACCAGATTCTTTCTTGTACTTTAGAATAGTCAATGAGTTGCTGAGAGTGGAGCAGAGGTTATAGGAAGTGGAGAGATGGAGTTAGCTCAGGTACTGTGGAACAGGCAGTGATTTGCTGGCAGTGGAGTGGAGGTTATAGGTAGTGGTGAGTTGGAGTGAGTTCAGGTAGTGTGGAACAGTCAGTGATTTGCTGGCAGTGGAGCAGATGTTATAGGTAGTGGAGAGATGGAGTGAGCATACTGCTCAGGTAGTGTGGAATAGTCAGTGATTTGCTGGCAGGGGAGTGGAGATTATAGGAAGTATGGAGAGTTGGAGGGAGCATACTGTTCAGATAGAGTGGAACAGTCAGTGAGTTTCTGTCAGTGGAGAAGAGTTTATAGGAAGCCTGGAGAGACAGAGTTTATTAGAGTATTACAGTCTACTGTACCAAAGGCCTTTGCAAAATATAAAGAAAACAGCCCCAGTAAGCTCACCCTCTTCCATGTCACTTTGGGTATTGCAAACTTTTAGGAGGGCAGTGATTGTTGAGTAATTTGGATGAAAGCTAAATTGAAGAGGGGCAAAACAGTTTCGTAATACATGCATAGTTTCACGTGGACACATTTTCCCAGGACATAACATAATGTTTGAGTAGGAATGTTGATCTGGAGTTGGATACCCCATTTTTATGACCACTCTTATGAAAAAGGTACAACTCTAGCCACTTTCCAAGCTTGTAGTATATAAATGGATGACAAGGGGGCATTAATTAGAGATGCAATGAGATGGGCAGAGGCCAAAGCATTGCTGGCAGTTGGCCAAGCCGAGATTGTGATTTTGTTTTTTGGTTGAGGAGGTGATCACTAGCAAGTCATGAATTTAAAGGGATAGTAATACTTCGTTTTATCTTTATTTTATTGTGTAGGCATTAAAAAAACAGGAAGAACGATATAAGTCTTATCTCTCAAACCTTTATGGTTTAAGAGATATTCACAAGCAAAGTATCCCCCTCCTGTTCACCCAGATCAGAGGGGAGGTGCCCAGGTAGACTGCAAAGAGGGACAATCTTCAATTAAGATAAGGGAAAAAGCTGAAAAACTTGTCAAGGGGGGAAGGGCTTTCATTGTTCTCATAGGAAGAAGATTGTCCCCTTCTGTTATCTGTCTGGTCTTACAACCAGATTCACATCTGAGAAGAGATGGCTTACACTAGGTAAAAGGGGCGGGAGGGGAAACTTTGCTTGTGAATATCTCTTAAACCATAAAGGTTTGAGAGATAAGACTTATATCGTTCTTCGTGTTTTTTTAATGCCTAAAAAATAAAATAAAGTTAAAACGAAGTATTACTATCCCTTTAACTTTGGCAGTACTGTTGGACCAGAGGCAAGGTGTTGGAGACTGTTCAATGCATGCTTCTTCATCAGAATTACTTTTGCATTGTGTAAACATGGAGGTGGCATATTCAACAAAGTAGTTCTTGAATGACTAGCTATTGACATGAGGCAATGTAGTATTTCATTGTTTATTTTTATAGTTATGGGGTGAGAATGGTTGGGGGTGTGGGTTGTAGGTATTTTTAATAACCTTCCAGAAGCTGGCCACTTTGATATGTTACTGTTCATGTTGACAGTAAAATGTTACGATTTGGTTAATTTTGCTTGCTTTGTGCAGGTATTCTGCGATTTTATGTAAACAGTGTAAGCGGAGCCAGTTTTAAAAAATCTGTCCATAAGGCATCTCAAAAATGATATAAGTCAAGTAGATCAGCTGAAACCCAAGGCAGACTTACCCCTCTTACTCTGCCCTTCCTTATTAGGGCATGGGTATCACATACCTGTTACAGAATCTCGGTCAGGTATTACGTTTATTCTGTAGCAAAGGCAATTGCTTCGATCATGTATCAAAGACTGGAGATTACATTTCTTAAAGATCTATTGACTTTGGGCCATGATTTCATTGGCTTTATTTTCCAAACACAGTACACTATGAACTGATCGCTAAAAACATTTGCTTATATGCCAGAATCCTTGGGCAGGATGAAAGTCCAGCAGAGGATGGTTGGATGTGTTGTAAATAGGATAGGAGATTAGTTGTTTTAATTTCCATGCCTGAAACAATTCAATGCATGGTGCACCTCTCTAGTCCTCAACGGTTAATATTCAGGGCTTCGCTGATGTGCCGATAAAGAAATATCTATCGATAGTTGTCCTTTGATGCTGTGTTTTAACCCTTTGAGCTCCGTACCTCATCTGGCACTCAAAGGGTTAAAAGTGAATAGGATAGTAAAAAGATGTAATTATAGTTTCACTTTAAGAAATATGGCCTTTAACCTTTGATTTCCCACGTGCACTGAATCTATACACCAAAGCCCCTTTGTGTTATGAAATCTTTATCAGTACTTTGCTAACACAGACCAAGTATACAAGGCCACAGAGCAGGGTCTTATTGTTAGTGTATGAATAGAAGGGAATCTGACTCAGATCACATGAAACGCAATTCTATAGAAAGTACAAGGAAAGGCATTCTGTAAGGAAAGGGGAAGGAGTGAAGCATTTCACAGACAAGAACTCAAAAATAGATTATTAAAGTTGATCTGTCAGCGTGTAATAAAAAGGTCATTTTCAAAGTGCTTTCAACATCCCTTATAGTCATTTTTATATAAATGATAGTTTGAGGTATTTTAGTTTTATTTATTTTACAGTTTGGGCATATTAGCAGTGGGTTAATTTTCTTTAAAAATAGTGGTTAACCCATCCTTTGCCAGAGTAGCAAAACTACAGCGATCGGGCAACAGATGTGATAACCGCAGATGGCTGCTCAGACACGGCATCCTATTGAAACATCACCCTGTATTTGGCGACCATCAAAAGGGCGACATCAGAATGTTGCCCGCATCAAAAGGGCAACATTCTGATGTCGTACTGCCATGTTAGACACATAGACACAGGAACAGCCCTGGATTATACAGGGACTTGGGGTCTGCTGCTTTACTTAACTTTACTTTATAATTGTGAAGCTGCGACATCAGAATTAGAAAGTAAAGGAAAGCCAGAAGACAGCAGGCACAAAGTCCCTGTAAAATGCAGGACTGTTCCTATGGCTGTTGGGCAGAGTGGCAAGGCTACAGAGTAAATTGGAAATGTGTCTACATGGCAGGTTGGCGGAAGACAGCAGGAGCCAAGTCCCTGTACAACGCAGGGCTGTTTCTGTGTCCATGTGTCTAACATGGCAGGGCGACCCTCTAAGCAGGCGACATCAGAATGTCGCCCTTTTGATGAAGACGACATTCTGATGTCGCCCTTTTGATGGCCGCCAAATACAGAGAGTCAATTCAACAGTAAGCCCTCAGACACATGGTGGAATCAGGCAGCAAACACAGGGGCTGTTGCACTCCTCAAGCAGTTTCCCCTGGCTGATCCAAACTCTCTCTTTCGACTTCCCCTAGCATCCTATTGTTATCATTTTAGACAGTTTTTCAGAGTTAAAAGGATTTCAAAGGGTGTTTCTTATAAAAAAAAAAAAAATCTGCAATTCTGACCCTTGGTCAGAATGTTACTGCAGAACTGACCAGATAAGAATATCCGCAGGAATGTAAACTACCCATTCAGCAAATGTTTTGTCTAGAATGGGCTCTCGGCCTGTAACAGAATTTCCCAAAGTTCCATTTCTTTTAGATCAATGGGAACTCTGAGAATTTGTATTTTCATGGCCCTGTATGGTGAAGCTGTTTTTCTTCAAACATTCATCTCTTTAGCTTGATGAAAAAGGAGTGTGTTGTCTTCCTATACATGCTGCTTCATGCTTTGATTAGGAAGGAACTGGCTATAAGTTTTAACCCTTGCAATGCTTTGGATACCTCACTGGCACTCAAAGGGTTTTAACAGACAAGATGAAGGTCAGCACGCTTACTCCGGAGTGTCTGGGATAGTTTATATGTGTAACTGTTGGCAACTGAATTATTTGAACTCTGTATTCTGTTATAATTATGTGCTCGCAGTCCATATGACCTCAATTACATCTAAGGGTATAGATGCCGTTCAAGGGTCAAAAGCGTTAAGTGAACCAAGACTGAAATAGGGAAAAGGTATGAGGGGGAACACTGAACACAATCTACTGTAAAACAGAAAGCTGCTGGTAACGTTCTGAGTGCCAGAGGGGGTGTACAGCACACTCATGAATGATCTTTAAAATGAAGAATCAAGAAAAGGATCAACAGAGTAAGCAAATTATGTTCCTGCTTGGGGCGTCTGCTGTGTGAGCAATGAGGCTTCCATTTTACTGGTGCAATATTGTGCAGACTGAGCCAGGAAGAATAGATGCCTGATTGAACTCACAACAGGGTGCTGTTTAACCCTGTCAGGGGTGTCCAAGACATTTTAAAACTTTATTAAGAAAATATATGTCTGATAGGAATTTTTCACGCTGCTGAGAAAGTCTTCATTAACCCCTTTAAGAACCCATGACATCACAGCCACTGGTGGTTCTGGCACGTCATGGAATTCTGGAATGGCAGAGCGGCTACACGTCACGCTGCCATCCAAAATTTCAGTGAGCAAAATGGCCGCCCATGGGCTGGAGATCGATAAGGGGTTAAAAAGGTTACCACCATTCATTTTTTTAATTCAAACTGTTACCAACTAGTGTCAAAGCCTAGAGTACTACATAGACAGTGATAAGACCAGCACCAACAGGTGGCAAGAATATTAGTGTCTTGGGTGAGGAAGGGTTGGATTCTAGAGATGTTGCGGAGGTGGAGGCAGCATGAATTGGAGATGGTCTGGATGTGAGGAATAAAGGATAGGGCATAGTCAAATGTGACCCCCAGGCAGCGTGCTGTAGGGGTTGGTGTGATGCATGGGGATTATTATTAATCTTTATATAGCGCCAACTAATTCCACAGCGCTGTACAATTGGGAATAGTACAGAGGTATTAAACAGTACAATCAAATGTGGAGAACAGAAGGATCAGAGGGCCCCCTACTGGTGAGAGATTACAGTCTAGAGGAAGGTAGGTTGGACACAGAAGGTGTAAGTGCTATTGGGTGTAAGTGCCTCCTGCTACAAGAACGGCCAGTCAGTGTGTAGGAGTGAGAAATGCTGTTGAGTGCAGTGGCCCAGGGAAGGGGTGGTTCTTGGAGATAATGTTTATGGATGTAGTTGAAAGGCTTCCCTGAAGAGGTGAGTGTTCAGGGAGCGTCTGAAGATCTGAAGGCTGGGGGAGAGTCTGATTGGGTGGGAGAGGGAATTCCAGTGCTGGGGCGCAGCATGAGAGAAGTCCTGTAGGCGGGAATGGGAGGATGTAATAAGAGGTGTGGAGAGCAGAAGGTCATGTGCAGAGTGCAGAGCGAAGATGGAGAGAGGGAGTGTATTTGGAAGTGAGAGATGAAATATAAGGGGGTGCAGTGTTAGTAAGGGATCTATAAGTTAGCACCAGAATTCTCATTGGCCGCCTCCAGGATTTGAACGGGCTGCCACAGACTGTGGGTGCTCGTTCCACAAGCTCCATTCGTTCTGTAGCATCTGGCTGATCTGAACTCCTGGTACTGACCTCTGGCTTCCTGACCATGGCTATCTGTATTCCTGGAACTGACCTCTGGCTACTGACCATGGCTGATCTGAACTCCTGGCACTGACCTCTGGCTTCCTGACCACGGCTGATCTGAACTCCTGGTACTGACCTCTGGCTTCCTCACCATGGCTGATCTGAACTCCTGGCACTGAACTCTGGATTCCTGTCCACGACTAGTCTCTGGCTTTCACTCCCCTCCACCAGCTGGGCCATTATCCTACCTACCCTGTCTCTGCTTGGAAACCAGCTTGTCTTATCGGCCTGGTTCTAAATAGTTCCCGGGTACTCAAATATATCTTTCCTCCCCAGACCTCTCCCCTTCCCTCCTATCCCGAGTATCTAACTGTCTGTCTGCTTTGTCTTCCTGGATGTCCTCCCGTCAACTCAAACTTAACCTTGGCAAATCTGAACAAATTATCTTCCCTCCATCTACGACTAGCCTTATCCCAAACATTACCCTCACCATTAACAACACTACCATCACACCAACCTCTACAGCATGCTGCCTGGGGGTCACATTTGACTCTGCCCTATCCTTTATTCCTCATATCCAGTCAATCTCCAACTCATGCTGCCTCCACCTCCGCAACATCTCTAGAATCCGACCCTTTATCACACAAGACACTACCAAAATTCTAATCCAAACACTCATCACGTCCCGTCTTGGCTACTGTAATTCATTAGGCCTTCCACTCACCCGACTAACCCCACTACAGTCAGTAAGGGATGGTTTTTGGTGTTCTCCTCACGGTCAGTTGGGGGTTAATGCTCTGCATTAGGTTTCGCAACAGCAGAGGGGCAGGCACTGTAAGACGTAGTGTTTATGAGTATCATTTAGAGATGTCTCTATACTCTGTGTTATATAACCAAGCACATACGCATGCGTAGTTTTAGACATCTTAGGGCGTAGCCTGTATTTTAACCTGTAATCAAGACAACAGTGGTCAGAGCCATTTTGTGGAGAGGTACAGTGTTGCTGTCTAGCCATTTGGGACATCTGGTCTGTCGGGCTATTCACCTCTGTAGACTGTACCTCATCCAAACTTGTGTGTTGCTGTTTAGCCATTTGGGACGTCAGGTCTGTCGGGCTATTCACCTGTATGTGATCCTACGGAGTTAGCGTGGAAGGCTCTCACACACTGATGTTTTGCTCCAGGGGATTAGATAAGTAACTTGTTTACTTATTGTATGTTTGTTTTGTATGTCTCCCATAAGTAACTTGTTTACTTATTGAATGTTTGTTTTGTATGTCTCCCATAAGTAACTTGTTTTCTTATTGAATGTTTGTTTTGTATGTCTCCTATAAGTAACTTGTTTACTTATTGAATGTTTGTTTTGTATGTCTCTCATAAGTAACTTGTTTACTTATTGTATGTATGTTTGTTTTGTATGTCTCTCATAAGTAACTTGTTTACTTATTGTATGTTTGTTTTGTATGTCTCTGGCCATAACCTTTTTAATTATTGCATGTTTAAATAAACTGCATTTCACTTCAGTGTTTGTCTTTATTCTGAAATTCCAAACTTCTAATTGAAACAACAGTCCATAATGAACTCTGCTGCAAGACTAATCTGGAACCATGCAATACAAATGGAACAGGAGGACTCTCGATGTTGGCTTCTTGTCAGGTGATTGAATCCACTATAGATCGGAGTCTATGATTTAGAGCTTTTTAGCTCGAAACGCGTTAGATGGGGTCCATCTAAGCTATACCATATTGCCTTGGTGTCCTGCTCCCCCGTGTCCTTTTAAAGAAATTAATAAAGTCTTGTGTTTTTAAATGACTCCGATCTATAGTGGATTCATTCACCCGACATTATGCCGATATTGAGAGTGCTCCCGTTCCGTTTGTATTGCATGGTTCCAGGTCTTTCAGCAGCGGAGAGCTGATTCAGTGAAGCACCTCAGAAGAATCGGTGAGTCAAAATATACCCCATAAGAGTGTATTTCATCAAGATGAGACTGTGTAGCACTTATTCTTTTTGTTTCGTTATGCAAGACTAATCTACCTCACTCATCGCTTCTCTAACACCAAACCCCTCTGTCAGTCCCTACACTGTCTCCCATTAGAATACAGAATTAAATTAAAAATTCTGGTACTAACTTATAGAGCCCCCACTAACAGAGAACCCCCCTATATTTCATTTCTCATTTCCAAATACACTCCCACTCGCCGTCTTCGCTCTGCACACGACCTTCTGCTCTCCAAAGCTCTTATTACATCCTCACACTCCCACCTACAGGACTTCTCCCGTACTGCACCTCAACTCTGGAATTCCCTCCCCTGTACCATCAGACTCTCCCCCAGCCTTCAGATCTTCAGACGCTCTCTGAAAACTCACCTCTTCAGGAAGCCTATCAACTGCCTCCATAACCATTATCACCAAGAACCACCCCTTCTCTGGATCACTGCACTCAGCACTTCTCACTCCCACCCACTGACCGGCAGCTCATGTGGCAGGAGGCACTTACACCCAGTAGCACTTATTTCCTCTGTGTCAAACCTACCTTCCTCTAGACTGTAAGCTCTCAAGAGCAGGGGGCCCTCTGATCCTTCTGTTCTCCGCATCTGATTTGTACTATTTAATATCTCTGTATGTCTTTTCCCAATTGTACTTTGGCACACCGTCACCGCTCTCAAGCCTCACATCCAAGCCTAGCTTACGAACCAGAGTCGATACCACACGGGTCCCTGTCCTCCATGTGAATGACAGTATTGACCTTGAATATATGTGTAAATGATAATCATATCACCCTTTAGACGTCTCTTTTCTAATGTAAACAAACCCAGTTTGGCTAGTCTCTCTTTATAACTCAGATTCTCCAGTCCCTTTATCAGTTTTGTTGCACGTTTCTGCACTTTTTCCAATTCAATAATATACTCCATATTCTAGATGAGGCCTAACCAAGCATTTATATAGAAGTAGAATTATATTAGCATCTCGTGCATCTCTGTTTATACAGGATAGTACCCTATTTGCTCTTGTAGCAACCGAGTGACTCTGCACACTGCTGTGAAGTCTATCCTAAAACCTTCTCTAATGAGGATTCCCCAAGTTGTTTCCCATTTAGTGTATATGTAGCATAAATACCTTAGATGTATATCTATTAATTTTATTACCTGCTTATTCATTTAAGTAAAGTTTGTATTTTTCATTAGGGTTCCTTTAAAGGGATAGTAATACTTCGTTTTATCTTTATTTTATTTTGTATTCTTTAAAAAAACATGAAGAACGATATAAGTCTTCTCTCTCAAACCTTTATGGTTTGAGAGATATTCACAAGCAAAGTTTCCCCTCCCGCCCCTTTTACCTAGTGTAAGCCATCTCTTCTCAGATGTGGAATCCAGTCCATAGACCAGACAGATAACAGCAGGGGACAATCTTCTTCCTATGAGAACAATGAAAGCCCTGCCCCCCTTGACAAGTTTTTCAGGTTTTTTCCTTATCTTGATTGAAGATTGTCCCTCTCTGCAGTCTACCTGGACACCTCCCTTCTGATCTGGCTGAGCAGTGTTACATCAGTAAAAGGGGCAGGAGAGGGATACTTTGTCATTGAATTACTCTTGAACTATAACTATGACAGAACTGAAATAACACTCTCCAAAGTCCATATACTATGATGATTAATTGGAGTTGCTTTTATTATGAAACATTACTATCCCTTTAAAACCCTTCCTCTCTGTTCCTGTGCGGTGAGGTCAGTTTTACTGATATAGAGCTGGACATAGACCAAGGATTAGTATAGCTACAGCCTGTATTCTGTTACTTACAACCTTCGCTATTCCCTTCTTTGTCTCCCACAAACATACCTACACAGCAGCAGAAATCTAATGACTTCAGTGAGAAGTTCTGGATGAAGTTACAAGGACCGCTGGTTCAGAGAATATAGAATCTCTCTACTCGTATCATTGTTACAGGCACTGAAAGATCCTGGTGTCCTTATTGTCTTTCATATTGTACTGGATGAAGGGATAGTAAAAATATATATATGTTATGGTTTGTCCTCCTGAGTAAAACAAGAGTACTCCAACTAGTGGGAGGTGTTTTATTCAAAAGTTATTACAGCTGAAAATTACATTTTTTAGAAGTAGTATCACAGTGGCAGGAAATTGTACAGTGGCGCTGTTGCTACATCGTCCTATGGACAGCTCTGGTCATTTAACCATAAATCTGCATAGGATGGTATAGCAACAGAGCCACTGTACAATTTCAGACCACTGTGATACTGCACCTAAAAAATGCAATTTTGAGCTGTAATAACTTTTGAATCAAACACCTTTCAGCAGTTGGAGTTCCCTTATTTTGCTCAGGAGGATAAAGACTACAGGTTATTATTTTTTTTTTTTTACATTATAAGTATTACTATCCCTTTAAAACCTTGGGTTTTGTTACCATCGTGAGGCATGTAATGGTGCTTATTTCCCAACTATTAATGGTGTAACTAGTAACGCAATAGGTTGTACTAAACGCAGGGTCTTTTTTGAACCTAGTACATCTCCTGATGGGCAACATGCAGTTTTTCCACTGTTGTCGGGCCACAGTTCCCATCATCCTCATCCAGATATTGATGAAGGATGAAGTCCCACAACAGCAGAATAACCATGGGTTGCACTCCATTCTTCAAGGCATTATAACAGGGGTGTAAATACAGGGGGTGCAGTTGCAACGGGGCCCACAAACCAAAGACAGTTCCATAACTCCCAAGGTCCAATTGGATCTAGTAAAGCCTCTGAACCGGGGCCCTCCAACAACTAGTTACACCAATGTACCATGATGTTAATTAGGACTAAACAATTAAAAAAAATCTGTGCAAATGGATAGGAAAATCTCTTAGATATATTTTTCACTGTTTATATGAGAAAATATATATAGAAATGTGGTAAAAATGACATTCCTTTATTCATGTGCCACGGCTGCTTGAAGTGAATAATAACACTCTCACTTACTGCTAAAGAAGTTTTTAATCATAAAATATAATTCACCAGCACTCTCCACATAATTCCCCACAGTGACGCAGACAGAAAAGGATGGATTGTCTTTAATAACATTGAAGATAAATATATGAAATGCTGGTTTTCCTATGAAGGCATTGCATTGCTTGTAACACACACATTCACACACACGTATACACACACAAATACTTACACACATACACAAATATTTGTTGCTAACATTAAAAAAAAAAAATACAGTCTTCCTCGCACACACATACAGTTTCTCTCACACACAGTCTCATACTCTCTCCAGTCTATCACCTCTATACAGACACATAGATACAGTCTCTCTCTTTCTCTCTCTCTCTCTGTCGCACACAGTCATTTTCTCACTTACAGTCTCTCTCTCTCACACACAAATGCAGTCTCACACCCACAGTCTCTCTCACACACATTCACTCTCACACATGCACACTCAAACAGACACATTCTCTCTCACAGTATGTCTCACACATAAGTACTCTATCACACATACCATTACAAAGTCGCTCTCTCTCACGCACACACACACACACACACACACTCTTACTCTGCCACACAATCACAAAGTCTATCTATCTCTAATACACACAGTCACATGTAAGTACAGACATCCTCTCTCACACACACTAACAAAGTCTTTCTCACAATGTGGTTAGAGATGGACATGGGCGTGGGAGATGGACATAAGTTGTGAGAAATGGACATTGGGAATGATGAATGGTTGTGGGGGGGGAGGCTGAGAGATGGACATTGCAGGGTGAGAGATGGCTGTGAAGGTGAGAGATGGACATTGGGGGATGAGAGATGGACATGGGTGTGAAATCGACAGTGGGAGGTGAGATGGACACTTAGGGTGTGAGATGTCATGTGGGCATGCAATGGACATGAGGGATGTGAGATGGAAATTTAGGGTATGAGCTGGACATGCGGGTGTGAGATGGCCATTTAGGGTGAGAGATGGCCATTTGGGGTGTGAACTGGACATGGGGGGAGCAAAATGGTCATAAGGGATGTAAGATGGGCATTTAGGCTGGGAGGTGAGAAGGACATGGGGTTGTGTATGATGGACATTGGGGGTGAGATGGAAAATTGAAGGGGTGAGATTGAAAATGCGGGTGAAAGATGATCATGGGGAAAGACATGGACATACAGGGGTGAGATGGACATGGAGCTGAGAGACAGACATGAGGGGGTGAGATGGACATGGAGCTGAGAGACAGACATGAGGGGGTGAGATGGACATGGAGCTGAGAGACAGACATGAGGGGGTGAGATGGACATTAACGAGTGAGAGATTGACATAGGGTGGTAGGAGATGAACACACACACACATACACACACACATAAACACACACACATATACACACACACAAACACACACACACACACATATACACACACAAAGACACATATACACACACAGACATATATACACACACACATATATACACACACACACATATACACATACATATACACACACACACACACGTGCAAGCACACACACTCGCACACATAAACACACACACATATACACATACATATACACACACACACACACGTGCAAGCACACACACTCGCACACATAAACACACACACATATACACATACACAAACATATACACACAGACACACACATACACACAAACACATACACACACAGACATACACACAAACAAACATATACACACAAACACACAAACATATACACACACATACGAGCACACACACACTCACACATAAACACACAAACATATACATATACAGAAACATACACACACAGACACACACACACTTATACACAAACGCACACATAAACACATACACACAGATATACACACACACATTCACACAAACACACACACATACACACAAAAACACACACATACACACACAGGCATACACACAGACACACACACATAGACATTCACAGACACACATACACACACACGCACACATACATGGTCCTTTGTTGCCATTACATTTCCGATTACATGCATTGTCTGTCCATGTCTCATATATGCAGGCTATTAAACGTAATTGTACAGCAACTTGCAGCACCACATTGTTAACACTCCTCCAATCACAAGCAGTGATTTCAAATTAGGGGTAACCAATTGGCAGCCAATAACAATTCACAATCATTTGGTAAATCATGGCTTATTGTCAAGCTACTTGATTGGTTACCAACTTTCCCTGTTATCAAGACTGGGTGTTGGATGCAGAAGATGTAAGAGACTGGAAGTTCTTGTGTGTTTAACATGAGACTTGCTGTAAGTCTCTGCCTCTCTGAAAGAAGGTTTGAAGGATATATGAAAGGGTAGGGCAAACTTTGAAAGTACAGAGGCTGAATGACAAATAACTTTTATATTATATTGCTTCTGATGTTGTGAACACCTCTAGCAACCAAGTAATTCAACTTCCTGAGTTCCAGAGCCGTGTGCCTAGATGTAAATCTGTTCCTGCTAACGTCAAGGGGTTAATAATACTTTATGTCATTGTTATAAAAAAGAGTGTGTAATATTCCTTTGTTTGTACCCAGGTAAGGAGATGAGTGGGCACGGCTTCTCGCTGCAGCATGCTGAGGAGACGGAACCTTCTTACCACACTGCTCATCGTTCTACCATGGGCGTTACTCTTAACACTATGGCACCAACATCCAACCACCCGCTACCTCGCCCTGCAAAGAAGTAAGAGGACATATATTTATGTATCATATTTACTGGAATATAATGTAACCTCACCCCCAAACCTAGGATTTCAATGAAAAAAAATGAAAGAGCTTTAAAGCAGAACTATTACTCATATGAAAGTGCCCCCCAATTAATTTTTACTATAGCGTTAATCTTATAAATCCTTTTCTGATATTTAGAAATCCAAGTTCTTCTGAGACTCACCGGACAGCGCAGGTGCACAGATGCCTCTTCACAAGATGTCTGCGCTGTCTGCAGGTGAGTCTCCAAACAACTTAGATTTCTAAATAATGCCGACCTTACTAAGGATGATAAAAGGATTTATATGCTTAAAGCTATAGTAAAAATTAATTGGAGGGCACTTATATATGAGTGATAGTTCCACTTTAATATGACACTCCCCATCCTCACTCCTTTATTCATTTTTATTTAATTTTATTGTATTTCTACCACCTTTAAGTGCTCACCCTTACCCTCCTTTGAATGATTTATATTTCATACCCACCCTCCCCTCCTTTTCATTTTTATGTAACCTCCTTTGTCCCCTTTTTGTCTCCGCATGCTGCCAGTGTGACTTACTGGCGGTAGTCGGCCCATAATGAATGTACGCACAGCACATGCTGACACAAAACGCAGTGTGTGTGCATTCAGAGATCACTGGGTGAAGAATACGGCAGTGGAACTGGGTCTCAGATCATCCAGCAGTGGCAGCACTGGGGAGAAGTGGGACGGACACATACATTGAGAGAAATACTGAGGTGGGAGGATATGAGAGAAGTAGGGGTTCATATCCAGTACCTTCTATGGCATGGGATGATGAGCTGTGGCACACATCACATTAAATAACCATTCAAGTTTACTGAAAGAATGACTTAACATTATGTTTATCACAGCTCAACAACCTGCGCCATAATAATCAACAAAGAACATCAGGCTGTTTTTTTTTGTTTTGTTTTTTTTTAAATTTACATTTCTGACCAGAAACTATTCCTTGTATTAAGCTGCCAAGATAGCTCATTTGGTTAATGCACCACCTGTAGAATGTGTTCAAACCACAGGATCACAGGTCCTAGTTCCGGCAAGGTCAGCTGAGCTCTTCAACCTTCTGAGGTAGATAAAATGATTAATCAGGACATGCATGAAAATGAGAGACAATATCAATGTATTCTTTCTGGTCAAATACTTCCATTAAGAAAAAAAAGCAGTATATATATATATATATATATATATATATATATATGTCTGTGGGTTCCTGATTTGCTGTCTGTCCCAACCTGGGGAAGCAGGGGGTGGAGTTTGGTGTCAGGCAGTGAATCAGTGACTGAGATTTTCATAGGAGTGAAAATCGCTGCAGCGGTCCAGCCTATCCCTGAACTACATGGCGCGTCAAAGTGTACAGGCAACGTCATGCACTATCACTAGTATATATATAAATATATATATGTATGTATATATATATATTAGTTTAAAAGCCCGTGTACACAAGCCACAGTGCCACTCTGCTCACCAAACGGTCCCAGGAAGGTGCGCAGAAAGGACTCTGGTACGAATTCGGAGCACCCAGCTCAGTATCAGCCACGGAGAGTTCAGGCAGTCTGTACTGCGCATGACGGCTTCTGACAAACATCCTAGCGAATTACTATATAAGATATTATTTTTATGTATATTTATTTGTACGTGGTTTGGGCCAAACTGATAAAGGTGATTGGAATCTAAACTGTAATATGTACCAAATTTGAAAACTGTGAGCTCTTTTAGTCAAAATTTATTACAAAACAAACAAAATGTCTACAAATAAAATTTTGATTTAATAGAAAATTTGATCTGTAGTTACTTCTGAACAAAGCACTTCCCAGAAGATGCAATGCATCGAACACACCTCTAACATTCAAAGGGTTACAAAAATATGATGTGGGGCACTAACACTAATCAGTGACTCTGTACTGGTGCAATCTAGACGGAATTAGGGCACAGAAATTGTGTTCTTTATTAGTCTTTTGAGTGCAAGAGGGGTATGTAATGCATTTAATCCTTTGAGTGCCAGAATGGTATGCAACGCATTGCAAAGCATACCCTTCTGGTACTCAAAGGGTTAAAAATAGGCCTAAAATTCCATAGCTCATGTGGATCATTAGGAACACAGGATCGAATACTACGTGTCAGAATTTTTCACTTTCCTCTTTAGATGCAACTATTCTTTTTTAATGCTCTTCAACTAATGGTGCCAGGGAATAAAGTAGCTTCTAACTGTCCTTATACAGCCCCCTAGAGGCCTCTCATTAGGAACGCAGCCAAGAGTCTGTCTCCTGTCTGTAGTTAGGACTGCATCAAGCGTCATTCCATCACTGCAGTGCAGTAGGGGTTAATAACAGTTTGGGAAACAGCACAGCAAAAACAGAATACATATGCTTGGGAATACATTATGTAGTGATAGATCACAAAATATTGGTTAGAAAAGATTGAGAAATTTACATCATAATATTTTAATTATTTCTGTGGACTAGGACAAAGGATTTGGTTAGAATGTTAGATAGAGAGGCTACGCCTCTGGCCTTCTACTCAGTAAGTGTTCTCCATTAAAGCCTAGGCCCCCATCTCATACTTTCATTTACTACAGAAAACACATTCTACACACTTAACCCCTTAACGACCGGGGAATCCGGACGCGTACGCGACTTAACGACCACGGAGCAATTTTTTTTTTATTGCTCCGTTGCGTTCCAGACTCCCCGAACGGCATGCAGCCGCGGGGGGAGCCCGGAACTCGATGACGGTCATAGTACGTCATCGGTCGTTAAGTCAAATCGACCCTTGACGTACTATGACCGTCAAGGGTCGTTAAGGTACAATTCTGGGCCAAACCAACTGATTCATAAGGAACAAACAAAAAATCCTAATACTGCCTTTGATTTAAATGGGGCTTTTAATCCCTTGAATGCTAAAGAGGTTTTCGGTACATTGCTCCACAAGAGGAGATAACATCTCCCGTGAGATAAAATCTCCTGTTCCTATGTCATTATATGGGGCCTATGCACTAACATGTCACCTACTTGAGAGATCTTATTGTATTGGCTCCATACAATAATATAGGAACCAGAGAGTTTATCTCACTGGAGAAGTTATCTCCCCTTTATCACACCTTAGTACATCTCCCCTGTAGTCTATAACTAAAGATCTCCCATAGAATAACATAGGAACTGGAGAGTTTATCACACTGGAGAAGTTATCTCCTCTTTATCACACCTTAGTACATCTTCCCCTGTAGTCTATAACTAAAGATATCCCATAGAATAACATAGGAACTGGAGAGTTTATCTCACTGGAGAAGTTATCTCCTCTTTATCACACCTTAGTACATCTCCCCTGTAGTCTATAACTAAATATCTCCCATAGAATAGCATAGGAACTGGAGAGTTTATCTCACTGGAGAAGTTATCTTCTCTTTATCACACCTTAGTACATCTCTCTTGTAGTCTATAACTGAAGCTCTCCTATAGAATAACATGGGAACTGGAGAGTTTATCTCACTGGAGAAGTGATCTCCTCTTTAGCACACCTTAGTACATCTCCCCTGTACTCTATAACTAAAGATCTCCCACAGAATAACATATGGACTGGAGAGTTCATCTCACTGGAGAAGTTATCTCCTCTTTATCACACCTTAGTACATCTCCCCTGTAGTCTATAACTAAATCTCTCCATAGAATAACATAGGAACTGGAGAGTTTATCTCATTAGAGAAGTTATCTCCTCTTTATCACACCTTAGTACATCTCTCCCTTTAGTCTATAACTAAAGCTCTCCCATAGAGTAACATAGGAACTGGAGAGTTTATCTCACTGGAGAAGTTATCTCCTCTTTATCACACCTTAGTACATCTCTCCCTTTAGTCCATAACTAAAGCTCTCCCATAGAATAACAGGAAGTGGAGAGTTTATCACACTGAAGAAGTTATCTCCTCTTTATCACACTTAGTAAATCTCCCCTGTAGTCTATATCTAAAGATCTCCCATAGAATAACATAGGAACTGGAGAGTTTATTTCACTGGAGAAATTATCTCCTCTTTATCACACCTTAGTACATCTCTCCCTGTAGTCTATAACTAAAGATCTCCCATAGAATAACATAGGAACTGGAGAGTCTATTTCACTGGAGAAATTATCTCCTCTTTATCACACCTTAGTAAATTTCACCCTATAGTCTATAACTAAAGCTTTCCCATAGAATAATAAAGGAACTGGAGAGTTTATCACACTGGAGAAGATATCTCTTCTTTATTAGACCTGTGCGATTCGGTTTGGCTAATTTCGGAATTCGGAAGAATAAGGAGTATCGGCATCATTCGGACCTTCCGAAAGTCAAGGTCCACCCACAAAAAAAATCAGAATCCGAAACGTACCTAGTCCGAAATTTCGGTGTAAATATCGGAAATTCGGATGGAGCTTTCTCACCTGAAACTATTAAAATGTTGCTACATGCTACTAAGAATAGATCTGGTAAAACAGGTGCTTTACAGTTCATGCAAAGTGCAGATATTAACCACATAAGGACACAAGCAATTTTGGCATTTTTGCTATGTGTGTGTGTGTGTTCAACCATAATTCCTATCGTTCTCATTTATTGCACAAACACATATTATATACCATTTTTTAAAGGGCAGAAAGGGCTTTAATTTGATGTGACATATACATATATAAGTGTGTAGAGGTTTATAAAATACCCCTTCCTGTCTCATTAGAGATTTACTATTATTATTAATTTAGTTTAATGTATTTTTTTACTTTTATTTGTTTAATTTTAATGTTTTATTGAATAGTTTACATTTTTTTTAAAAATTCGGCTGAATAATTCGGACTATTGCCTAATTTTGTCCGAGTCAAACAGGTCCGGTCTGAAATTCAGATCCTCCGAATGGGAAAAAAAAAATTAGTCCGAAATCGAATTTTAGCGAAAATTTTTGCTATGCACAAGTCTACTCTTTATCACACCTTAGTACATCTCCCCCTTTAGCCTATAACTAAAGCTCTCCCATAGAATAACATAGGAACTGGAGAAGTTATCTCCTGTTTATCACATCCTAGTACATTGCCCCTGTGTGTGAAAAGCACATTGTCATACATACACGATTACTGGGGATCCTCTATAGACTTTTGTAGAAATGTCAGTAGTACAAAAAAGGATGTATAATTAAATTACTTCTTCAAACTATGTTACACATAAAGTAGAATGAAAATAACTTACTAATATAAATACTTGTGCAAATGGTTTCATTTATTTAAATTTAAAAATGGTGGAATTGAGGTTTGGTAAAAAAACAAACGGGAGACTTTAAATCAATATGTCTGAGAACCACTGATTTAAGGGGTTAAGTGAGCCATTTAACCCTTTGAGTGCATGCGTTAAATACCCTTCTGGCACACAAAGGGATAAATCAGTGACAACTGTGGTTTGCAACCTGCGGTGCAGATGGCTTGATCCAGAACTGCAGCGCTTTAGTTTTGAGAACTTTTCAGAATTTTTAAGGTATTAAAGGGTTAGTAATGTCTTCAGTAAATAAAAAGTATCATAAAGTTTCCCCTTCCCTCCCGTTTCCCTGACGACAGCCTCTAGCTGACAGAAGAAGATCCTGGTCCCAGGACCGTCAGGCGGCTCTTCAGCAGAGCCAAATACCTCAATCTAAAAACAAATACTTAACTGGAATGGTCTACAAAGTGTGCTTGCAAACCAGGCACACTTTATAGACCTTCCCAATTAAGTATTTATGTTTAGATGCTGTATTTCGGCTCTGCTAAAGAGCCGCCTTGAGTCGGCCTGAGTTTGTCCAGCAGTTCAGGACTACAATTTCCATTGGCTGGCTGGTGATGATGGGAATTGTAGTCCTGAACAGCTAAAGGGTCACAGGTTGTCCATCCCTGCTTTCATTATTCTGATATATAATATCTACATATTTTTCTTAATGTCTTCCTATGATTAATTATTGCAGATTTGACCCTAAGTATTGCAATTTTTTGTATACAACAATGCTTTGCAATGCTTTGGACACTCTAACAATAAAAGGTTTAAAGAAAAACACATCACATTCTATGAAGTGTCTGGCCTGTATTGACTCATTAGGAGTGTGAAATGACCCATAAAATTGAACTAGCAGAATTGTTTCTCTAGGTTGGTCCATTAAATTTATCACCTAGAAAAACACAACGATCAATAGGATGAAAAACCTCATTTGCAGTATCTACGAAGGCTGATGTACTATGAAGAACTGGTGCTGTTTTCCCGCAAACCAATTGCATCACAGGACCAATAAAATATTACCAAATTACTATTGATTTAAATGGGGATTTAACCACTTGAATGCTAGAGAGGTCTACAACACACTGATTTAATTGTGACTTTTAAAGTAATACCTCCTAATAGTAACCCCCATTTACCTTACTTGGCCACAAAATCCTAATGACCGCTATGAATTTTGCCCTTGTTTCTTTGTTCAAGAGATAACGTCTTCTTTCAGTCCTGATATTATGTCCATGGAGGAGGACATGACAGTTGCCCGCAGGACCACAAGATACAAACCCCACCCACTGCACATGGTAATCTTCTATTTAGGCTTTCTACTGCTGTAGGCCCATATAGTCACACTTTGTCACTCTATCACTGTATCCAGCTTGTTCACAGCAACACTCATACCCTTTTCATAGAGAGAAGCATTCATAGAGTTAAATCAACTAAATTTATTCAGTTCATTTTAAAGTATATATCCTCTAGCTTAAAAGCATTCAATAATAAAGAGATCTTACAACCAAACCACACAGGTGTCCCTCTGTAGGAGATATTAGGGATCCATACGTCCCAATTGTCCCTCTTTAGGAGATATTAGGGCTCTATACCTCCCAAGTGTCCCTCTTTAGGAGTGATTAGGGGTCCATACCTCCCAAGTGTCCCTCTTTATGAGATATTAGGGGTCCATACCTCTCAAGTGAACCTCTTTAGGAGATATTAGGGGTCCATACCTCCCAAGTGTCCCTCTTTAGGAAATATTAGGGGTCCATACCTCTCAAGTGTCCCTCTTTAGGAGATATTAGGGGTCCATACCTCTCATGTCCCACTTTAGGAGATATTAAGGACACGACATACCTCCCAAGTGTCCCTCTTTAGGAGATATTAGGCATCTGTACCTCCCAAGTGTCCCTCTTTAGGAAATATTAGGAGTCCATACCTCCCAAGTGTCCCTCTTTAGGAGATATTAGGGGTCCATACCTCCCAAGTGTCCCTCTTTAGGAGATATTAGGGGTTCATACCTGCCAAGTGTCCTTCTTTGGGAGATATTAGGGACATACCTCCCAAGTTTCCCTCTTTAGGAGATATTAAGGACGTACCTCCCAATTTTCCCTCTTTAGGAGATATTAGGCCTCTGTACCTCCCAAGTGTCCCTCTTTAGGAGATATTAGGGGTCCATACCTCTCAATTGTCCCTCTTTAGGAATTATTAGGAGTCCATACCTCCCAAGTTGAAATGGCAATTACATTTACATTTGAGAATGGCTGTGTAATAAACACACACACAGTTATACCAGCATACAGAGAAATCCCTACTGTCTCTGTTCAATATAAATCTGTTTGATATAAATGCAGTCATTTTTCAATCCGGGAACAAAAATCTCCCAAAACGGAAAGCTTGATCTTCATCCAAAATATTTAATAATGAATTAAAAACAATTAAAATATACTACTGAGTACTGCTACACGTAACACAGCTACATGTACCACAAGCCTGAGGAAGCAGTGTGTCGCTGTGTAACACATAGCAGTACTCAGTGGTATATTTTAAAGGGATAGTAATGTCAGAAAAAAGTATTCTCTATATGGTATATACAATTAAACGAGATTACTTGCACTTATTCGTATTTCTCAAACTGTTATGGTTTGAGAGATATAGGAAAATAAAGTTTTCTGGTCCCTCCCCTTTCTGCTTGACGAGCTGTAAAGCTGTCAGAAGCAGGTTCTGGTCGCTTGACCAGATGTGGCTCTTCAGCAGAGCCGATATAACAATATCTAAAGATAAATACTTAATTTGGAACGGGCTACAAAGTGTGCATGGCTTGCAAGCACACTTTGTAGACTGTTCCAATGAAGTATTTATTTCTAAATAGAGTGATTTCAGCTCTGCTGAAGAGCCTCTGTCTGGTCAAATGATTGTAATCTGCAGCTGTCAGCTAGATGGCAGACTTGAGTAAAACAGCCAGGAAAAGGTAACTTTAGCAAGTTATATCTCTCAAACCATAAAGCTTTGAGAGATAAGACTTACATTGATGTTAATCTTTTTTAATGTGTACAATATTAAATCAACTTAAAATTAACCATTACTATCCCTTTAATTGTTTTTAATTCATTATTAAACCATTTTGGAAGCTTGATGTTTTTTTGAGATTTTTGTTTCTGGATTGAAAAGTGACTGGATTTATATCAAACCGAACAGAGATGGTAGGAATTTCTCTGTATGCTGGTATAGCTGTGTGTGTATGCGTATGTATATTACACAGCCATTCTCAAATGTGAGTGTAATTGTAATTTCAACTTCATTCTATATACAGTGTGATGGGGCATGATTGGCGGCCCCCGTTCTTTTTTTCTGCATGTACTTGACTCCGTGAGTGGAGTCCATTGGGGTGAGCAGCCAGTAGGATAATAACCTGGGCACTATAGCTAGTCTGTACATAAGTGCATTTCCACGATCTACATCTAGTGAGTAGCTGTCCAAAGGTGATGGTTTGGTGAATGTAATATAGATAATAGCCCACACAATCCCAGTCCTTGAAGGACCAGGTCCCAGAGTCCACCGGGAGCTGCACACTGTGCTGTGCACTGCACTGCGGAGGGACTTCAGACAAAGGCTAGAGGAGAACACCAGAGTAACAATGGAGCGTAGGACTACTCTAGGTCTCGAGATCGAGGCAGCGGGGAGCGAGTTGGCAGTCACAGTCACAGGCCAGACACACCGGGACAAAACAGGCACAGATCGTGGCTAAGGCCAACAACTTGACAAGTTGAGACTACACGGAGTGAGACAGAGGCCGGAGCCAATAGGTAAGTACATCGGAGACTACACAGAGTGAGACAGAGGCCGGAGCCAATAGGTAAGTACACCAGAGACTACACGGAGTGAGACAGAGGCTGGAGCCAATAGGTAAGTACACCAGAGACTACACAGAGTGAGACAGAGGCTGGAGCCAATAGGTAAGTACACCAGAGACTACACAGAGTGAGACAGAGGCCAGAGCCAATAGGTAAGTACATCGGAGACTACACGGAGTGAGACAGAGGCCAGGGCCAATAGGTAAGTACACCAGAGACTACACGGAGTGAGGCAGAGACTGGAACCAATAGGTTAGTACACCAGAGACTACACAGAGTGAGACAGAGGCCGGAGCCAATAGGTAAGTACACCAGAGACTACACAGAGTGAGACATAGGCCAGAGCCAATAGGTTAGTACGCCAGAGACTACACGGAGTGAGACAGAGGCTGGAGCCAATAGGTAAGTACATCGGAGACTACACGGAGTGAGACAGAGGCCAGGGCCAATAGGTAAGTACACCAGAGACTACACGGAGTGAGGCAGAGACTGGAACCAATAGGTTAGTACACCGGAGACTACACAGAGTGAGACAGAGGCCGGAGCCAATAGGTAAGTACATCGGAGACTACACAGAGTGAGGCAGAGACTGGAACCAATAGGTTAGTACACCGGAGACTACACAGAGTGAGACAGAGGCTGGAGCCAATAGGTAAGTACACCAGAGACTACACGGAGTGAGACAGAGGCTGGAGTCAATAGGTAAGTACATCGGAGACTACACAGAGTGAGACAGAGGCCGGAGCCAATAGGTAAGTACACCAGAGACTACACGGAGTGAGACAGAGGCTGGAGCCAATAGGTAAGTACAACGGAGACTACACAGAGTGAGACAGAGGCTGGAGCCAATAGGTAAGTACACCAGAGACTACACGGAGTGAGACAGAGGCCAGAGCCAATAGGTAAGTACATCGGAGACTACACGGAGTGAGACAGAGGCCGGAGCCAATAGGTAAGTACACCAGAGACTACACGGAGTGAGACAGAGGCCAGAGCCAATAGGTAAGTACATCGGACACTACACAGAGTGAGACAGAGGCCGGAGCCAATAGGTAAGTACACCAGAGACTACACGGAGTGAGACAGAGGCTGGAGCCAATAGGTAAGTACATCGGAGACTACACAGAGTGAGACAGAGGCCGGAGCCAATAGGTAAGTACACCAGAGACTACACGGAGTGAGACAGAGGCTGGAGCCAATAGGTAAGTACATCGGAGACTACACGGAGTGAGACAGAGGCCAGGGCCAATAGGTAAGTACACCAGAGACTACACGGAGTGAGACAGAGACTGGAACCAATAGGTTAGTACACCGGAGACTACACAGAGTGAGACAGAGGCCAGAGCCAATAGGTAAGTACATCGGAGACTACACGGAGTGAGACAGAGGCCAGGGCCAATAGGTAAGTATACCAGAGACTACACGGAGTGAGACAGAGGCCAGAGCCAATAGGTAAGTACATCGGAGACTACACGGAGTGAGACAGAGGCCAGAGCCAATAGGTAAGTACATCGGAGACTACACGGAGTGAGACAGAGACTGGAACCAATAGGTTAGTACACCAGAGACTACATGGAGTGAGACAGAGGCCAGAGCCAATAGGTAAGTACATCGGAGACTACACGGAGTGAGACAGAGGCCAGGGCCAATAGGTAAGTACACCAGAGACTACACGGAGTGAGACAGAGGCTGGAGCCAATAGGTAAGTACATCGGAGACTACACAGAGTGAGACAGAGGCCGGAGCCAATAGGTAAGTACACCAGAGACTACACGGAGTGAGACAGAGGCTGGAGCCAATAGGTAAGTACATCGGAGACTACACGGAGTGAGACAGAGGCCAGGGCCAATAGGTAAGTACACCAGAGACTACACGGAGTGAGACAGAGACTGGAACCAATAGGTTAGTACACCGGAGACTACACAGAGTGAGACAGAGGCCAGAGCCAATAGGTAAGTACATCGGAGACTACACGGAGTGAGACAGAGGCCAGGGCCAATAGGTAAGTACACCAGAGACTACACGGAGTGAGACAGAGGCCAGAGCCAATAGGTAAGTACATCGGAGACTACACGGAGTGAGACAGAGGCCAGAGCCAATAGGTAAGTACATCGGAGACTACACGGAGTGAGACAGAGGCCAGGGCCAATAGGTAAGTACACCAGAGACTACACGGAGTGAGACAGAGGCCAGAGCCAATAGGTAAGTACACCAGAGACTACACGGAGTGAGACAGAGGCCAGAGCCAATAGGTAAGTACATAAGAGACTACACGGAGTGAGACAGAGGCTGGAGCCAATAGGTAAGTACACCAGAGACTACACGGAGTGAGACAGAGGCCAGAGCCAATAGGTAAGTACACCAGAGACTACACGGAGTGAGACAGAGGCCAGAGCCAATAGGTAAGTACATAAGAGACTACACGGAGTGAGACAGAGGCCAGAGCCAATAGGTAAGTACACCAGAGACTACACGGAGTGAGACAGAGGCCAGAGCCAATAGGTAAGTACACCAGAGACTACACGGAGTGAGACAGAGGCCAGAGCCAATAGGTAAGTACATAAGAGACTACACGGAGTGAGACAGAGGCTGGAGCCAATAGGTAAGTACACCAGAGACTACACGGAGTGAGACAGAGGCCAGAGCCAATAGGTAAGTACATCGGAGACTACACGGAGTGAGACAGAGGCCAGGGCCAATAGGTAAGTACACCAGAGACTACACGGAGTGAGACAGAGGCCAGAGCCAATAGGTAAGTACATAAGAGACTACACGGAGTGAGACAGAGGCTGGAGCCAATAGGTAAGTACACCAGAGACTACACGGAGTGAGACAGAGGCCAGAGCCAATAGGTAAGTACACCAGAGACTACACGGAGTGAGACAGAGGCCAGAGCCAATAGGTAAGTACATAAGAGACTACACGGAGTGAGACAGAGGCCAGAGCCAATAGGTAAGTACACCAGAGACTACACGGAGTGAGACAGAGGCCAGAGCCAATAGGTAAGTACATAAGAGACTACACGGAGTGAGACAGAGGCCAGAGCCAATAGGTAAGTACATAAGAGACTACACGGAGTGAGACAGAGGCCAGAGCCAATAGGTAAGTACACCAGAGACTACACGGAGTGAGACAGAGGCCAGGGCCAATAGGTAAGTACATCGGAGACTACACGGAGTGAGACAGAGACTGGAACCAATAGGTTAGTACACCGGAGACTACACGGAGTGAGGCAGAGACTGGAACCAATAGGTTAGTACACCGGAGACTACACAGAGTGAGACATAGGTCAGAGCCAATAGGTTAGTACACCGGAGACTACACAGAGTGAGACAGAGGCTGGAGCCAATAGGTAAGTACATCTGAGACTACACAGAGGTACACAATAGGTAAGTACACCGGAGACTACACGGAGTGAGGCAGAGACTGGAACCAATAGGTTAGTACACCGGAGACTACACAGAGTGAGACATAGGCCGGAGCCAATAGGTAAGTACACCAGAGACTAAACGGAGTGAGACAGAGGCTGGAGCCAATAGGTAAGTACACCAGAGACTACATGGAGTGAGACAGAGGCTGGAGCCAATAGGTAAGTACATCGGAGACTACACGGAGTGAGACAGAGGCCAGAGCCAATAGGTAAGTACACCAGAGACTACATGGTGTGAGACAGAGACTGGAACCAATAGATAAGTACATCAGAGACTACACAGAGTGTCAGAGGCCGGTGCCCAAGGTAGGCACACCAGGGACTACCACAGACAGGCCCAGGGGTCAGCACTGGAGCTGGTAGTCAGGCAAGCCAGGGTCATACATGGAGCGAATCCTCAGACAGAACCAGAGTCAGCACGGGTGCGGGTAGTCAGACAAGCCGGGGTCATACACTGAGCGAATCCTCAGACAGAACCGGGGTCAGCACTGGTGCAGGTAGTCAGACAAGCCGGGGTCATACACGGAGTGAATACTCAGACAGGCACAGATCACAACAGAGCAAGTAGATACTGTCAGAAACACCACGTAAGGGCAATGACTCCTAGCCCCAAGGACGATAATAAAGGAGCAGAAGGAGGCAGGACCTATTTAGGCCACCCAGAATAGGCCCACTGCCTGTTACCTGATGTCAGCAATGAGGAAGTGGCCGAAGGCCATGCTGGCCAGCGGCCATACAGAGGTAGGAAGCACAGGAGCGCTAGGCTGCCTAGGGAAACTGTGATACTCTGCTGAAGTCTAAACATCCTTTCCTCTAATCTCAAGGAGTGTCTCCTGGTCACCTGATCAGGCCTTAGAATGAATAGCTCGCCACAGAGATCCTTGAATTGACCTCTCATATATTTGTACAATGTGATAAGGTCTCCTCTTAGTTGTCTTTTCTCTAGAGTAAATAAACCAAGTTTGTCTAGTCATTTCTCATACATCACATCCTCCATTCCCTTAATTAATTTTGTTGCTCTTCAATGTACCCTCTCCAGTTCTACTATATCCTTTTTCAGTGTCCCTCTTGAGTAGATATTAGGAGTCCATTCTTCTCAAGTGTCCCTCTTTAGGAGATGTTAAGGACATACCTCCCAAGTGTCCCTCTTTAGGAGATGTTAAGGACATACCTCCCAAGTGTCCCTCTTTAGGAGATGTTAGGATTCCGTACCTTCCAAGTGTCCCTCTTTTTTAGGAGATCATACTGTGTGGTGTGTATATAAGTGATCACATTGCTCCACAGCAATAAAGCTCACATTAATGTTTATTTAAACTTCAGTATATGTGTTTATACATTAGTCTGTGTAAAACCCAAAATGCTGCCTATGAAAATCTGTTGCCCTACGTCCAGGCCTATGCCTATATGCATCACTGCTTTTAGACAAGAGTAAAACCCTTTGAGTGCCAGTAAGATATGCAACACATTGCTTTGCAGTGAATACCTCTGTGGCACTAAAAGGGTTAACACCATCATCATATGCTAAAGTTAAATGTCTCAACCCCTCAAACTGAACACATATTTCTTAGTTCATATGGGCAACTGTGTCTTATTCACATACCTGGGATCTTTCTTCTGTAGAGACCCCAGATAGGGCTAACGGGCTGAGGCTTGGCTTGTGTATATGAAGTCATAAAGTGGGTGGGGCTTACACAAGTGGTCAGGGCTTAATCAGGATTGGGCTGAGAAGTGGGTGAGAAGTGGGTGGGGCAGGATGGGATGTAAGGAGAGTGGGAGGAGTTAAAGGAGAAGTAAACATTTTTATGAAAATGTATAGGTTATAGAGCTTTCCCTGGTGAGTAAACCAAGGTCACTCCCACTGCTGTCAGTTGTTTTATACATATGTTACAAAAGTTCAAATAATCAGGAAGTGAATTTACTGTGTGTTTACTTCCTGATAGTTCTGACAGGAAGTGACTCAGCAGTTTCTATCATATTCTATGGAGAACTGCATGTCACTGACTTTCCTCTCCATTAGAATGTAACAGGAGAACAAAATGGAATTTGACCACTAGAGGGTACTGCTAATGTTAAAAAACATGATTTAAACTGTAATTATTTTGGCAATATGCATCTGTCAGCAGTGTGAGTACCTCTGTGGAAAATGCCCTATAATATTTTTTTTTCATAAAAAATTTTCTACTGCTCCTTTAACTTGAAACTCATTTGAAAATCAACCTCTGTCCGACCTGGTAATTAACTCTAAAAACTGGAGTCACTAGGCCAGATCTGGTGAGTTCAGTTCCCAGATTACTTATTCACCAATGCAAAATGTTCACATAACATCGCCAATAAAATCTGCCATTATATTGAATCTTATTGCATCTCCTTCTGTTCTTCTGCTATTAAGAAATGGAGCAATTCTGGAGTTTACCAACCACACAGAAGGGAAAATTAAAATTCCCATTGATTTATATAAGAATTTTAGCCCCTTGAACCCTAGAGAATGTTTTACGTTTGTTCCCTTTAGTGCTGTTCCGTCTGCTCTAGAATTGCTCCACTTTCTCCCTTATAAAAGCAATGTATGGAGTCTAAATAAAGTTCTCTTTTCTCTTGTTTATATCTTTATTAATCCAGAAGATGCAGGTGACAATTCTACAGCCAAACCTCTCTTTAGCAATGGGACGCAGACTAAAGATGACACTCTACAGTGTGTCCACCAGAATGTCACCCGCCAAACCCCCATGATGATCAGGACCTATGTTTATTCCCGACCTCCCCCGTGGTCTGAGGATCTTCCTACTATTTATGTAATAACCCCTACCTACACAAGGCCAGTCCAGAAGGCTGAGCTCATCCGGCTGGCCAACACTTTTCTGCATGTGGTCAATCTGCACTGGATTGTGGTTGAAGATTCCCCCAGGAGGACCAAGCTGGTGGCCAATCTGCTGGAGAAGGCAGGAATCAACTTCACCCATCTGAATGTGGAAAGTCCACGAAATGTTAAGATAGGTGTGTCTAAGATGCCTTCTCATAGCCCACGAGGGACAATGCAGAGAAATGTTGGCCTCCGTTGGCTGAGAGACAATATCAACCCTTCCAACCCACCGGAAGGAGTGGTATATTTTGCAGATGATGATAACACATATAGCCTGGAGCTATTTGAGGAGGTAAATCTTTTTATATCAAAAATGTGGCATCATTAAAGAAAAATGAATCCATACAAATAACTTTGTTTAATATGATGTTCAACACCTAAGTGTGTGGATGACATCAGTCTCACTTTTTAAAACATCTCTCTTCTGAATTTATCAATGTTTTATTACTCCCCCCTTTCTCTTGGTCAGTGATAGTGGTTCTTCCAATGGAGCTATTGTACCAATGGCTGTCCACCATCCAAGCAATAGAAACTCACTCTCTATAAATCATTTTCCTGTGTCATGATCAATACAATTTTGTTTAAGACACAGCAAAATGACTCTAAGAGAGAGAATGTAAATCTTATTTGTTCTCTTAATGGCCAACCTTATCCATTGCTTCAGTATTGATGACAGTGAAATCAGAGGGAAAGGGAGAATAAAACTGAAAATAACTTCTGAAGGGCTGAAATCAGTCATGCTTTTATATAGTGAACATATTTAAAGGAGCAGTAAACTTTTTTAATGAAAAAATATATATTGTAGGGATGATGAGTAAAATAAGGGTACTCACACTGCCAAGAGATTTATATTTCCAGAGTTATTACAGTTTAAACCCATGGGTTTTTTTTACATTAGCAGTGCCCTCTAGTGGTCAAATTCTAATAGATTTCCTGTTAGATTCTAATGGAAAGGAAAGTCAGAAAAGTCAGTGACTTACAGTTCTCCATAGAATGTGATAGAAACTGCTGAGTCACTTCCTGTCAGTTAGAAATATCAGGAAGTAAACACAGTAAATTCACTTCCTGTCAGTTAAAACAATCAGGAAGTAAACACAGTAAATTCACTTCCTGATTATTTAAACTGCTATAAATGTTGAATAAAACATCTGACAGCGATGGGAGTGACCTTGTTTTATTCAACAGGAAATGCTCTGTAAAATATGTGTTTTCATAAAAAAAGTTTACTGCTCCTTTAAGTAAAGCTATTTTCAAGCATTACTATACATTTAGATGGCAGGTTAGGGATGTTAGGGAGGTGTGATCTCCAACAGCTGGAGAGCCAGTGGCTGCTTATCCCTAAACTATTATTATTATTGTCATATATTATTTATAAAGTGCTTGCAGATTCCACAGCAATGTACAAAATGCTAACAACACAACAGGACACTATGCAAGTGGGGTAAATAGAACAATATTTAAAATTAATATATTATCAGACATTGGGAACAGAACAATCAGAGGTCTTGCTGGTAGGACCGTATGATCTATATAAAACTTAAGGGAAAGTAATGCTTTGTTTTAAAAATGTCTGATACTGTAGATATTCGCAATAGACGTAGAATAACCTACGACCCATCTCTCAAACCTTTATAGTTTGAGAGATCGTAGCATTTAAAGCCTGGTTTGCCAGCACAGTTTGTAGACCATTCCAATGAAGTATTTCATTCTGAACAGCACTATCCCAGCTCTGCTGAAGAGCCGCCGGCCAGTCAAATGACCAGGATCCGCTTCTGTCCCATAGAGCGCTGACGTCTGTGAAAGGGGCGGGAGGGGGGACTTTATATGCTATTAACTCTCAAACTATAAAGGTTTGAGAGATTGGAGGTAGCGTATTCTACTTCTATTGATAATACCTATAATATTAGAAATTTTAAAACAAAGTATTACTATCCCTTTAAAGGGATAGTAATACTTCGTTTTATCTTTATTTTATTTTGTAGGCATTAAAAAAACATGAAGAATGATATAAGTCTTATCTCTCAAACATTTATGGTTTGAGAGATATTCACAAGCAAAGTTTCCCCTCCCGCCCCTTTTACCTAGTGTAAGCCATCTCTTCTCAGATGTGGAATCCAGTCCACAGACCAGACAGATAACAGCAGGGGACAATCTTCTTCCTATGAGAACAATGAAAGCCCTGCCCCCCTTGACAAGATTTTCAGGTTTTTCCCTTATCTTAATTGAAGATTGTCCCTCTCTGCAGTCTACTTGGGCACCTCCCTTCTGATCTGGCTGAGCAGTGTTATATCAGTAAAAGGGGCAGGAGGGGGATAATTTGTCATTGAATTACTCTGGAACTACAACTCTGACAGAATTGAAATAACACTCTCCAAAGTCCAAATACTATGATGATTAATTAGAGCTGTTTTTATTATGAAACATTATTATCCCTTTATGGGGATCGATACAAAAGGTCGAAGTGCTTGGAATTGCCATGAGGTCCAGCCACCGAGTGTAACACGGTAAGGAGAGGGAAGTGGTAGGCTGAAACATTCAGTTGGTGTTATCACGTAGGAATTATAAGCATGTTTGGGGTGCAACAGGGACAAGTAAAACAGCTCATCCCAGTGTCTGACAATTAAGACTGTTACAGTGGCAGTTGACCTAGTGAGTGTGAAGCCCTCCATTTGACAGTACACCAGATTCTCAGCCCGGCTCAAGCTTCAAGAAAGGGATGAATTTCCCATTAGACAGAGTAGGCAACTGGGGTGGTGCCACAGCTATGAAGGCCACACACCCATAATGAATTGTAGGTGTGGCCAGTGCAATACTGTGTCCTTTCACCATTTTATATATCCTTTTACATGTTAATTTTAACCTCTTGAATACTAGAGAGATATCCAACCCATTGGAAAGCAACGGATTGGAGATCTCTCTAGCAACCAAGAGGTTAAAGTTTTTTGTGTTTGTTAGTTTTGTACCGACCCGGATTGGCTGACGTTCCTGCTACTGTATTCTGACCCGGCCTGGCTGACGTTCCTGCTCCTGTATCCTGACCCGGCCTGGCTGACGTTCCTGCTCCTGTATCCTGACCCGGCCTGGCTGACGTTCCTGCTCCTGTATCCTGACCCGGCCTGGCTGACGTTCCTGCTACTGTATCCTGACCCGGCCTGGCTGACGTTCCTGCTCCTGTATCCTGACCCGGCCTGGCTGACGTTCCTGCTCCTGTATCCTGACCCGGCCTGGCTGACGTTCCTGCTCCTGGATTCCGACTCGGCAGTCTCCCGTTGTAGTCCTAGTCGCCTCGGTGACGTTCTGACTTCCGGTGCCCTACTGGGTTTGGCACCTCTGCCCAGCAGGCTTTCCTAGTCTTCCATTTTGCTCAGTGCCCATCTGGCCTAGTCCTCCTTTCAGTAACCGGTTGCCACTGTTGTCTCTGTGATTGCACCGGTGCACTGCCATTGGTTGCTCCACTCTGTCATAACCGGTTGCAAGTGTTGCCTCAGTAATTGCACCGGTATACTGCCATCGGTTTGCTCCACTTCACCATAACCAGTTGCAAGTGTTGCCTCCGTAATTGCACCGGTACACTGCCATTGGTTTGCTCCACTCTGCCATAAGCGGTTGCAAGTGTTGCCTCCGTAATTGCACCGGTATACTGCCATTGGTTTGCTCCACTCTGTTATAACCCTTTGCTAGTGTTGCCTCCGTGATTGCACCGGTATACTACCATTGGTTTGCTCTGCTCTGTCAAAACCGGTTGCAAGTGTTGCCTCCGTTATAGCACCGGTACTTTGCCATTGGCTATGCTCTGTCTGACCCGGTTGCAAGTGTTGCCTCTGTGATTGCACCGGTATACTGCACTGGTTCGCTCCACTCTGTCAAAACCAGTTGCAAGTGTTGCCTCCGTGATTGCACTGGTATACTGCCATTGGTTTGCTCCACTCTGTCAAAACCGGTTGCAAGTGTTGCCTCCGTTATAGCACCGGTACATTGCCATTGGTTACGCTCCACTCTGTCAAAACCGGTTGCTATTGTTGCCTCTCTGTCAGCACCGGTAGCACTCCTGATTACTTCAGTGGACCAGTATACTATGGACTCTATCTGTGGCTTCTTCTAGAAGCAGCTGGTTGCCAGAACACATGGGACTGTTTTCCTTTCTTGATGAACGTTAACTCCTGCATTGCTGTAACCTGGAAACCTTATCATTCGTCTGACCCGTGTCAGCATAAACTGTTTGTCTCCTATACATATGCTGGACCTGTGTGGGCATAATTAACCTGTCATGTGTCTGTACTATAAGATTTATATTACATGACCTGTGAGGGTTCTTTATGTATTATTGTATTTAATAAAACTGTGTTTTTATCTTAACTCTGTGTCTGTGAGTCAAACAAACCGTTACAGTATGAAAGGGCCACTGTAACGGTTTGTTTGACTCACAGACACAGAGTTAAGATAAAAACACAGTTTTATTATATACAATAATACATAAAGAACCCTCACAGGTCCTGTAATATAAATCTTATAGTACAGACACACGACAGGTTAATTATGCCCACACAGGTCCAGCATATGTATAGGAGACAAACAGTTTATACTGACAGGGGTCAGGCGAATGATAAGGTTTCCAGGTTACAGTAATGCAGGAGTTAACATTCATCAAGAAAGGAAAACAGTCCCATGTGTTCTGGCAACCAGCTGCTTCTAGAAGAAGCCACAGATAGAGTCCATAGTATACTGGTCCACTGAAGTAATCAGGAGTACTACCAGTGCTGACACGGAGGCAACAATAGCAACCGGTTTTGACAGAGTGGAGCGTAACCAATGGCAATGTACCGGTGCTATAACGGAGGCAACACTTGCAACCGGTTTTGACAGAGTGGAGCAAACCAATGGCAGTATACCAGTGCAATCACGGAGGCAACACTTGCAACTGGTTTTGACAGAGTGGAGCGAACCAGTGCAGTATACCGGTGCAATCACGGAGACAACACTTGAAACCAGGTCAGACAGAGCATAGCCAATGGCAAAGTACCGGTGCTATAACGGAGGCAACACTTGCAACCGGTTATGACAGAGTGGAGCAACCAATGGCAGTGTACCGGTGCAATCACGGAGTCAACAGTGGCAACCGGTTACGGAAAGGAGGACTAGGTCAGAGGTGCACTGAGCAAAATGGAAGACAGGCAAGCCTGCTGGGCAGAGGTGCCAAACCCAGTAGGGCACCAGAAGTCAGAATGTCACAGAGGCGACTAGGACTACAACGGAAGACTGCCGAGTCGGAATCCAGGAGCAGGAACGTCAGCCAATCCGGGTCGGTACACGGGAGCAGGAACGTCAGCCAGGCCGGGTCGGTACACAGGAACAATCACTGGAGAGTAGTCAGGCAGTCCGGGTCGGTACACAGGCGCAGGAACAGGAGACTAGTCAGGCAAGCCAAGTCGGTACACTGGAAACCTCAATACAAACGTAGAACTGGCACAGGAACACCACGAAAGGGCAGTGATAAGGTGCAGGAGCCCAGTATATAAAGGCAATACTGGGCGGGCTAAACACAGGGCAACCAATGTGGACCTCACATAGGATAACTGACAGAAAAATGAAAACAAGGAATCACGGGCACAGTGATAAAATGGTTATCTACACTATATTCTGTAACACACGACAGTGTCTTTATGGAAAAATACAAATTTCCTTTCCCAGGAGTTACATATGCCTAAAAACTGCCCTTTGACCTAAATCCTTATTCTACTACAAAAAAATATGTATACATGCTGTTACCTTGTAACTAATAACCTAAGACTCCTTTCTTCAATGTTGTAACCTTTTGTTTACCTAAAGCGAATTCCCCCTCACAGCCCATCAGACCTCCTGAGTCCCAACTTCCACAGTCCGCTCTTTTGCACTCAATCCATCCCTATTGCTTTAAGAGCAACCAGCGTTCTATCTGGACCATCATGACAAATAGATGGATGCATAGTTCGTATAGTTCACTCCATCAATAAATCTAAGTGGCTAAAAATGAGAGAGTCTGTCTTTTTCAAGCTCCAGCTTATTGGGGTTCTGGCTCTAGCTTATTGAGGAGAGGACAGTCCACAGGCAGCATCAGGGAGTGGACATGTGGAGCTGGGTATCCTCCGGCATAAGATGGAAAGGGAAGGAAGCAACAGGAGAGGAAGCACATCAGGATACAAGACCTCGGATAAAGAACACAAATTAGTAACAAAATCACAACAGCAACTATCTAAGTCCAAAACCTACCTAATCAACTTCCCAAAGACCTACTTTTCCAGCTTTCATTCAGCATCCTATCACTTTCCTTCATGTGTTGTTCAGCCACAGAGACATTACAATTGCGTTAGAAAAATAATTACAACATTCATTTCTTACTAAACCACATATGTACAACTCACTTTTCTACTAAGAGGGTATCTAAACACATTCTATTCTGTATTGCCTCTGTTCTAACTGTTTAAAACTCAACAGAAATAGCTTATAGACTACCTGTAATATCATTAACTTCCACTTCTATGAGAGTTTCAATAGTAGCATTTCTCTGGAGAAAGACGTGGATGCAGATAAAGGATGGTCCTCTTTTAGAGCTAGAAGGCATGTGACCACAGACAACGCAATTAGTGATGTTAGTAAGGGTAGAAAATATGGTCTTATTTGCGTGACTGAATTCATTCAGGTCTGAAATGATAAGACAAACAAAAAATAAATACAAAAATTAAAAAAAATGTTACCTGTTTCCACATTAATAAGGTGGTGGGTACAGATATAGCAACTCTTATGTCAAGTTAACTTAGCATAAGTGAGGGTTATTTGTATGTAAGTATTCTTATCATAGCTCAAGAAACAGACCAAAGACAAGGGAAAGCCTGCAGGTCTAATCCTGATAACTACAATCTCACAGGAACCACCAAAACAAGGTAAGGATAGTCCCCGGGGAAAAAGGTATTCCCCAAATTTTGATTCATTTGTGAGTTGGTACTGGTGGGATGGATGCTAAATGAGCCTGATTCTCCTCTGTCTTAGGTAGAACTGTAACCCTATAACAACTGGTCAACAAATGGTCAATAAATACTCCTCAAAGCACATAAAACAAAAGAAAGATTAAGGCTGATATGTATGTATGTATACAGTTCGGTTACATAACTTAGGGGCCTCATTTGGTGCAGTTACCTGTTTGTAATAGGAAGCATGAATCCATGAGTCTTTTCCTCTGGCTTTTCCTACACTGTTGGTGGTTAAAAAGATTTGGAATGGACCCTTCTATCTTGGTTGAAGAGCTTTTTTCCTTGTGAGGCTGTTTATTACAACCTAATCACTTAGTTCCAATGGACGGCACTTCTCTTTGGGCTAGTTTGGCAGTACTGCTTTAACCTGGGCTTGGAGACACTGAAGGTTTTTCATTAAAGCGGAACTACCACCCGACACAATCTTTAGCTTCACTAAGTCCCCATCTGGCGACTATCTGCTTAGTAGCGCTAGTCGCCAGAATAATTACCTTATTTAATAGATTTCTGCTCTCTTCCATGGGTGACAGGCAGGACGGAGCGCGGACATCTTGCCATTGTGACGTCCACGCGCCTGCGCTGTCAGTCCCAGCCGGAGCCAAATGGCTCCTAGCAACACCTACTAGACCCGGCTGGGACTGACAGCGCAGGAGCGTGGAAGACACAATGGCAAGACGTCCGCGCTCCGTCCTGCCTGTCAGCCAGGGAAGAGAGCAGAAATCTATTAAATAAGGTAATTATTCTGGCGACTAGCGCTACTAAGCAGCTAGTCGCCAGATGGGGACTTAGTGAAGATAAAGATTGTGTCGGGTGGTAGTTCCGCTTTAACGTCTGACAGTATTGCAAAGTAGTTTTGCCATTAATCACAATATTCAAGCAATTCCTTAAGCCTCTTCTACCACTATCAAACTATTTACAGCCAAATAAACAAGCTGAATGGTAGTATTGGGCTACTATATCCATTTATGGAGCAAAGCATTCTTTTGAGATTGTTTACATTATAATCCGAAGATCCTCCCTTTATGCCCATAACCGCACCATGGTGAGTGTGAGCAATATAAGGCAACAATGAAGAAGGGAGTACTTGCCCTTCAACCAGATGAAACCAGTAAGCTTCTGCATTGTTAGTACACTGAACCTGTGTCCCACTGCTAATTCTGAAGGGAATAACATGGCCAACAACAAATTATGTATTTACTGAGCATTTATAATGGATGATCCACTGATGGTGAGGAAACCTCTAGAGCTCTATGCCACAAAGTTATGCATCAAGCCAAATGCACTTCTAGAACTGGTAAAAAAGGTTTATCATAGTAACATAGTAAATTAGGTTGGATAAAGACTCAAGTCCATGAAGTTCAACCTTCGCCTCATACCTCAGTAACTGAGAATTTTATAGCTTTCCTGCTACCAATTAAAGTGTTAGTAATGTCTAAAAAAAAGTTTTTTTTTGCATTTAGAAGAGCTTAAAAAGCGGATCTAAATGCAAAAAAACGTATCTCTTAAACCATAGCAGTTTGAGAGATACGTTTTTTTGCATTTAGATCCGCCTGAACACTAGACACACGTTTTAGACCATTCCAATGAAGGGATTCCGTGTAAGTAACGAGATCCCGGCACTTCTCAAGCGCCTCCATGTCGACCGACACAGATCTCCTGCTGACAGCTTTACAGCTGTCAGTAGGAGAAATCAAACTTTAAACGCCCGTATCTCTTAAACCATAGCGGTTTGAGAGATACGTTTTTTTGCATTTAGATCAGCTTTTTAAGCTCTTCTAAATGCAAAAAAAAACTTTTTTTTAGACATTACTAACACTTTAAGTTAGTCTTTATCAGACCTTCCTGATCTGCCTACTGATAAACAGTATAACTCTGTATGTTCCCTTTTGAAAGAAATGTGTCATGATTGCTTGGAGGAGAGAAGAGAGAGGGGGGATATGATAGACACATTCAAATACATGAAGGGAGTCAACAAAGTGCAGGAGGACAAGATAAGTGGAGTGTACAGTACATTTTACAACAGCAATAGCAGTGAAAAGGGATAATATCAAATAAAACATAAACATATTAACCATTTGGTCTGTACTAACAATAATGTGCAAATGAGATGTTATTTAGACAAATATTTGTGTAACCTAAACGGTGTTACTTTGCACCCCCACTAGCACCCTAGTACTTTCAGGTGGTATAGTTTACTTATGTGGATGCAAATTTATATATTCTTAGATACTCCTTGTCCTTTTTTGTCTCTTTTTAATTGTTTTTAACATGTAGAGTTTATTTGATTTGATTTGTTAATAAAGGATCATATTTTTCCGCATTTGTGTCTAGCAGAGTACCTCTGTTTATAGGTTTTCTTGTTCTGTGGTCTCAGCACAGTTCTTTCTGGGGCAGGTTTGTTCCACATTTTGGATTTACCTTTATTAACCCCTTAAGGACCAGCGCGATCCCGTGCGGCCGACATTTGCGGACCACGGGGTATTTTTTTTGTATTCTCTCTTCCGGTTCAGGGCTTCCGGAGCGGCGTGCAGCCGCGCCGGGAGCCCTGAACTCCATGCCGTGCCAGGACCGTCATTGGTCCTTAAGTGCCGGACCGCCGTGACGGTCCTGGCACGGCAATGGTCCTTAAGGGGTTAAGCTCAGTGGTACAGTCCCTGACTATGGAGCCTGTTCAAACCGCAAGGTTGCAGGTTCGAATCCCAGCAGGGTCAACTCAGCCCTTCATCCTTCCGAGGTCGATAAATGAGTACCATTGATTGGCTAATAATGACATCTATATTTTCAGCTGCCGATTTGGTTAATTCCGAGAGCGTGCGCTGAAAGCGCTTTGAGTCCCACTGGAAGCAAGGCGCTATATAAATGCTAGTTACTATTATTATTATATGGCACCATCTGAGATTCCAGGCACCGGAGTGTTTCAAGCTTGAGCTCTCGATTTCCGAGATGTGATCCCATCCTCGTCACCATATGTGGTAGACTACTAAATAATAAATGATCCGCGAAGGACCACACCAGATCCTTAAGGGTCAGTTATGAGTATAGATTTATTATTGAGGGCAGAGAGAAAATGAACAGTCATTACTCACCAGATTACTTGTTCTGAGCTAGGCATGGCACAGCACACCTTATTATACAAACAGCTTATAGGAAACAAATAATGGTACATATAAGGTAACAACAAATCACATGCTCAGTAAATGATTATCTAAACTATGTTCTGTAACATATCACAATCTCTCTATGGAAAAATACAAGTTGCCCTTGCCCCTTTGGCCAACATCCTTATTCTACTACAAAAAACATTCTTATCTCTGTTCATTCCTTCCCCATCCTGTAAGCATACTATTACCTTGTGTCTAATAACCTAAGACTCCTTTCTTCAAGGTCTTAACCTTTTGTTTACCTAAAGCTAATTCCCCTCCACACCCCATCAGCCCCCTGGGGTCCCAACTTCCAACTGGGAACGCTGCAAATCTGCCCTGAAGACTTTAGTTTTCGAAGTGAATTACTGAGTCTCTGGCAGCAGAGGTGATTCTCCATCTTCCTGAGCCCCTTGGTAACCCCTAGAACTCCTCACCTGGTTCTGCTCACTTACATGCCTTTTCTGTTTACTTCCCTTCACGTTTCAGGGCAAAACCTGCCTTTCTACCTCCTAATTTGACCCACTCTGATTAAAGGGATAGTAATACTTCGTTTTAACTTTATTTTATTTTGTAGGCATTAAAAAAACATGAAGAACGATATAAGTCTTATCTCTCAAACCTTTATGGTTTGAGAGATATTCACAAGCAAAGTTTCCCCTCCCCGCCCCTTTTACCTAGTGTAAGCCATCTCTTCTCAGATGTGGAATGCAGTCCATAGACCAGACAGATAACAGCAGGGAACAATCTTCTTCCTATGAGAACAATGAAGGCCCTGCCCCCCTTGACAAGCTTTTCAGGTTTTTCCCTTATCTTAATTGAAGATTGTCCCTCTCTGCAATCTACCTGGGCACCTCCCTTCTGATCTGGCTGAGCAGTGTTACATCAGTAAAAGGGGCGGGAGGGGGATACATTGTCATTGAATTACTCTTAAACTACAACTCTGACAGAACTGAAATAACACTCTCCAAAGTCCAAATACTATGATGATTAATTAGAGCTGCTTTTATTATGAAACATTACTATCCCTTTAAGTCTCACCCACATTATGATGCAACTCACATAATTTGGACACCCCCCTCATCACCATCCCTCCTTGATACTCCGAGCAGCTTTTGCTTGAAAGTTCCCAGGTATGATTACTGTTCATTTAACAAGTGACATGGGTAAGTCCCATTTTAACTCCCTTTGGAGGCCCGTGTTAGTATATACTGAACTGTACAGTATAGGCACAGAATATGAAAACATAAGGCATCAGTAAAGGAAATTTGCTTTGGTAACAAAAGAAAGAATCCATTTATTTTCACAGCTGGTAGGGAAAATACTATTGATTTTACTGTTTGATCCCACTGTGAACTGTATGATATAAATATACATCAGTGCAGAGTTATCCTCTCTATGATATAGTCATATTAGTAAAATGGCTTAGAATAAATCTCTGTATTGTAGATAGAGGTACACAGCACCATCTAAAAAAGTTACGGGTGATAAAAACATATATATAGTGTAGGTGCCAGGCAGTAATAAATTATATTAGGAAACAGCAAGAGAGAGAAAAGAAAAAGAACACTACGTATTTGGCACTCTAACAAACCCCACAAGTAACTAAAAGTCATTCTAAGACATCTCTGAAAATATATCATAAAACTTAATATTTTATTGGTATCATTAAAAACAAATAATAAAAGAGTAGAAGAACAAGCAGGTTATAAAAACACTAAAACTAAGGTCTCTTGTGTTTGTCAGATACTGGAATGACACACACACATAGACTAACGGCTAGATTCTATTGCAGGTGGTAAATTTTAACATTCATTTTATCAAACATTTTAATATTAAAGTCTATGGGGAAACCTGGAGATAAAGACAGTGATAAAATTAGCACCTGCAATGGAATCCAGCCCTGAGTCTTCTATAACTGGGTAAATATAGATAGTTAATTATAGTAAGTGATGCTTCTATCTAAAAAAAAATTATTACTATGTGCTGAGAGTTACAGGGCCCCAAAAATTACTACGGATATAAAATTCACAGAACTGAGATTTAGTTTAGCTGACATAGGAGGAATCGTGTAATAACGATTGGTCCAACCCAATAAAATAACCAGCATTGCGTTCATAAGATTATGGGTTCCCTCAATAATCGCTAACATTTATGTGAGAACGATACTCAATAGGGCCTAAAAATTGGTGTCACATAGCCAGTTATATTGTAGAAACAATTGCAATATGGTCTGATGTGTCTTGATACCAGGGTGTATGTGAAATTCCCTAATTATTTTCAACCAGACTTATATTGCATGTAGCATATATTAGTGAATTATGTACCCCAAAAAAAAAACCTAGTCAATTTTATAGGGTTGTAGACTACACAAAGGCACTTGCACCAGTAAACAATGCAAAATTAATGAACACTCAAATAGTATGGTGCATTCTAGGACCGAACATATGGCCTGATGCAAGAAACGTTTGCATTGGATAAGGCAATTTTGTGCGCAGATAGATTTTGCGCATGTTCTAATTCAGGAAGCAATGTCGGGCACTCTTTCCTTAAAACTTAGCATTTATTGCTACATATTAAAAATATCATCCAACGTTTCAGTCGCAATGCGACTTTCATCAGGGATAAGAACATGTTCTTATCCCTGATGAAAGTCGCATTGTGACTGAAACGTTGGATGATATTTTTAATATGTAGCAATAAATGCTAAGTTTTAAGGAAAGAGTGCCCGACATTGCTTATTCAGAGTATTCATACAGACAATATAGTGTTGGAGGCACCTTGTTATGATTGAATGATCATGAGTGCGACAGAGATTGTGTTTAGCTAATTCAGGAAGCTAAATACCAAACGCTTCTTGAATTGCACATAAAAAATTCCATTTTACGACAACAGTACACAGACATATATATTAATTCCCAACAGCAGTTCTTGCATTAGGCGCATTCACTATTCCACTCACACACATTCGTTAATCTTAGCCACGCCCACAAAAAATAAACATACGCAGCCGTTCGCTAATCTTGAATTTTTATGCTCAATTCAACAAAATCATGCGCAAACCTATTCCCTAGTGGTTTTCACACGGGAAATAGCGATTGCACACGTTTCCTGTATTGCGCCAATAGAATCATCAAGAAACAGGGTAAAAAAAATACTAGCAATAAAGTTTTTTGACTAAACTATAAACAATTAAATATAGAAAATAGCCCATAGAATTGAAAAACAATTAAATATAGAAAATAGCCCATACAATTGAAAAACAATTAAATATAGAAAACAGTCCATACAATTGAAAAAGAATTAAAACATATATGCTGGGAGAGAGCTAGCACCAAGATCTGTTACACAAACCCCAGAGAAAATATAAAGAGACTAATAACTGGGGATAACGTACAAAAAAAATGTAAGTAAATTCATACAGTGAAGCCCAGCCACTAGGGTTAGTGACTAACTCCAGTGGGTTTGCACTGGCAAATTTGTACATCCACCTCAAGAAAAACAGGTATCCCTTTAAGCTTTGGAGTGCCAGATATCCAAAGCACCTCTGGCACTCAATGGGTTAAATTTATGACTGCACAGAAATCAACGCAATGCAGCAATGTGTTGTGTTAAGTGTCCTGCATTTAAAGGGTTATCTGGTCACCATAAACCAGTGGTTCTCAAGCATTTTTTGACTAAAGGCACTCCTAAGCGTCTAGGGCAGCGGTTCTCAACCTTTTGAGTGCCACGACCCTTTGATAAAATTTCCCAAGTTGTGGTGACCCCTAACAGTAACATTATTTTCGATGCTCCTTCATTGCTTCAGTAACACAGACTATAAAACGTCCCGGTCTCCCACAAGGGACTGACGGCACAGGCACGCAGTATGCACTAACCTGGCCGTCAGTCTCAGAAAAGTAAGGATTTCTTTATAACGGAAAAAATTTGTATAATTACAAGTTTTACAGATCAGAATAGACAAAAAAAAGTATTTTCTGATGGTTTTAGGCGACCCCTGGCATATCGTCATTCGACCCCCGACGGGGTCGCAACCCACAGGTTGAGAACAGCTGGTCTAGGGACTGGATTCTAGTCCAGGTGCTAATTTTATCACTGCATTTATCTCCAGGTTTCCCCATAGACTTCAATAGGAAAATATTTGATAAAACAGATGTTAACATTTATCACCTGCAATAGAATGTAGCCCTAGAATTTGTATAAGTCATTTGTCAACGGCATGATGAAAGTAACAACTACAACATTATATGCTTATTCTTATTTCTCACAATCAACATGACAAAAAATTTAATATTCTGTGTCGCAAATTCTATAAATATATATTTAAAACTCAAAAAATCCAATTCAAATCAAATTCATAATAGAAAAGCAATGGTACCCTGAGCACTGGCACTGCCCCTTGTAGTAGAAACAATGCCTTAAAGGGATAGTAATGTTTCACAAAAACAGAAGCTCCAATTAATCTCCATAGTATTTGAGCCATGGAGAGTGTTATTTCAGTACTGTCAGAGTTGTAGTTCAAGAGTAATTAACGGATAAAGTATCCCCCTCCCGCCCCTCTTACCTAGTGTAACCACCTCCTCTCAGATGTGGAATCTGGTTGCTAGACCAGACAGATAACAGCAGGGGACAATCTTCTTCCTATGAAAACAATGAAAGCCATGCCCCCCTTGACAAGTTTTTCAGGTTTTTCCCTTATCTTAATTGAAGATTGTACCTCTCTGCAATCTACCTGGGCACCTCCCTTCTGATCTGGCTGAACAGTGTTACATCAGTAAAAGGGGTGGGAGGGGGATACTTTATCATTCAATTACTCTTGAACTACAACTCTGACAGAATTGAAGTAACACTCTCCAAAGTCCAAATACTATGATGATTAATTAGAGCTACTTTTATTATGAAACATTACTATCCCTTTAAATAAAGCTGAATCAATCAGTAGCTGTGCAGAGCAGAACAATATCTGTCTGCATATTTATCAATGGAATCCAGTTTCCTGGTTCAAAGAAAGGTATCAACAACTATATTTGCCTCCTGTATTTCTACGGTACCAACTCTCATCTGATAGTAATATAGTAACATAGTTGATGAGGCTAAAAGAAAGACATGCCCATCAAGTCCAGCCCATTCCAAATCACCCCTGTAGATCCATAGGAAGACAACCACCCCCACTGAAGCCAATTCCAATTAAGCCCCAAGGGGGTACAAAAAAAATCCTTCCTAACTCCAAATTGCAGTGAGAGAGTTCCCTGGATCAACAACCTATCTGCATTGAAGCCACTTGTCATAATTCTCAATATTGTTATGTGCTAGATAGGTATCTATTGCTTTTTTGAAAGCAATTACAGTATCTGCTAGCACAGCATCCCGAGGCAAAGAATTCTATATCTTTACCGCCCTTACTGTAAAACATCCCTGCCTTTTTTTGGTCGAAAACACCTTTTCCCTAGTCTTAATGGATGATCTCTCATTCTTAGCTCAGCTCTTTGAGTAAATAATTCATTGGATAGTTCTCTGTATTGCCCTTGAATGTATGTGTAAATGGTAATCATATCACCCGTTAGACATCTCTAATGTAAACAAACCCAGATTGGCTCGTCTCTCTTTATAACTCAGATCCTCCAATCCATTTATCAGTGTTGTTGTTCATCTCTGCACTTTTTCCAGTTCGATAATGCCTGGGGCTCATGATGCAGTCACACCTTCACTGGTAGGTATGCTCTCAAAAGAACAGATCTGGAATTTAGTGAGACTAACATTCATAGCTGGAATTACTATTAGGCAGAGTAGGCAACTGACTAGAGTATAAAGCTTTGATGAAAGTCTCATCCTTTTGGCCACACCCACATTCCGAGTTCTTCTTATAGCCAGAATGATCCCACTGCCCCCTCAACAGACACCAGCTCCTATTTTATGGATGCTGGTTTATTTACTAGTTTCAATAACCTCTTATTGGCAGTTATTTAACTGCTTGGATGCTTGAGAAGTTTCCAACTTTCAAGGCGTTAATAATTTTTATGCTTTTAAGCTAAGGGAATCTTTATAGGCTGATGTTATTTTCAGTGCTAGAGAACAGTGGATGGGGGTGGGGTTTATGTTGTGTGTGTGTGTGTGTGTATGTGTGTGCTTGTGTATGTATGGTCATCTGTGTGGCTGACCTTGCTTCAAAGTTCCTTAGATATGTATCAGGCTCTGGTTGCATTACATGAAAGTTCACAATTGGCAATTATGAATTTCACCACAGAAAGGAGTAGATCTTCAAACAGGGGAATATTTACATGGTATTTTCGCTTTAAAGGGATAGTAATGTTTCATAATAAAAGCAGCTCTAATTAATCATCATAGTATTTGGACTTTGGAGAGTGTTATTTCAATTCTGTCAGAGTTGTAGTTCAAGAGTAATTCAATAATAAAGTATCCCCCTCCCGCCCCTTTTACTGATGTAACACTGTTCAGCCAGATCAGAAGGGAGGTGCCCAGGTAGACTGCAGAGAGGGACAATCTTCAATTAAGATAAGGGAAAAACCTAAAAAACATGTCAAGGGGAGCAGGGCTTTCATTGTTCTCATAGGAAGAAGATTGTCCCCTGCTGTTATCTGTCTGGTCTATGGACTGGATTCCACATCTGAGAAGAGATGGCTTACACTAGGTAAAAGGGGCGGGAGGGGAAACTTTGCTTGTGAATATCTCTCAAACTATAAAGGTTTTCGAGATAAGATTTATATCCCTTTAAACTGTTTCAGTGACCAAGTGTGAATGTGCTGCCTTACACAGGAGGATATCCTTGTTATATTTTAGCCAAATGTTTCTTCTGTCTTCCACAGATGAGATATACAAGGACAGTGTCTGTGTGGCCAGTGGCCTTTGTGGGAGGACTGAGATATGAATCCCCAAGAGTGGATCCTGCGGGCAGAGTGGTGGGCTGGAAGACTGTGTTTGATCCTAACCGTCCATTTGCCATCGATATGGCCGGTTTTGCCATCAGCCTCCGACTTATCCTCCAAAGGCCTCAAGCTAATTTCAGGTTGGACGGGATAAAGGGAGGGTATCAGGAGACCAGCTTACTGAAGGACCTGGTAACCATGGAAGGACTGGAGCCCAAAGCTGTCAACTGCACAAAGGTTTGCAATTTCTCTGTACTGAATCTTAATTATGTGCAAAGAGTAAACATTGCAGCAGAGGTAGTCAATTGTTGGGCCTCCGACTGGTTGGAGAAAATGGGAGTTGTCTTCTCAAACAGCTGGATATTAGAGAACTGTCCATCAAATGCTGTGGCAGAAAAAGATACCTGTGCTTGACTACAAGGAAATGGCCACTAAGCACCAATAACCACATCATGCCCATGTTTATATACAGACAGATACAGAGATAGAGAAATCTATATGCATTTATGCATTATAGCTTCACAATCATAGTTCTAAAAGCTGTTCTGTCTTAAAGGGTTAGTAATGCCCAAAATAAAGTTTATTCTACTATATATGGTAGATTTTACAAAAATAAAGTATTTCGAGAAAGTCCTATCTCTCAAACCTTTATGGTTTTTTACCAGCATCAAGAATCGTTGGAATCTCGTTTTGCAAAAAAAAAAAAAAAAAAAGCTTCAGAATGAAATTTTTGCCCACCCACATACAATATACCTCCACCCCCAACCTGCACTGGACCCAAAGTGCCAGATTACAGTTCCTACCCACACTGGCTTGCTGTGGAGGTCTTCGTTCCGCACTGGACTAACAATGGCTGCAACCCTCCCTTGTCCCAGTTTAAACTCTTACAAGGGTACTTACATGGGAAATGTTTCTTTATTTTCCATTCAAAATCTATTACAGCTCAAACATAAGTTTGTTTGTTTATTTCTTTTCTTTCTTTTATTAAATTGTAATGTTCCATTGCAATCACCAGGTGGTATTATCCCTATCACTTACTATGGAGTGGTGTTGTCTATGACTCAAACTTTCCCAAAGAATATCTTATACATCAGTAGGTCCTGTTGCTAAGAGCCTCCTTTCTCCAGTTACTGATATAATTAGGACAGAGGAAGAAAGAGCATGAGGAAGTGGCAAGTAGGAGGGAGCACAGTGTGGAATGTTAGTATCTGGCTGGCAGGAAGTTGCATGTAAGAAAGAAAGCAGTGTAGAATGTTAGTATCAGGCTGACAGAGAACAGCAGGTAAGATGAAGAGCAATTTGAAATGTCAGCCTGCAGAAAGTGACAGGTGGGAGGGAAAGCAATGTGGAATATTAATATCTAGCAAGGAGTGGCAGATGGAGGGAGAGCAGTGTGGAATGTTAGTATCTGTGTGACAAGAAGTAGCAGCTAAGAAAGAGAGCAGTGTGGAATGTTAATATGTGCCTGACAGGAAATGGCAGCTGAGGAGAGCAGTGTGGAATGTTAGTATCTGCATGACAGGAAGTAGCAGCTGAGAAGGAGAGCAGCGTGGAATGTTAGTATGTGTCTGACAGGAAGTGGCAGCTGAGAAGGAGAGCAGTGTGGAATGTTAGTATGTGCCTGACAGGAAGTGGCAACTGAGAAGGAGAGCAGTGTGGAATGTTAGTATGTGCCTGACAGGAAATGGCAACTGAGAAGGAGAGCAGTGTGGAATGTTAGTATCTGCATGACAGGAAGTAGCAGCTGAGAAGGAGAGCAGCGTGGAATGTTAGTATGTGTCTGACAGGAAGTGGCAGCTGAGAAGGAGAGCAGTGTGGAATGTTAGTATGTGCCTGACAGGAAGTGGCAACTGAGAAGGAGAGCAGTGTGGAATGTTAGTATGTGCCTGACAGGAAATGGCAACTGAGAAGGAGAGCAGTGTGGAATGTTAGTATCTGCATGACAGGAAGTAGCAGCTGAGAAGGAGAGCAGCGTGGAATGTTAGTATGTGTCTGACAGGAAGTGGCAGCTGAGAAGGAGAGCAGTGTGGAATGTTAGTATGTGCCTGACAGGAAGTGGCAACTGAGAAGGAGAGCAGTGTGGAATGTTAGTATGTGCCTGACAGGAAATGGCATCTGAGAAGGAGAGCAGTGTGGAATGTTAGTATCTGCACTACAAGAAGTAACAGCTGAGAAGGAGAGCAGTTTGGAATGTTAGTATCTGCACTACAAGAAGTAACAGCTTAGAAGGAGAGCAGTGTGGAATGTTAGTATGTGCCTGACAGGAAGTAGCAGCTGAGAAGGAGAGCAGTGTGGAATGTTAGTATCTGCACTACAAGAAGTAACAGCTCAGAAGGAGAGCAGTGTGGAATGTTAGTATCTACACTACAAGAAGTAACAGCTGAGAAGGAGAGCAGTGTGGAATGTTAGTATCTACACTACAAGAAGTAACAGCTGAGAAGGAGAGCAGTGTGGAATGTTAGTATGTGCCTGACAGGAAATGGCAGCTGAGAAGGAGAGCAGTGTGGAATTTTAGTATCTGCACTACAAGAAGTAACATCTGAGAAGGAGAGCAGTGTGGAATGTTAGTATCTGCACTACAAGAAGTAACATCTGAGAAGGAGAGCAGTGTGGAATGTTAGTATCTGCATGACAAGAAGTAACAGCTGAGAAGGAGAGCAGTGTGGAATGTTTGTATCTGCACTACAAGAAGTAACATCTGAGAAGGAGAGCAGTGTGGAATGTTAGTATCTGCATGACAAGAAGTAACAGCTGAGAAGGAGAGCAGTGTGGAATGTTAGTATCTGCACTACAAGAAGTAACAGCTGAGAAGGAGAGCAGTGTGGAATGTTAGTATGTGCCTGACAGGAAGTAGCAGCTGAGAAGGAGAGCAGTGTGGAATGTTTGTATCTGCACTACAAGAAGTAACAGCTGAGAAGGAGAGCAGTGTGGAATGTTTGTATCTGCAGTACAAGAAGTAACAGCTGAGAAGGAGAGCAGTGTGGAATGTTAGTATGTGCCTGACAGGAAGTGGCAGCTGAGAAGGAGAGCAGTGTGGAATGCTAGAATCTGGCACACATTAGTGACATTACTGTCTAACTTGCATAAACTGACTAATAAAGATAAATATCTCACATACTATTTTTTTTTAAATAAAACTGTATAGCAAAACATAGAGGCAATTTGGAATGATCTCTAATATGAAGCTACGTTGTTATAAGGTTTATCTTCCACTTTAAAAAACAAATTTGAGCAGTCAAAACTTCTTGAATGAAAAATCACCCAGTAGTTGTAGAACCCCTGTTTTTATCAACAAGAAGCATTATGACATACATAGTGTCATTGAACAGTTTGTCTCATTGATACTGCTACAGAAATAAACAGTATTTATCTGTTTATTTCTGTAGCCAGGTGTGATGTAACATCTGATTAACCCTTTGAGTGCCAGAGGGGTAGCCAACGCATTGCTTTGCAAAGTGTTCAATACCCCTCTGGCAATCAAAGGGTTAAGAGGGAAAAAAGTGCTAATGAGGTAGAAGTCCCTGTAAGTAAGTGGAAAACTTTGGCTAGAAATAAACTGAAATTGAATTATGGAGATTGGGTTCTACAGAAGATCTTTGGTTGTTATCACTGTTTTTTGAAAACACTGATATGTCTGACATTTGTCCTTTAAATTAAAAACAAACCCCATCTGTCAGTAACGTAGCCAGCATATTTCATCATTTCAAATATTGCCTAGCATTCCATGCCTTGTACTCACATTCTCTGTGTACAACTTTATGACGGTCTTGCTTGATAAGGGATCAGCGAACGTGTATTATAAATAAAAAAACATATATTGTAAGGTTTTTCCAGAGGACAAAACACTGGTACTCGTACTACTGGTAGATGCTTTGTTCCAAAGTTAATGTAGCTCAAACTTTTTTTTATTTAACCATTAGCAACTGTATCACCTGTGGATGCACTAACATTTTATATGAGTCTTTTATGGCAATATAGAATTGAATTTGACATATGTCTACCTCGTCCTATACACTGACTTGCATTCAACATTTTATACCTTTTTATTACGTCTTAACACCATGATTTCACGTACCTTCTGCTCAGCAACGCACTGCCCACCTCCCCTAGCATGGATTTCCTATCTTATGCCTACATTACCTCTCCCACTCACTTACTCAGGAATGCATTGTCCAGCTCCCCTGTCACTGATTTCATGTCTTATCCCTAGAAAACTAGTTTTAAGGTATTTAGACATATAGATCTTGCTAATTAAGACATGCTGTTCAGCCAGTTTCTGCCTTATCCCTTCATTACCTCTCCTACACACTGAAACTGCTCATAGATACATTGCCCACCCCTAGCACTGGCTTCCTGTTTTATCCCTACATTATCTCCCCCTACTCACAGACACTGATCAGCAATGAGTTGCCCACCTCCCCTAGCACTGACTTCCTGTCTTATCCCTACATTACCTCCCCCACTCACTGACACTGCTCAGCAATGCACTGCTCACCTCCCCTAGCCCTGACTTCCTGTCTTATCCCTACATTACCTCCTCCACTCACTGACACTGCTCAGCAATGCATTACCGACCTCCCCTAGCACTGACTTCCTGTCTTATCTCTACATTACCCCCCCACTCACTGACACTGCTCAGCAATGCATTACCCACCTCCCCTAGCACTGACTTCCTGTCTTATCCCTACATTACCTCCCCCACTCACTGACACTGCTCAGCAATGCATTACCCACCACCCCTAGCACTGACTTCCGGTCTTATCCCTACATTACCTCCCCACTCACTGGCACTGCTCATCAGTGCATTGCCCACTTCCCCTAGCACTGACTTCCTGTCTTATTCCTACATTACCTCCCCCACTCACTGACACTGCTCAGCAATACATTGCCCACCTCCCCTAGCACTGACTTCCTATCTTATCCCTACATTACCTACCCCACTCACTGACAGTGCTCAGCAATGCATGGCTCACCTCCCCTAGCACAGACTTCCTGTCTTATCCCTGCATTATCTCTCCACTCACTGACACTGTTCAGCAATACATTTCCCACCTCCCCTAGCACTGACTTCCTGTTTTATCCCTACATTACCTCCCCCACTCACTGAAACTGCTCAGCAATGCACTTCCCACCTCCCCTAGCACTGACCTCTTGTTTTTTACCTACATTACCTCCTCCACTCATTGGCACTGCTCAGCAATGCATTACCCACCTCCCCTAGCACTGACTTCCTGTCTTATCACTACATTACCTCCCCACTTACTGACACTGCTCAACAATGCATTTCCCACCTCCACTAGCACTGACTTCCTGTCTTATCCCTACATTACCTCCCCACTCACTGACACTGCTCAGCAATGCATTGCCCACCTCCCCTAGCACTGACTTCCTGTCAGGGGCGGACTGACAGCACCCAGGGCCCCCGGGGAAATGGAGGTCATGGGCCCCCTTTGCGCTGCCCTCGTTATGCTCCACCCATATTTATCACGCCTACTCCAGCCCACCTCTTTTGCTACTCTTATAATTGACAATGTTGTGAAGTAAAGCAAGGCATACCATAGAGCTTACAATTTAAAAGAAGCTCAGATTCCAGTGTAGTTCCATTTCAATTGTAATACCATGTAGCTTACAACTGAAATGTAGCTACACTAGTAGTGATACCAAAGAGCTCACAATTGAAAGGTAGCTATACTAGTGATACCACAGGGCAGTGTATGTATTTTAGCTCTGTTAGTCGATTCCCACATCTTGGTTGCGGTTCACTCTCTATACAGACAGCCAGTAAGGAGTAAATCCACATGTGTAGTGTGAAGTAAAGGAGCACTGCCCGTGGGAATGCAACTACCATCCCCCACCTTGCCTGTATGATGTATCCTCTATATCCAGTAGTCCTAACAAATTCAAATACCTCTATCCTTAATATAAAATAAAATATAGAACCCTGATGTAGTGCAGAGTATATAACCCCAGGGACATGTACAATTAACCCCTTGGTGTTCCTAGGATTCTCCAGTGCATTGCAATACCTCAGAGACATCTCTAGAATACAAATGGTTCAAAGTGAAAACATATACAAACACTTCTGCAGCTTCAATTCAGTGATCAGTCTCTCAGACAGCAATGACTACATGGAAGGAACCTGTCTTTCTTCACTGCTCTTTTCCCGCTTGGACTCGGAAAGTCTTGTGAAATAGCAGACAGTGGAATGCGTTGGGTTTGTTATCAGGGCAACTGCCCCAGTGTTGGCACAGGCACATATAACAAGATTGTATGCCAAAAGGGACCAGAGGAGCCTTACTAGTACTCTTAGAATCAGGGGGGGGGGATCTACCCCCAAACACAGTTCCTACACCCAAGTGACATGAAGCACAGATTTTGCTTAGAATGCTGATGATAGCATTGCCTAAGTGCTGTATTTGGCTTAGAGACTCTTCTGTGCACCCGTGCATGTAGATGGGCCCACAAGTGATGTTACCCCATTACTCTGGCACCAAAACTGATTTAATACAGACAGCAAAGCCTTCTGTAGAAGCCACTCCACTGCCCCCTGCCTGTAATCTATATTTTAATACTACATGCAACATGACTGAATAGAACTGTGCTTAAGAAGACAAGGAGAGCCTAGACTCATACCACAGCCAATCCAGAGGCACTATGAGGCTATGCTTACCCTTCTTCAGTGAAGTTCTGTTCTGTCACATTGCAAGCAGTATTAGCAGGCCTGACTAGACTACTGTAGTAGAAACACTGTCACTGAAGTGCTCAGTATTTAATGTGCAGCATGGCTGTAATTGTGCTTGCAGCCACGCTATTTTGAATAAGGACTTGCTTAATATCCAGCAACACAAATGTACTATAAAAACAGTGGCCATGAAACAAATGCCACTGAGTTAATTTTTACCCCCAGACTCCAACGCAACGTTCACAAATCCTAGTTAAAACCCACAGGCCACAACAGTACATTTGCTTTAACCCTCTGAGTACCAGAGAAGTATCCAATATATTGCTTTGCAGTGCATTGGATATTCTTCTGGCTCTCAAAGGGTTAAAATGCCCATTGGTCTGTGTAGTTTCCTGGGACATTATGCACAGTTGTGGAGGTGCAGGCATAAATGGTTAGTTTTGGGGAGGCTAAGCCTCTCCAACTCTCTTATTCTCCACCCATGCTCCCACTTGCGCCTGCCCGTTTTCTAGCATTGATAACAGTTATCGCTCACCTCAGTGACTAATACTATGGCCTGTATCCAGCAGTGGTGCAGAGTACTGTAGCACACCACTGCCATGCTGTCTTCCACTTCCGGATACTTCTGGGTACTGTCAAAGTGTCCTACTTGGCGGGCCACAGGGTGATCTGATCTCCCCATGTGATCGCTGAGCCTCTCTCTCCTCCAGTTGTCATCATGCGCCCCTGCGGGCCGTGATGACATCAATGCGCATGGCTGCGAAGACCCGCATGCGCAGAGGGAAGAGGAAAGAGTGTGGTGTAGCAAGTGCTAAAATCCGGGGCCCTAACAAATGAACAGCCCCAATGAATACTGAAAATAGAAAATAATTTAGCACCATGGCCCTTTTTAACTAGATATACTACTGACTGAAATGGTTAAGTATGAGTGAGTGGAGGCGTAATGTAGGACTTTACAGGAAGTGCCTGCACAGCATGACTTAATTTGCATAAACTTTACATTTTAATCACTCAAGAGACAGTTGTCTAAATAGGACATGGTTAATACACATATAAATCATTTTAAAGTCTCTGTGTAAATCACCAAATTTATTTTTAGGTGACAGTGTCCTTTTAACCCCTTATATACTAGTATCCAAGGGGTTAAATGACTGGCATAAGGCTTTAGATTTAGAGCTGAAACTAGTTTCCTGCTGCAGATGGATAGGAGACCATCTGGCCTTCAGCAATTGGGACCCAATTTGGCTCTACATCCCTGGACTTGGGGCTGAACAGCCGGAGGAACATTTGATGGTGGTGTGTAACTGTGCAGTGAATACAATGTAGCCTCATAACAATTAGTGTAAATGAACGGGGCACATCTGATTCATCCAGAATAGATTGCTTTAATTTGCTGTGTTTCTTGGCTGTATTAGGTATGTGCTACTGTACACAGAATATGGAGCATAATTGTATTGGGACCAGAGTTAATGAAATTGCTTCTGGAAAACCCAGAGCAATTAAAAAAAAAAATTGCTATGTTGATTGTATTTTAAATATTTAATGGAAAACTGACACCTAATAATTCCTTTATATACTAGTATGAAAGCCCGTATACACGGGTAAAGTGACACCCAGCGGCCCTTGGCTGCTGCCCCAAAGCCGGGAGCACAGACAGGCGGTGAGCCGCCCGGAGATCCCCGCTCCTGATCAGCACGTTCAGCCAGTCTCTACTGCGCATGACTGCATCGCCCCGGCAGTCTCTACTGTGCATGACTGCATCGCCCAGGCAGTCTCTACTGTGCATGACTGCATCGCCCCGGCAGTCTCTACTGCACATGACTGCATCATTCCAGCAGTCTCTACTGCGCATGACTGCATCGCCCCGGCAGTCTCTACTGTGCATGACTGCATTGCTCCGGCAGTCTCTACTGCGCATGATTGCATGGTTTTGGCCAATCTCTACTGCGCATGACTGCATGGTTTGGCCAATCTCTACTGCGCATGACTGCATGGTTTGGCCAATCTCTACTGCGCATGACTGCATTGTTCCGGCACTCTCTACTGCGCATAACTGCATCATTCCAGCAGTCTCTACTGCGCATGACTGCATCGTTCCGGCACTCTCTACTGCGCATGACTGCATCATTCCAGCAGTCTCTACTGCGCATGACTGCATCGTTCTGGCAGTCTCTACTGCACATGACTGCATCACTCCGGCAGTCTCTACTGAGCATGACTGCATCGTTCCAGCAGTCTCTACTGAGCAGGACTGCATTGTTCCAGCAGTCTCTACTGAGCAGGACTGCATCGTTCCAGCAGTCTCTACTGCGCATGACTGCATCGTTCTGGCAGTCTCTACTGAGCAGGACTGCATCGTTCCAGCAGTCTCTACTGAGCAGGACTGCATTTTTCCAGCAGTCTCTACTGCGCATGTGCGGTTACGCACACAGGGAGCTTCGCAGTCTAGTGATTCATATATATATCGAGATGTTTGGTAACGTTATGAGAAATTGTAAAACATAAATATTACTTTCTTAAAAATAAGCATAGTTACTTACTTTTGAACAGCTCCATTTTGTCGAGTTGCAGATATAAACTGCACCCCCCACATTACTTTGGACCTCTTCATCATTGCTTTACTGTATACAGGGCCAGATTTACATCTTCAGCTCCACCCATCGCCACGCCCATATTCCTCACATAGCCCCGTCCCCAGCCCAACCCACTGTTTTGTGGCACAGAAAATATCCTCGGCCTATCACAAGCAAGGGGGGAAGCATTAACACTTTGAGTGCCAGAGGGGTACACAACGCATTGCAGAGCAATGCGTTGCCTACACCTCTGGCACTCAAAGGGTTAACACCTCTGTTGCTTTGCAATGCATTGGAGATCTCTCTGGCAACTATGGGGTTAAATAATCAATCCACTCACACAATTCAGAATGTGGGTGAAGCACCGCCCTTAAAAATTAGGCAGCTGCCTAATCTGCTTATTTGGAAATCGAGCCCTGGCTGTATACACATAGCGTACAACACTCCTCCAACCTAACAACTCATAATGAAAAAACGTAATGGCCCCTATGAGTTTTGCCTTTGCTAGCTGGTTTACGCGAGAGCATAAAACAAACAAACCTGCGTTTCTCCATACAAGTTACCCAAATGTCAACCCTGTATAAGACATATATTATGCCCGTGTGTTAATACATTTCAAAACAATTAGATTTTCGTTGTATAGTTTGGCCAAAGTATGTTTAAGCTTGCTTACTCTGCCAAGGTACCTCATTTCAAGCAAATCCTGCATAATATTTTACCATTTAATACATATTGTCATCAAATACATCTACATTTAATATATATTGTGTCTAACACATATTGTATCTAATACATACTGCTTACATACACATCTAACACATATTGTATCTAATACATACTGCTTACATATACGTCTAACACATATTGTATCTAATACATACTGCTTACATATATGTCTAACACATATTGTATCTAATCCATATTGTATCTAATACATACTGCTTACATATACTTCTAACACATATTGTATCTAATACATACTGCTTACATATAGGTCTAACACATATTGTATCTAACACATATTGTATCGAATACATACTGCTTACATATACGTCTAACACATATTGTATCTAACACATATTGTATCCAATACATACTGCCTACATATACGTCTAACACATATTGTATCCAATACATACTGCTTACATATACGTCTAACGCATATTGTATCTAATACATACTGCTTACATATACGTCTAACACATATTGTATCTAATACATACTGCTTACATATACCTATAACGCATATTGTATCTAATACATACTGCTTACATATAGGTCTAACACATATTGTATCTAATACATACTGCTTACATATACGTCTAACACATATTGTATCTAATACATATTGTATCTAATACATACTGCTTACATATACGTCTAACACATATTGTATCTAACACATATTGTATCCAATACATACTGCTTACATATACGTCTAACACATATTGTATCTAATACATACTGCTTACATATATGTCTAACACATATTGTATCCAATACATACTGCTTACATATACGTCTAACACATATTGTATCTAACGCATATTGTATCTAATACATACTGCTTACATATACGTCTAACACATATTGTATCTAATACATACTGCTTACATATGCGTCTAACACATATTGTATCTAACACATATTGTATCTAATACATACTGCTTACATATACGTCTAACACATATTGTATCTAATACATACTGCTTACATATACGACTAACACATATTGTATCCAATACATACTGCTTACATATACGTCTAATACACATTGTATCTAATACATACTGCTTACATATACGTCTAATACATATTGTATCTAATACATACTGCTTACATATACGTCTAACACATATTGTATCTAATACATACTGCTTACATATATGTCTAACACATATTGTATCTAACACATATTGTATCTAATACATACTGGTTACATATTGTATCTAACACATATTGTATCTAATACATACTGCTTACATATACATCTAATACACATTGTATCTAATACATACTGCTTACATATACGTCTAATACATATTGTATCTAATACATACTGCTTACATATACGTCTAACACATATTGTATCTAATACATACTGCTTACATATATGTCTAACACATATTGTATCTAACACATATTGTATCTAATACATACTGCTTACATATACATCTAACACATATTGTATCTAATACGTACTGCTTACATATATGTCTAATACATATTGTATCTAATACATACTGCTTACATATACGTCTAACACATATTGTATCTAATACATATTGTATCTAATACATACTGCTTACATATACGTCTAACACATATTGTATCTAACACATATTGTATCCAATACATACTGCTTACATATACGTCTAACACATATTGTATCTAATACATACTGCTTACATATATGTCTAACACATATTGTATCCAATACATACTGCTTACATATACGTTTAACACATATTGTATCTAACGCATATTGTATCTAATACATACTGCTTACATATACGTCTAACACATATTGTATCTAATACATACTGCTTACATATACGTCTAACACATATTGTATCTAACACATATTGTATCTAATACATACTGCTTACATATACGTCTAACACATATTGTATCTAATACATACTGCTTACATATACGTCTAACACATATTGTATCTAACACATATTGTATCTAACACATATTGTATCTAATACATATTGCTTACATATACGTCTAACACATATTGTATCTAATACATACTGCTTACATATATGTCTAACACATATTGTATCTAACACATATTGTATCTAATACATACTGGTTACATATTGTATCTAACACATATTGTATCTAATACATACTGCTTACATATACGTCTAACACATATTGTATCCAATACATACTGCTTACATATACATCTAATACACATTGTATCTAATACATACTGCTTACATATACGTCTAATATATATTGTATCTAATACATACTGCTTACATATACGTCTAACACATATTGTATCTAATACATACTGCTTACATATATGTCTAACACATATTGTATCTAACACATATTGTATCTAATACATACTGCTTACATATACGTCTAACACATATTGTATCTAATACGTACTGCTTACATATACGTCTAACACATATTGTATCTAACACATATTGTATCTAATACATACTGCTTACATATACGTCTAACACATATTGTATCTAACACATATTGTATCTAATACATATTGCTTACATATACGTCTAACACATATTGTATCTAATACATACTGCTTACATATACGTCTAACGCATATTGTATCTAATACATACTGCTTACATATACGTTTAATGCATATTGTATCTAACACTACACTACATCTCCGTACATAAAAAAACACTAGAGGCAGTTAGATCAAATTCCAATACAAAGTAAGGGAGGCCGTGTTTCAAGGATATCCACTGGGTGCAAGTTTAACAAATCCATTTTTAAAAAAACAAAATCTATGCTGCTTAAAGATACAGCCTCAGATATACACAGACAAAATGGTTACTGAACAGTCTCTTTAACCATTTCCTTCCAACAAAGAGCAGACCCTCTGACACACATACACTCCCATACTGCCCTCCCTTTGATCCGTGTGATTTAAAGTAGCCAATTTTTCACATGTAAATCTTTTGTAAATGGTTGTTAGACAGGCGGAGAGCACAAAATAGTCCCCTGCTTTTTTCTCCATAAATATCTATGCCCCTCCATTTTTCAACCTCTGACATATAGACTTGCATCACAGGCTACTATCATTAGGAAGCTGAGGACCAGAATTCCTCAAATGTAGGTAGCTTTGACCCTTTGAGTGCCAGAAAAGTGAGCAAAGCATTGCACTCAAAGTATTAAACTGGGACATAAAGGATAGTTTTATAACATCAATCACATACTATATTTTAGCGATACTGATATATTACTGAAAACAGAAGTTAATCCTTATAAAGCATTGTTTTCTCATTAAAAAAAGTAAAAAAAAAAACTTGCATTTGGTCTACAAAAGCCACATTGCATAAAAAATTCTGTGTATCCCAATGTGCTTCCTTTATAAATTGCGCTCTTCCATACAAATTGTGCAAATGTGTGCCCAGTATAAAGAATATATTATAACACTGTGTTAATAAATATGAGGTTTTCGTTAGTTTGGCCAAAGTATGTTTAAGCTTGCCCACCACATGCAAGTCCTGTCTAATACACATATTTAACCTTATCTTAACTAAAAACATGCCCTGAGGATTTCTTGTAAATGAACGCGTTGGAAGTCATATTATATACCCATAGAGGGTACCGACATTAAAAACAAGTAACATACAGCTTTTAAAATTCTGTGAAAAGACTCCCCTGATATCAATCTCTTTTTTTTTCTTTTGGGAGACCATTGAAAACCTGCTAAATCCATCATTCAATAAAACATTACAGGTGCTATTCACCATAGGGGAGATTAATTCCCAAAGTTCCAGTTGGTTTAAATTGTGCTCCATTTAAATCAATGCAAATGAAAAAACACAAAAGGAAGGCGATGATATAAAAAAGTAAATGTAATAGAATATAACTTATCCTATAATATAAAAGGCCAGATGTGTGTTTGTCCGATGCAGTCATGTGCAGTAGAGACTGCCTGAAAGCAGGCCAGCTGATTGGCTGCACAGTAGAGACTGCCGGAAAGCAGGCCAGCTGATTGACTGCTGGCCACTCCGCACTGGGCTGCTTAAAAAAGTGATTACTGGACCCCGCTGCTGTAGTATTTCTGGATGCCCCCATCACATTGGGGGAAGGGGGAATGCACCACTCCGGGAAAGCACCGGCTGTGTGCCTATGTGGTCCCCATGTGAATACGGAAGTAGAAGGGGACCTCTGGATGTGACGTCGGCCAGCAGGGACAGCAATGCACACACGCAGGGTGGCCATGGCAGAACAAAGGCTGCTTGATTAAAGGAGATATGTACTTTTGGCCCATGTGCATGGGCTTTTACACAAGTACTCACAAAAAAGAAAAGATGAATTCTTCCGTTCACCTACATAGAGCAACAGGGACATTAAAGCTCGCCCCTGATCGAGTTCCCAAAGGAAATGATGCTAGATAATAAGTAATCAATGGATTTATTATAAAATATAATAAAAATCATGAGGCACAAAGGGAGAGATTTATAAAAGTGAAGTTAATGGAAAAGAAGCTTTAAAGGAATAGTAATGTTTCATAATAAAAGCAGCTCTAATTAATCATCATAGTATTTGGACTTTGGAGAGTGTTATTTCAGTTCTGTCAGAGTTGCAGCTCAAGAGTAATTCAATGACAAAGTATCCCCCTCCCGCCCCTTTTACTGATGTAACACTGTTCAGCCAGAGCAGAAGGGAGGTGCCCAGGCAGATTGCAGAGAGGGACAATCTTCAATTAAGATAAGGGAAAAACCTGAAAAACCCTGTCAAGGGGGGCAGGGCTTTCATTGTTCTCATAGGAAGAAGATTGTCCCCTGCTGTTATCTGTCTGGTCTATGGACTGCATTCCACATCTGAGAAGAGATGACTTACACTAGGTAAAAGGGGCGAGAGGGGAACTTTACTTGTGAATATCTCTCAAACCATAAAGGCTTGAGAGATAAGACATATCGTTCTTCATGTTTTTTTTAATGCCTACAAAATAAAATAAAGATAAAACGAAGTATTACTATCCCTTTAAAATGGCTGTAAGATAGTTGCTGGTAGTTATAAAAGTATTAAAGGATAGTTTAGGAGGACATAACTCCATCTAGTATTTTTTTTTATAAAATGGAGTAAGGAAGTTTGTAAAAAAAGTGGCTCAGCGACTTTATAAAGAAACGTCTCTATTTGTGACATTTTAGCGACAGAATTTTAACCAAATATTTAAGGCCATGACTTAAATACGGTCACCACATTTAGAAATGTACAATATAAATACAAACGCTCATAATAAGGAATTAGGACAGTTTAAGGATCCGTTCACAAAAAACAAACAAGAACACTTTTTTATAAATCTCCCCTAAAGTCGGTAAAAAACACATCTGTGTAAGGTATGAACTGTCATCAACGTGTTTCATTGTTATATGCAACCTTTCCATCAGGATACAAACAGTATTATTTACTTACTAGCTACAGATCAAGCTTACTGTCCTTTGGGAACTCGATAAAGGTTGAGCTTTAATTCCCTTGTTGCTATATACCAGTGAATAGAAGAATTCTCAGCGGTTTTTCTTTTATGTGAGTACGTTATATTCTATTACATTAACTTTTCTGTATCAGCGCCCTCTTTTTGTGTTTTTTTTGTGTGTTGGTTTGTTGCACTGGTCGTTATTCTCCTTTGATTAAAGGCAAATAGCTTTCTACTTGGAAGTGGCTGCTAATCGATGTTTTATTGAGATCTGCGTGGGGGCACATATAAAATCCTACACCCACTGGTATGCTGCATTCATATGTGTCCATTTAGTTTTTGAGTATATTGTATGAAGATTGCTGCATATTGCATATTTATTGACCAAATGATACAACTCTATGAGATGCCCTCTCTCTTTCCCCTGCGTTTAAAGTGGATCTACCACATATAGAAAAGCAATGCTCATTAGTTAAAGCATTTAGCAATAAAGTTAAATGTTAGTCATTTTTGAAAAAATAACGTTATCTGCGCAAAAATTCAAGTTTAAAAGGTGCCCAGCCTACTTCCTGCTTAAAACACTGCCTCTGCTCCCATCCCACTCCCCAGTATCCTCCGATGATGGAGGGCTTCTTCCGCTACGCTGGAGCGATCTCATTGGCAGAGATCGATATCTAGCCAATGAGATTGCTCCAGCTTAGAGACAGACATCCTCCATCATTGGAGGATGCTGGGTAGGGGATGGGAGCGGAGGCAGTTCGGCAAGCGGAAGTAGGCTGCTGGGCACCTTTTAAACTTGAATTTTTACGCAGAAAAAATATTTTTTTCAAAAATGACTAACGTTTAACTTTTTCGCTAAATGCTCTAACTAATGAGCATTATATATCTATATGTGATAGATCCACTTTAAATCAATGGGAATTTCTATTTCTACCCTGTGGTGCAGAATTGTTCATCTTTAGTTTAATGAATTGCACCTTAAGGGGTTAAAATAAGCATTATGCCTTTTTGTACTGTTTTATTACATTTGTCACTTGATGTTTATAGGTTTGTAATTAATTGCAGGTTTTGGTCTGGCACACGAGAACTGAGAGACCTATACTTGTTAATGAAGGCAAGCGAGGCTTTACAGATCCAAACATAGAAGTCTAGCCATAGGATGTTCCGTGCTCGGTAAGTGATCTCTCTCCACAGCTCCTGCAGGACATCACACTAACAAGAACTGGGATGCTTCTGACTGTGCCATAGGCGACCATTAGAAATTCACATTCGTTTAACCCCTTCAGCAACACAGGCATCTGCAATGCATTGTGAAGCAGTGTGTTGCAAATGCCTCTGGTCTTCAAGGAGTTAAAGATTTTGAAAGCAGGGATAAGAATGCCGTGTAACTATACCTGCAGCATTAAGTGCTCTGTTTATTACATTTTAAGGGCTGGGAATAGTCCTTTCTGTTGCAGGGATGTCAAAGTATAATTTTGCCACTGAATCACTAGTATCTTGCTGGCAGGGAGTGGCGGTTGGGATAGGGAGCAATGTGGAATGTTGGTATCTGACAGGCAGGGAGTGGCGGTTGGGATGAGGTGCAATGTGGAATGTTGGTACTGGCTGGCAGGGAGTGTCTGTTGGGATGAGGTTCAATGTGGAATGTTGGTACTGGCTGGCAGGGAGTGTCTGTTGGGATGAGGTTCAATGTGTGTATATTTGTACTGGCTGGCAGGGAGTGTCTGTTGGGATGAGGTTCAATGTGTGTATATTTGTACTGTCTGGCAGGTTGTGGCAGTTGGGATGAGGTGCAATGTGGAATGTTGGTACTGGCTGGCAGGGAGTGTCAGTTGGGATGATGTGCAATGTGGAATGTTGGTACTGGCTGGCAGGGAGTGTCAGTTGGGATGAGGTGCAATGTGGAATGTTGGTACTGGCTGGCAGGGAGTGGCAGTTGGGATGAGGTGCAGTGTGGAATATTGGTACTGTCTGGCAGGGAGTGGCAGTTGGGATAAGGTGCAATGTGGAATGTTGGTACTGGCTGGCAGGGAGTGGCAGTTTGGATGAGGTGCAATGTGGAATGTTGGTACTGGCTGGCAGGGAGTGTCAGTTGGGATGAGGTGCAATGTGGAATGTTGGTACTGGCTGGCAGGGAGTGGCAGTTGGGATGAGGTACAATGTGGAATGTTGGTACTGGCTGGCAGGGAGTGGCAGTTAGGATGAGGTGCAATGTGGAATGTTGGTACTGGCTGGAAGGGAGTGTCAGTTGGGATGAGGTGCAATGTGGAATGTTGGTACTGGCTGGCAGGGAGTGTCAGTTGGGATGAGGTGCAATGTGGAATGTTGGTACTGGCTGGAAGGGAGTGTCAGTTGGGATGAGGTGCAATGTGGAATGTTGGTACTGGATGGCAGGGAGTGTCAGTTGGGATGAGGTACAATGTGGAATGTTGGTACTGGCTGGCAGGGAGTGGCAGTTGGGATGAGGTACAATGTGGAATGTTGGTACTGGCTGGCAGGGAGTGGCAGTTGGGATGAGGTGCAATGTGGAATGTTGGTACTGGATGGCAGGGAGTGGCAGTTGGGATGAGGTGCAATGTGGAATGTTGGTACTGGCTGGCAGGGAGTGGCAGTTGGGATGAAGTGCAATGTGGAATGTTGGTACTGACTGGCAGGGAGTGGCAGTTGGGATGAGGTGCAGTGTGGAATGTTGGTACTGGCTGGCAGGGAGTGGCAGTTGGGATGAGGTGCAATGTGGAATGTTGGTACTGGCTGGCAGGGAGTGGTAGTTGGGATGAGGTGCAATGTGGAATGTTGGTACTGGCTGGCAGGGAGTGGTAGTTGGGATGAGGTGCAATGTGGAATGTTGGTACTGGCTGGCAGGGAGTGGCAGTTGGGATGAGGTGCAATGTGGAATGTTGGTACTGGCTGGCAGGGAGTGTCAGTTGGGGTGAGTGCAATGTGGAATGTTGGTACTGGATGGCAGGGAGTGTCAGTTGGGATGAGGTACAATGTGGAATGTTGGTACTGTCTGGCAGGGAGTGGCAGTTGGGATGAGGTGCAATGTGGAATGTTGGTACTGGCTGGCAGGGAGTGGCAGTTGGGATGAGGTGCAATGTGGAATGTTGGTACTGGCTGGCAGGGAGTGTCAGTTGGGGTGAGTGCAATGTGGAATGTTGGTACTGGCTGGCAGGGAGTGGCAGTTGGGATGAGGTGCAATGTGGAATGTTGGTACTGGCTGGCAGGGAGTGTCAGTTGGGGTGAGTGCAATGTGGAATGTTGGTACTGGCTGGCAGGGAGTGTCAGTTGGGGTGAGTGCAATGTGGAATGTTGGTACTGGCTGGCAGGGAGTGTCAGTTGGGATGAAGTGCAATGTGGAATGTTGGTACTGGCTGGCAGGGAGTGTCAGTTGGGATGAGGTGCAATGTGGAATGTTGGTACTGGCTGGCAGGGAGTGGCAGTTGGGATGAGGTGCAATGTGGAATGTTGGTACTGGCTGGCAGGGAGTGGCAGTTGGGATGAGGTGCAATGTGGAATGTTGGTACTGTCTGGCAGGGAGTGGCAGTTGGGATGAGGTGCAATGTGGAATGTTGGTACTGGCTGGCAGGGAGTGGCAGTTGGGATGAGGTGCAATGTGGAATGTTGGTACTGGCTGGCAGGGAGTGGCAGTTTGGATGAGGTGCAATGTGGAATGTTGGTACTGGCTGGCAGGGAGTGGCAGTTGGGATGAAGTACAATGTGGAATGTTGGTACTGTCTGGCAGGGAGTGGCAGTTGGGATGAGGTGCAATGTGGAATGTTGGTACTGTCTGGCAGGGAGTGGCAGTTGGGATGAGGTACAATGTGGAATGTTGGTACTGGCTGGCAGGGAGTGTCAGTTGGGATGAGGTGCAGTGTGGAATATTGGTACTGGCTGGCAGAGAGTGTCAGTTGGGATGAGGTGCAATGTGGAATGTTAGTACTGTCTGGCAGGGAGTGGCAGTTGGGATGAGGTGCAATGTGGAATGTTGGTACTGGCTGGCAGGGAGTGTCAGTTGGGGTGAGTGCAATGTGGAATGTTGGTACTGGCTGGCAGGGAGTGGCAGTTGGGATGAGGTACAATGTGGAATGTTGGTACTGGATGGCAGGGAGTGGCAGTTGGGATGAGGTGCAATGTGGAATGTTGGTACTGTCTGGCAGGGAGTGGCAGTTGGGATGAGGTGCAATGTGGAATGTTCGTACTGGCTGGCAGGGAGTGGCAGTTGGGATGAGGTGCAATGTGGAATGTTGGTACTGGCTGGCAGGGAGTGGTAGTTGGGATGAGGTACAATGTGGAATGTTGGTACTGTCTGGAAGGGAGTGGTAGTTGGGATGAGGTGCAATGTGGAATGTTGGTACTGGATGGCAGGGAGTGGCAGTTGGGATGAGGTGCAATGTGGAATGTTGGTACTGGATGGCAGGGAGTGGCAGTTGGGATGAGGTACAATGTGGAATGTTGGTACTGTCTGGAAGGGAGTGGTAGTTGGGATGAGGTGCAATGTGGAATGTTGGTACTGGATGGCAGGGAGTGGCAGTTGGGATGAGGTGCAATGTGGAATGTTGGTACTGGCTGGCAGGGAGTGGTAGTTGGGATGACGTGCAATGTGGAATGTTGGTACTGTCTGGAAGGGAGTGGTAGTTGGGATGAGGTGCAATGTGGAATGTTGGTACTGGATGGCAGGGAGTGGCAGTTGGGATGAGGTGCAATGTGGAATGTTGGTACTGGCTGGAAGGGAGTGGCAGTTGGGATGAGGTACAATGTGGAATGTTGGTACTGGCTGGCAGGGAGTGGCAGTTGGGATGAAGTACAATGTGGAATGTTGGTACTGGATGGCAGGGAGTGGCAGTTGGGATGAGGTGCAATGTGGAATGTTGGTACTGGCTGGCAGGGAGTGGCAGTTGGGATGAGGTGTAATGTGGAATGTTGGTACTGGCTGGCAGGGAGTGTCAGTTGGGATGAGGTGCAATGTGGAATGTTGGTACTGGATGGCAGGGAGTGGCAGTTGGGATGAGGTGCAATGTGGAATGTTGGTACTGGCTGGCAGGGAGTGGCAGTTGGGATGAGGTGCAATGTGGAATGTTGGTACTGTCTGGCAGGGAGTGGCAGTTGGGATGAGGTGCAATGTGGAATGTTGGTACTGGCTGGAAGGGAGTGGCAGTTTGGATGAGGTGCAATGTGGAATGTTGGTACTGGCTGGAAGGGAGTGGCAGTTGGGATGAGGTGCAATCTGGAATGTTGGTACTGGCTGGCAGGGAGTGGCAGTTGGGATGAGGTGCAATGTGGAATGTTGGTACTGGCTGGCAGGGAGTGGCAGTTGGGATGAGGTACAATGTGGAATGTTGGTACTGTCTGGCAGGGAGTGGCAGTTGGGATGAGGTGCAATGTGGAATGTTGGTACTGTCTGGCAGGGAGTGGCAGTTGGGATGAGGTGCAATGTGGAATGTTGGTACTGGCTGGCAGGGAGTGGTAGTTGGGATGAAGTGCAATGTGGAATGTTGGTACTGGCTGGCAGGGAGTGGCAGTTGGGATGAGGTGCAATGTGGAATGTTGGTACTGGATGGCAGGGAGTGGCAGTTGGGATGAGGTGCAATGTGGAATGTTGGTACTGGCTGGCAGGGAGTGGCAGTTGGGATGAGGTGCAATGTGGAATGTTAGTACTGGCTGGAAGGGAGTGGCAGTTGGGATGAGGTGCAATGTGGAATGTTAGTACTGGCTGGCAGGGAGTGTCAGTTGGGATGAGGTGCAATGTGGAATGTTGGTACTGGCTGGCAGGGAGTGGCAGTTTGGATGAGGTGCAATGTGGAATGTTGGTACTGGCTGGCAGGGAGTGTCAGTTGGGATGAGGTGCAATGTGGAATGTTGGTACTGGCTGGCAGGGAGTGTCAGTTGGGATGAGGTGTAATGTGGAATATTGGTACTGGCTGGCAGGGAGTGGCAGTTTGGATGAGGTGCAATGTGGAATGTTGGTACTGGCTGGCAGGGAGTGGCAGTTTGGATGAGGTGCAATGTGGAATGTTGGTACTGGCTGGCAGGGAGTGGCAGTTTGGATGAGGTGCAATGTGGAATGTTGGTACTGGCTGGCAGGGAGTGTCAGTTGGGATGAGGTGCAATGTGGAATGTTGGTACTGGCTGGCAGGGAGTGTCAGTTGGGATGAGGTGCGATGTGGAATGTTGGTACTGGCTGGCAGGGAGTGGCAGTTTGGATGAGGTGCAATGTGGAATGTTGGTACTGGCTGGCAGGGAGTGGCAGATGGGATGAGGTGCAGTGTGGAATGTTGGTACTGGCTGGCAGGGAGTGGCAGTTGGGATGAGGTGCAATGTGGAATGTTGGTACTGGCTGGCAGGGAGTGGCAGTTGGGATGAGGTGCAATGTGGAATGTTGGTACTGGCTGGCAGGGAGTGGCAGATGGGATGAGGTGCAGTGTGGAATGTTGGTACTGGCTGGCAGGGAGTGGTAGTTGGGATGAGGTGCAATGTGGAATGTTGGTACTGGCTGGCAGGGAGTGTCAGTTGGGATGAGGTGCAATGTGGAATGTTGGTACTGGCTGGCAGGGAGTGGCAGTTTGGATGAGGTGCAATGTGGAATGTTGGTACTGGCTGGCAGGGAGTGGGAGTTGGGATGAGGTGCAGTGTGGAATATTGGTACTGGCTGGCAGGGAGTGGCAGTTGGGATGAGGTGCAATGTGGAATGTTGGTACTGGCTGGCAGGGAGTGGCAGTTGGGATGAGGTGCAATGTGGAATGTTGGTACTGGCTGGCAGGGAGTGGCAGTTGGGATGAAGTGCAATGTGGAATGTTGGTACTGGCTGGCAGGGAGTGGCAGATGGGATGAGGTGCAGTGTGGAATGTTGGTACTGGCTGGCAGGGAGTGGCAGTTGGGATGAGGTGCAATGTGGAATGTTGGTACTGGCTGGCAGGGAGTGGCAGTTGGGATGAGGTGCAATGTGGAATGTTGGTACTGGCTGGCAGGGAGTGGCAGATGGGATGAGGTGCAGTGTGGAATGTTGGTACTGGCTGGCAGGGAGTGGTAGTTGGGATGAGGTGCAATGTGGAATGTTGGTACTGGCTGGCAGGGAGTGTCAGTTGGGATGAGGTGCAATGTGGAATGTTGGTACTGGCTGGCAGGGAGTGGCAGTTTGGATGAGGTGCAATGTGGAATGTTGGTACTGGCTGGCAGGGAGTGGGAGTTGGGATGAGGTGCAGTGTGGAATATTGGTACTGGCTGGCAGGGAGTGGCAGTTGGGATGAGGTGCAATGTGGAATGTTGGTACTGGCTGGCAGGGAGTGGCAGTTGGGATGAGGTGCAATGTGGAATGTTGGTACTGGCTGGCAGGGAGTGGCAGTTGGGATGAGGTGCAATGTGGAATGTTGGTACTGTCTGGCAGGGAGTGGTAGTTGGGATGAGGTGCAATGTGGAATGTTGGTACTGGCTGGCAGGGAGTGGCAGTTTGGATGAGGTGCAATGTGGAATGTTGGTACTGGCTGGCAGGGAGTGGCAGTTGGGATGAGGTGCAATGTGGAATGTTGGTACTGACTGGCAGGGAGTGGCAGTTGGGATGAGGTGCAATGTGGAATGTTGGTACTGTCTGGCAGGGAGTGGCAGTTGGGATGAGGTGCAATGTGGAATGTTGGTACTGGCTGGCAGGGAGTGGCAGTTGGGATGAGGTACAATGTGGAATGTTGGTACTGACTGGCAGGGAGTGGCAGTTGGGATGAGGTGCAATGTGGAATGTTGGTACTGTCTGGCAGGGAGTGGCAGTTGGGATGAGGTGCAATGTGGAATGTTGGTACTGGCTGGCAGGGAGTGTCAGTTGGGATGAGGTGCAATGTGGAATGTTGGTACTGGCTGGCAGGGAGTGGTAGTTGGGATGAGGAGCAATGTGGAATGTTGGTACTGGCTGGCAGGGAGTGGCAGTTTGGATGAGGTGCAATGTGGAATGTTGGTACTGGCTGGCAGGGAGTGTCAGTTGGGGTGAGTGCAATGTGGAATGTTGGTACTGGCTGGCAGGGAGAGGCAGTTGGGATGAGGTGCAATGTGGAATTTTGGTACTGTCTGGCAGGGAGTGGCAGTTGGGATGAGGTGCAATGTGGAATGTTGGTACTGTCTGGCAGGGAGTGGCAGTTGGGATGAGGTGCAATGTGGAATGTTGGTACTGGCTGGCAGGGAGTGGCAGTTGGGATGAGGTGCAATGTGGAATGTTGGTACTGGCTGGCAGGGAGTGGCAGTTGGGATGAGGTGCAATGTGGAATGTTGGTACTGTCTGGCAGGGAGTGGCAGTTGGGATGAGGTGCAATGTGGAATGTTGGTACTGGATGGCAGGGAGTGGCAGTTGGGATGAGGTGCAATGTGGAATGTTGGTACTGACTGGCAGGGAGTGGCAGTTGGGATGAGGTGCAATGTGGAATGTTGGTACTGGATGGCAGGGAGTGGCAGTTGGGATGAGGTGCAATGTGGAATGTTGGTACTGGATGGCAGGGAGTGGCAGTTGGGATGAGGTGCAATGTGGAATGTTGGTACTGGCTGGCAGGGAGTGGCAGTTGGGATGAGGTGCAATGTGGAATGTTGGTACTGGCTGGCAGGGAGTGGCAGTTGGGATGAGGTACAATGTGGAATGTTGGTATTGGCTGGCAGGGAGTGGCAGTTGGGATGAGGAGCAATGTGGAATGTTGGTACTGGCTGACAGGGAGTGGCAGTTGGGATGAGGAGCAATGTGGAATGTTGGTACTGGCTGGCAGGGAGTGTTAGTTGGGATGAGGTGCAATGTGGAATGTTGGTACTGGCTGGCAGGGAGTGGCAGTTGGGATGAGGTGCAATGTGGAATGTTGGTACTGGCTGGCAGGGAGTGTCAGTTGGGATGAAGTGCAATGTGGAATGTTGGTACTGGCTGGCAGGGAGTGGCAGTTGGGATGAGGTGCAATGTGGAATGTTGGTACTGTCTGGCAGGGAGTGGCAGTTGGGATGAAGTACAATGTGGAATGTTGGTACTGGCTGGCAGGGAGTGTCAGTTGGGATGAGGTGCGATGTGGAATGTTGGTACTGGCTGGCAGGGAGTGGCAGTTGGGATGAGGTGCAATGTGGAATGTTGGTACTGGCTGGCAGGGAGTGGCAGTTGGGATGAGGTGCAATGTGGAATGTTGGTACTGGCTGGCAGGGAGTGTCAGTTGGGATGAAGTGCAATGTGGAATGTTGGTACTGGCTGGCAGGGAGTGGCAGTTGGGATGAGGTGCAATGTGGAATGTTGGTACTGTCTGGCAGGGAGTGGCAGTTGGGATGAAGTACAATGTGGAATGTTGGTACTGGCTGGCAGGGAGTGTCAGTTGGGATGAGGTGCGATGTGGAATGTTGGTACTGGCTGGCAGGGAGTGGCAGTTGGGATGAGGTGCAATGTGGAATGTTGGTACTGTCTGGCAGGGAGTGGCAGTTGGGATGAGGTGCAATGTGGAATGTTGGTACTGGCTGGCAGGGAGTGGCAGTTGGGATGAGGTGCAATGTGGAATGTTGGTACTGGCTGTCAGGGAGTGGCAGTTGGGATGAGGTGCAATGTGGAATGTTGGTACTGGCTGGCAGGGAGTGGTAGTTGGGATGAGGTGCAATGTGGAATGTTGGTACTGGATGGCAGGGAGTGGCAGTTGGGATGAGGTGCAATGTGGAATGTTGGTACTGGCTGGCAGGGAGTGGCCGTTGGGATGAGGTGCAATGTGGAATGTTGGTACTGGCTGGCAGGGAGTGTCAGTTGGGATGAGGTGCAATGTGGAATGTTGGTACTGGCTGGCAGGGAGTGTCAGTTGGGATGAGGTGCAATGTGGAATATTGGTACTGGCTGGCAGGGAGTGGCAGTTGGGATGAGGTGCAATGTGGAATGTTGGTACTGGCTGGCAGGGAGTGTCAGTTGGGATGAGGTGCAATGTGGAATATTGGTACTGGCTGGCAGGGAGTGGTAGTTGGGATGAGGTGCAATGTGGAATGTTGGTACTGGCTGGCAGGGAGTGGCAGTTGGGATGAGGTGCAATGTGGAATGTTGGTACTGGCTGGCAGGGAGTGGCAGTTGGGATGAAGTACAATGTGGAATGTTGGTACTGGCTGGCAGAGAGTGTCAGTTGGGATGAGGTGCAGTGTGGAATGTTGGTACTATCTGGCAGGGAGTGGCAGTTGGGATGAGGTGCAATGTGGAATGTTGGTACTGGCTGGCAGGGAGTGACAGTTGGGATGAGGTGCAATGTGGAATGTTGGTACTATCTGGCAGGGAGTGTCAGTTGGGATGAGGTGTAATGTGGAATGTTGGTACTGGCTGGCAGGGAGTGTCAGTTGGGATAAGGTGCAATGTGGAATGTTGGTACTGGCTGGCAGGGAGTGGCAGTTTGGATGAGGTGCAATGTGGAATGTTGGTACTGGCTGGCAGGGAGTGGCAGTTGGGATGAGGTGCAATGTGGAATGTTGGTACTGTCTGGCAGAGAGTGTCAGTTGGGATGAGGTGCAATGTGGAATGTTGGTACTGGCTGGAAGGGAGTGGTAGTTGGGATGAAGTACAATGTGGAATATTGGTACTGGCTGGCAGGGAGTGGTAGTTGGGATGAGGTGCAATGTGGAATGTTAGTACTGGCTGGCAGGGAGTGTCAGTTGGGATGAGGTGCAATGTGGAATGTTAGTACTGGCTGGCAGGGAGTGGCAGTTTGGATGAGGTGCAATGTGGAATGTTGGTACTGGCTGGCAGGGAGTGGCAGTTGGGATGAGGTGCAATGTGGAATGTTGGTACTGTCTGGCAGGGAGTGTCAGTTGGGATGAGGTGCAATGTGGAATGTTAGTACTGGCTGGCAGGGAGTGGCAGTTTGGATGAGGTGCAATGTGGAATGTTGGTACTGGCTGGCAGGGAGTGGCAGTTGGGATGAGGTGCAATGTGGAATGTTGGTACTGGCTGGCAGGGAGTGGCAGTTGGGATGAGGTGCAATGTGGAATGTTGGTACTGTCTGGCAGGGAGTGGCAGTTTGGATGAGGTGCAATGTGGAATGTTGGTACTGGCTGGCAGGGAGTGGCAGTTTGGATGAGGTGCAATGTGTAATGTTGGTACTGGCTGGCAGGGAGTGGCAGTTGGGATGACGTGCAATGTGGAATGTTGGTACTGGCTGGCAGGGAGTGGCAGTTGGGATGAGGTGCAATGTGGAATGTTGGTACTGTCTGGCAGGGAGTGGCAGTTTGGATGAGGTGCAATGTGGAATGTTGGTACTGGCTGGCAGGGAGTGGCAGTTTGGATGAGGTGCAATGTGGAATGTTGGTACTGGCTGGCAGGGAATGTCAGTTGGGGTGAGTGCAATGTGGAATGTTGGTACTGGCTGGCAGGGAGTGGCAGTTTGGATGAGGTGCAATGTGGAATGTTGGTACTGGCTGGCAGGGATTGTCAGTTGGGATAAGGTGCAATGTGGAATGTTGGTACTGGCTGGCAGGGAGTGGCAGTTGGGATGAGGTGCAATGTGGAATGTTGGTACTGGCTGGCAGGGAGTGGCAGTTGGGATGAGGTGCAGTGTGGAATGTTGGTACTGGCTGGCAGGGAGTGGCAGTTTGGATGAGGTGCAATGTGGAATGTTGGTACTGGCTGGCAGGGAGTGGCAGTTTGGATGAGGTGCAATGTGGAATGTTGGTACTGGCTGGCAGGGAGTGGCAGTTGGGATGAGGTGCAATGTGGAATGTTGGTACTGGCTGGCAGGGAGTGGCAGTTGGGATGAGGTGCAATGTGGAATGTTGGTACTGGCTGGCAGGGAGTGTCAGTTGGGATAAGGTGCAATGTGGAATGTTGGTACTGGCTGGCAGGGAGTGGCAGTTGGGATGAGGTGCAATGTGGAATGTTGGTACTGGCTGGCAGGGAGTGGCAGTTTGGATGAGGTGCAATGTGGAATGTTGGTACTGGATGGCAGGGAGTGGCAGTTGGGATGAGGAGCAATGTGGAATGTTGGTACTGGCTGGCAGGGAGTGGCAGTTTGGATGAGGTGCAATGTGGAATGTTGGTACTGGCTGGCAGGGAGTGGCAGTTTGGATGAGGTGCAATGTGGAATGTTGGTACTGGCTGGCAGGGAGTGGCAGTTGGGATGAGGTGCAATGTGGAATGTTGGTACTGGCTGGCAGGGAGTGGCAGTTGGGATGAGGTGCAATGTGGAATGTTGGTACTGGCTGGCAGGGAGTGGCAGTTGGGATGATGTGCAATGTGGAATGTTGGTACTGGCTGGCAGGGAGTGGCAGATGGGATGAGGTGCAATGTGGAATGTTGGTACTGGCTGGCAGGGAGTGGCAGTTGGGATGAGGTGCAGTGTGGAATGTTGGTACTGGCTGGCGGGGAGTGGCAGTTTGGATGAGGTGCAATGTGGAATGTTGGTACTGGCTGGCAGGGAGTGGCAGTTGGGATGAGGTGCAATGTGGAATGTTGGAACTGGCTGGCAGGGAGTGGCAGTTGGGATGAGGTGCAATGTGGAATGTTGGTACTGGCTGGCAGGGAGTGTCAGTTGGGATGAGGTGCAGTGTGGAATGTTGGTACTGACTGGCAGGGAGTGGCAGATGGGATGAGGTGCAATGTGGAATGTTGGTACTGGCTGGCAGGGAGTGGCAGTTGGGATGAGGTGCAATGTGGAATGTTGGTACTGGCTGGCAGGGAGTGGCAGTTGGGATGAGGTGCAATGTGGAATGTTAGTACTGGCTGGCAGGGAGTGGCAGATGGGATGAGGTGCAATGTGGAATGTTGGTACTGGCTGGCAGGGAGTGGCAGTTTGGATGAGGTACAATGTGGAATGTTGGTACTGGATGGCAGGGAGTGTCAGTTGGGATGAGGTGCAATGTGGAATGTTGGTACTGGATGGCAGGGAGTGGTAGTTGGGATGAGGTGCAATGTGGAATGTTGGTACTGTCTGGCAGGGAGTGGCAGTTGGGATGAGGTGCAATGTGGAATGTTGGTACTGGATGGCAGGGAGTGTCAGTTGGGATGAGGTGCAATGTGGAATGTTGGTACTGGCTGGCAGGGAGTGGCCGTTGGGATGAGGTGCAATGTGGAATGTTGGTACTGGCTGGCAGGGAGTGGCAGTTGGGATGAGGTGCAATGTGGAATGTTGGTACTGGCTGGCAGGGAGTGGCAGTTGGGATGAGGTGCAATGTGGAATATTGGTACTGGCTGGCAGGGAGTGGCAGTTGGGATGAGGTGCAATGTGGAATGTTGGTACTGGCTGGCAGGGAGTGGTAGTTGGGATGAGGTGCAATGTGGAATGTTGGTACTGGCTGGCAGGGAGTGGCAGTTGGGATGAGGTGCAATGTGGAATGTTGGTACTGGCTGGCAGGGAGTGGCAGTTGGGATGAGGTGCAATGTGGAATGTTCGTACTGGCTGGCAGGGAGTGGCAGTTGGGATGAAGTGCAATGTGGAATGTTGGTACTGTCTGGCAGGGAGTGGCAGTTTGGATGAGGTGCAATGTGGAATGTTGGTACTGGCTGGCAGGGAGTGGCAGTTTGGATGAGGTGCAATGTGGAATGTTGGTACTGGCTGGCAGGGAGTGGCAGTTTGGATGAGGTGCAATGTGGAATGTTGGTACTGGCTGGCAGGGAGTGGTAGTTGGGATGAGGTGCAATGTGGAATGTTGGTACTGGCTGGCAGGGAGTGTCAGTTGGGATGAGGTGCAATGTGGAATATTGGTACTGGCTGGCAGGGAGTGGCAGTTGGGATGAGGTGCAATGTGGAATGTTGGTACTGGCTGGCAGGGAGTGGCAGTTTGGATGAGGTGCAATGTGGAATGTTGGTACTGGCTGGCAGGGAGTGGTAGTTGGGATGAGGTGCAATGTGGAATGTTGGTACTGGCTGGCAGGGAGTGTCAGTTGGGATGAGGTGCAATGTGGAATATTGGTACTGGCTGGCAGGGAGTGGCAGTTGGGATGAGGTGCAATGTGGAATGTTGGTACTGTCTGGCAGGGAGTGGCAGTTTGGATGAGGTACAATGTAGAATGTTAGTACTGGCTGGCATGGAGTGGCAGTTGGGATGAGGTGCAATGTGGAATGTTGGTACTGTCTGGCAGGGAGTGGCAGTTGGGATGAGGTGCAATCTGGAATGTTGGTACTGGCTGGCAGGGAGTGGCAGTTGGGATGAGGTGCAATGTGGAATGTTGGTACTGGCTGGCAGGGAGTGGCAGTTGGGATGAGGTACAATGTGGAATGTTGGTACTGGATGGCAGGGAGTGGCAGTTGGGATGAGGAGCAATGTGGAATGTTGGTACTGGCTGGCAGGGAGTGGCAGTTGGGATGAGGTGCAATGTGGAACGTTGGTACTGGATGGCAGGGAGTGGCAGTTTGGATGAGGTGCAATGTGGAATGTTGGTACTATCTGGCAGGGAGTGGCAGTTGGGATGAAGTGCAATGTGGAATGTTGGTACTGGCTGGCAGGGAGTGGCAGTTGGGATGAGGTACAATGTGGAATGTTGGTACTGGATGGCAGGGAGTGGCAGTTGGGATGAGATGCAATGTGGAATGTTGGTACTGGCTGGCAGGGAGTGGCAGTTGGGATGAGGTGCAGTGTGGAATGTTGGTACTGTCTTGCAGGGAGTGGCAGTTGGGATGAGATGCAATGTGGAATGTTGGTACTGGCTGGCAGGGAGTGGCAGTTGGGATGAGGTGCAGTGTGGAATGTTGGTACTGGCTGGCAGGGAGTGTCAGTTGGGATGAAGTACAATGTAGAATGTTGGTACTGTCTGGCAGGGAGTGGCAGTTGGGATGAGGTGCAATGTGGAATGTTGGTACTGGCTGGCAGGGAGTGGCAGTTGGGATGAGGTGCAATGTGGAATGTTGGTACTGGCTGGAAGGGAGTGGCAGTTTGGATGAGGTGCAGTGTGGAATGTTGGTACTGGCTGGCAGGGAGTGGTAGTTGGGATGAGGTGCAATGTGGAATGTTGGTACTGGCTGGCAGGGAGTGTCAGTTGGGATGAGGTACAATGTGGAATGTTGGTACTGGCTGGCAGGGAGTGGCAGTTGGGATGAAGTGCAATGTGGAATGTTGGTACTGGCTGGCAGGGAGTGTCAGTTGGGATGAGGTGCAATGTGGAATGTTGGTACTGGCTGGCAGGGAGTGGCAGTTTGGATGAGGTGCAGTGTGGAATGTTGGTACTGGCTGGCAGGGAGTGGTAGTTGGGATGAGGTGCAATGTGGAATGTTGGTACTGGCTGGCAGGGAGTGTCAGTTGGGATGAGGTACAATGTGGAATGTTGGTACTGGCTGGCAGGGAGTGGCAGTTGGGATGAAGTGCAATGTGGAATGTTGGTACTGGCTGGCAGGGAGTGTCAGTTGGGATGAGGTGCAATGTGTAATGTTGGTACTGGCTGGCAGGGAGTGTCAGTTGGGATGAGGTGCAATGTGGAATGTTGGTACTGGCTGGCAGGGAGTGGCAGTTGGGATGAGGTGCAATGTGGAATGTTGGTACTGGCTGGCAGGGAGTGTCAGTTGGGATGAGGTGCAGTGTGGAATGTTAGTACTGGCTGGCAGGGAGTGGCAGTTGGGATGAGGTACAATGTGGAATGTTGGTACTGGCTGGCAGGGAGTGGCAGTTGGGATGAGGTGCAATGTGGAATGTTGGTACTGGCTGGAAGGGAGTGGTAGTTGGGATGAGGTGCAATGTGGAATGTTGGTACTGGCTGGCAGGGAGTGTCAGTTGGGATGAGGTGCAATGTGGAATGTTGGTACTGGCTGGCAGGGAGTGGCAGTTGGGATGAGGTGCAATGTGGAATGTTGGTACTGTCTGGCAGGGAGTGGCAGTTGAGATGAGGTGCAATGTGGAATGTTGGTACTGGCTGGCAGGGAGTGTCAGTTGGGATGAGGTGCAATGTGGAATGTTGGTACTGTCTGGCAGGGAGTGGCAGTTTGGATGAGGTACAATGTAGAATGTTAGTACTGGCTGGCATGGAGTGGCAGTTGGGATGAGGTGCAATGTGGAATGTTGGTACTGTCTGGCAGGGAGTGGCAGTTGGGATGAGGTGCAATCTGGAATGTTGGTACTGGCTGGCAGGGAGTGGCAGTTGGGATGAGGTGCAATGTGGAATGTTGGTACTGGCTGGCAGGGAGTGTCAGTTGGGATGATGTGCAATGTGGAATGTTGGTACTGGCTGGCAGGGAATGGCTGTTGGAGTGAGGAGCAATGTGGAATGTTGGTACTGGCTGGCAGGGAGTGGCAGTTGGGATGAGGTGCAATGTGGAATGTTGGTACTGGCTGGCAGGGAGTGGTAGTTGGGATGAGGTGCAATGTGGAATGTTGGTACTGGCTGGAAGGGAGTGGTAGTTGGGATGAGGTGCAATGTGGAATGTTGGTACTGGCTGGCAGGGAGTGGCCGTTGGGATGAGGTGCAATGTGGAATGTTGGTACTGGCTGGCAGGGAGTGGTAGTTGGGATGAGGTGCAATGTGGAATGTTGGTACTGGCTGGCAGGGAGTGGCCGTTGGGATGAGGTGCAATGTGGAATGTTAGTACTGGCTGGCAGGGAGTGGCAGTTGGGATGAGGTGCAATGTGGAATGTTGGTACTGGCTGGCAGGGAATGGCTGTTGGAGTGAGGAGCAATGTGGAATGTTGGTACTGGCTGGCAGGGAGTGGCAGTTGGGATGAGGTGCAATGTGGAATGTTGGTACTGGCTGGCAGGGAGTGGTAGTTGGGATGAGGTGCAATGTGGAATGTTGGTACTGGCTGGAAGGGAGTGGTAGTTGGGATGAGGTGCAATGTGGAATGTTGGTACTGGCTGGCAGGGAGTGGCAGTTGGGATGAGGTGCAATGTGGAATGTTGGTACTGGCTGGAAGGGAGTGGTAGTTGGGATGAGGTGCAATGTGGAATGTTGGTACTGGCTGGCAGGGAGTGGCCGTTGGGATGAGGTGCAATGTGGAATGTTGGTACTGGCTGGCAGGGAGTGTCTGTTGGGATGAGGTGCAATGTGGAATATTGGTACTGGCTGGCAGGGAGTGGTAGTTGGGATGAGGTGCAATGTGGAATGTTGGTACTGGCTGGCAGGGAGTGGCAGTTGGGATGAGGTGCAATGTGGAATGTTGGTATTGGCTGGAAGGGAGTGTTAGTTGGGATGAGGTGCAATGTGGAATGTTGGTACTGGCTGGCAGGGAGTGGCAGTTGGGATGAGGTGCAATGTGGAATGTTGGTACTGGATGGCAGGGAGTGGCAGTTGGGATGAGGTGCAATGTGGAATGTTGGTACTGGCTGGCAGGGAGTGGCAGTTGGGATGAGGTGCAATGTGGAATGTTGGTACTGACTGGCAGGGAGTGGTAGTTGGGATGAAGTACAATGTGGAATGTTGGTACTGGCTGGCAGGGAGTGGCAGTTGGGATGAGGTACAATGTGGAATGTTGGTACTGGATGGCAGGGAGTGGCAGTTGGGATGAGGTGCAATGTGGAATGTTGGTACTGGCTGGCAGGGAGTGGTAGTTGGGATGAGGAGCAATGTGGAATGTTGGTACTGGCTGGCAGGGAGTGGCCGTTGGGATGAGGTGCAATGTGGAATGTTGGTACTGGCTGGCAGGGAGTGGCAGTTGGGATGAGGTACAATGTAGAATGTTGGTACTGGCTGGCAGGGAGTGGCAGTTGGGATGAGGTGCAATGTGGAATGTTGGTACTGTCTGGCAGGGAGTGGCAGTTGGGATGAGGTGCAATGTGGAATGTTGGTACTGTCTGGCAGGGAGTGGCAGTTGGGATGAAGTACAATGTGGAATGTTGGTACTGGCTGGCAGGGAGTGGCAGTTGGGATGAGGTGCAATGTGGAATGTTGGTACTGTCTGGCAGGGAGTGTCAGTTGGGATGAAGTACAATGTGGAATGTTGGTACTGGCTGGCAGGGAGTGTCAGTTGGGATGAGGTGCGATGTGGAATGTTGGTACTGGCTGGCAGGGAGTGGCAGTTGGGATGAGGTGCAATGTGGAATGTTGGTACTGGCTGGCAGGGAGTGTCAGTTGGGATGAAGTGCAATGTGGAATGTTGGTACTGGCTGGCAGGGAGTGGCAGTTGGGATGAGGTGCAATGTGGAATGTTGGTACTGGATGGCAGGGAGTGGCAGTTGGGATGAGGTACAATGTGGAATGTTGGTACTGGTTGGCAGGAAGTGGCAGTTGGGATGAGGTGCAATGTGGAATGTTGGTACTGGATGGCAGGGAGTGGCAGTTGGGGTGAGTGCAATGTGGAATGTTGGTACTGGCTGGCAGGGAATGGCTGTTGGAGTGAGGAGCAATGTGGAATGTTGGTACTGGCTGGCAGGGAGTGGTAGTTGGGATGAGGTGCAATGTGGAATGTTGGTACTGGCTGGCAGGGAGTGTCAGTTGGGATGAGGTGCAATGTGGAATGTTGGTACTGGCTGGCAGGGAGTGGCCGTTGGGATGAGGTGCAATGTGGAATGTTGGTACTGGCTGGCAGGGAGTGGCAGTTGGGATGAGGTGCAATGTGGAATGTTGGTACTGGCTGGCAGGGAGTGTCAGTTGGGATGAGGTGCAGTGTGGAATATTGGTACTGGCTGGCAGGGAGTGGCAGTTGGGATGAGGTGCAATGTGGAATGTTGGTACTGGCTGGAAGGGAGTGTTAGTTCGGATGAGGTGCAATGTGGAATGTTGGTACTGGCTGGCAGGGAGTGGCAGTTGGGATGAGGTGCAATGTGGAATGTTGGTACTGGATGGCAGGGAGTGGCAGTTGGGATGAGGTGCAATGTGGCATGTTGGTACTGGCTGGCAGGGAGTGGCAGTTGGGATGAGGTGCAATGTGGAATGTTGGTACTGGCTGGCAGGGAGTGGTAGTTGGGATGAGGTGCAATGTGGAATGTTGGTACTGGCTGGCAGGGAGTGTCAGTTGGGATGAGGTACAATGTAGAATGTTGGTACTGGCTGGCAGGGAGTGTCAGTTGGGGTGAGTGCAATGTGGAATGTTGGTACTGGCTGGCAGGGAGTGGCAGTTGGGATGAGGTACAATGTGGAATGTTGGTACTGGTTGGCAGGAAGTGGCAGTTGGGATGAGGTGCAATGTGGAATGTTGGTACTGGCTGGCAGGGAGTGGCAGTTGGGGTGAGTGCAATGTGGAATGTTGGTACTGGCTGGCAGGGAATGGCTGTTGGAGTGAGGAGCAATGTGGAATGTTGGTACTGGCTGGCAGGGAGTGGTAGTTGGGATGAGGTGCAATGTGGAATGTTGGTACTGGCTGGCAGGGAGTGTCAGTTGGGATGAGGTGCAATGTGGAATGTTGGTACTGGCTGGCAGGGAGTGGCCGTTGGGATGAGGTGCAATGTGGAATGTTGGTACTGGCTGGCAGGGAGTGGCAGTTGGGATGAGGTGCAATGTGGAATGTTGGTACTGGCTGGCAGGGAGTGTCAGTTGGGATGAGGTGCAATGTGGAATGTTGGTACTGGCTGGCAGGGAGTGGTAGTTGGGATGAGGTGCAATGTGGAATGTTGGTACTGGCTGGCAGGGAGTGGCAGTTGGGATGAGGTGCAGTGTGGAATGTTGGTACTGTCTGGCAGGGAGTGGCAGTTGGGATGAGGTGCAATGTGGAATATTGGTACTGGCTGGCAGGGAGTGGCAGTTGGGATGAAGTACAATGTGGAATGTTGGTACTGGATGGCAGGGAGTGGTAGTTGGGATGAGGTGCAATGTGGAATGTTGGTACTGGCTGGCAGGGAGTGGTAGTTGGGATGAGGTGCAATGTGGAATGTTGGTACTGGCTGGCAGGGAGTGGTAGTTGGGATGAGGTGCAATGTGGAATGTTGGTACTGGCTGGAAGGGAGTGTTAGTTGGGATGAGGTGCAATGTGGAATGTTGGTACTGGCTGGCAGGGAGTGGCAGTTGGGATGAGGTGCAATGTGGAATGTTGGTACTGGATGGCAGGGAGTGGCAGTTGGGATGAGGTGCAATGTGGCATGTTGGTACTGGCTGGCAGGGAGTGGCAGTTGGGATGAGGTGCAATGTGGAATGTTGGTACTGGCTGGCAGGGAGTGGTAGTTGGGATGAGGTGCAATGTGGAATGTTGGTACTGGCTGGCAGGGAGTGGCCGTTGGGATGAGGTGCAATGTGGAATGTTGGTACTGGCTGGCAGGGAGTGTCAGTTGGGATGAGGTGCAATGTAGAATGTTGGTACTGGCTGGCAGGGAATGTCAGTTGGGATGAGGTGCAATGTAGACTGTTGGTACTGGCTGGCAGGGAGTGGTAGTTTGGATGAGGTGCAATGTGGAATGTTGGTACTGGCTGGCAGGGAGTGGCAGTTTGGATGAGGTGCAATGTGGAATGTTGGTACTGGCTGGCAGGGAGTGGCAGTTGGGATGAGGTGCAATGTGGAATGTTGGTACTGGCTGGCAGGGAGTGTCAGTTGGGATGAGGTGCAATGTGGAATATTGGTACTGGCTGGCAGGGAGTGGTAGTTGGGATGAGGTGCAATGTGGAATGTTGGTACTGGCTGGCAGGGAGTGTCAGTTGGGATGAGGTACAATGTGGAATGTTGGTACTGGCTGGCAGGGAGTGTCAGTTGGGATGAGGTACAATGTAGAATGTTGGTACTGGCTGGCAGGGAGTGTCAGTTGGGGTGAGTGCAATGTGGAATGTTGGTACTGGCTGGCAGGGAGTGGCAGTTGGGATGAGGTACAATGTGGAATGTTGGTACTGGATGGCAGGGAGTGGCAGTTAGGATGAAGTGCAATGTGGAATGTTGGTACTGTCTGGCAGGGAGTGGCAGTTGGGATGAGGTGCAATGTGGAATGTTGGTACTGGCTGGCAGGGAGTGGCAGTTGGGATGAGGTGCAATGTGGAATGTTGGTACTGGCTGGCAGTTGGGATGAGGTGCAATGTGGAATGTTGGTACTGGATGGCAGGGAGTGGCAGTTGGGATGAGGTGCAATGTGGAATGTTGGTACTGGCTGGCAGGGAGTGGTAGTTGGGATGAGGTGCAATGTGGAATGTTGGTACTGGCTGGCAGGGAGTGGCCGTTGGGATGAGGTGCAATGTGGAATGTTGGTACTGGCTGGCAGGGAGTGGCCGTTGGGATGAGGTGCAATGTGGAATGTTGGTACTGGCTGGCAGGGAGTGGCAGTTGGGATGAGGTGCAATGTGGAATGTTGGTACTGGCTGGCAGGGAGTGTCAGTTGGGATGAGGTGCAATGTGGAATATTGGTACTGGCTGGCAGGGAGTGGTAGTTGGGATGAGGTGCAATGTGGAATGTTGGTACTGGCTGGCAGGGAGTGGCAGTTGGGATGAGGTGCAATGTGGAATGTTGGTACTGGCTGGAAGGGAGTGGTAGTTGGGATGAAGTACAATGTGGAATGTTGGTACTGGATGGCAGGGAGTGGCAGTTGGGATGAGGTGCAATGTGGAATGTTGGTACTGTCTGGCAGGGAGTGTCAGTTGGGATGAGGTGCAATGTGGAATGTTGGTACTGGCTGGCAGGGAGTGGCAGTTGGGATGAGGTGCAATGTGGAATGTTGGTACTGTCTGGCAGAGAGTGTCAGTTGGGATGAGGTGCAATGTGGAATGTTGGTACTGGCTGGCATGGAGTGGCAGTTGGGATGAAGTGCAATGTGGAATGTTGTTACTGGCTGGCAGGGAGTGGCAGTTGGGATGAAGTGCATTGTGGAATGTTGGTACTGGCTGGCAGGGAGTGGCAGTTGGGATGAGGTGCAATGTGGAATGTTGGTACTGACTGGCAGGGAGTGGCAGTTGGGATGAAGTACAATGTGGAATGTTGGTACTGTCTGGCAGAGAGTGTCAGTTGGGATGAGGTGCAATGTGGAATGTTAGTACTGTCTGGCAGGGAGTGGCAGTTGGGATGAAGTACAATGTGGAATGTTGGTACTGACTGGCAGGGAGTGGCAGTTGGGATGAAGTACAATGTGGAATGTTGGTACTGGCTGGCAGAGAGTGTCAGTTGGGATGAGGTGCAATGTGGAATGTTAGTACTGTCTGGCAGGGAGTGGCAGTTGGGATGAAGTACAATGTGGAATGTTGGTACTGTCTGGCAGAGAGTGTCAGTTGGGATGAGGTGCAATGTGGAATGTTAGTACTGTCTGGCAGGGAGTGGCAGTTGGGATGAAGTACAATGTGGAATGTTGGTACTGACTGGCAGGGAGTGGCAGTTGGGATGAAGTACAATGTGGAATGTTGGTACTGTCTGGCAGAGAGTGTCAGTTGGGATGAGGTGCAATGTGGAATGTTAGTACTGGCTGGCAGGGAGTGGTAGTTGGGATGAGGTGCAATGTGGAATGTTAGTACTGGCTGGCAGGGAGTGTCAGTTGGGATGAGGTGCAATGTGGAATGTTAGTACTGGCTGGCAGGGAGTGGTAGTTGGGATGAGGTGCAATGTGGAATGTTAGTACTGGCTGGCAGGGAGTGTCAGTTGGGATGAGGTGCAATGTGGAATGTTAGTACTGGCTGGCAGGGAGTGGCAGTTTGGATGAGGTGCTTTACATACAGATGTTGGTGAGGTAGATGATGGTGCGGTAGATAGAGTTGTTGTTGGTGATAAATGTAATGTTCTTCGTGTAATGTGTACTAATGCTCGCAGCTTAGGCAACAAGCTCAGCGAGCTAATATCAATAGTTTGTAGAGATGACTTGGACTTGATTGTAATAACAGAGACATGGTTCAGGGACTGTAATGACTGGGAAATAGCCATTCCGGGATACACGTTGTATAGGAAAGATAGGGCTGAGAGAAGAGGGGGTGGGGTAGCCATTTATGTTAAAGATAGCATAAAATCCACAGCGATCCAGAATTCCTGTAAAGAGTTGGAGACTCTCTGGATCTGTCTGCAGAATAAAAAGGGATCAGTTACAAGAATAGGTGCAGTCTACAGGCCTCCAGGGCAATCTGAAGAGAAAGACAACATGCTAGTGGACGAGATTACCCAAATGGCAGTAAAGGGAGATATAGTAGTTATGGGAGACTTCAACATGCCTGATGTTGATTGGAATATCCCTTGTGCGTCCACATGTAGAAGTAGGAGCATCGTAGAAGCCCTGACGGGGATGTCCCTAAAACAGCTGGTGAAGGCGCCAACTAGAGGGGACAATATCCTAGACTTAGTATTCACAAATGGAGACCTGGTATCTGAGGTGAAGGTGGGAGAAAATCTAGGTTCCAGTGACCACCAATGTTTGTGGTTCGGAATCCAGACTGATTACGAGAAATCCCATTCTGCAACCAAAGTATTGGACTTTAGGAAGACGAAGTTTGAGGATATGGGAGAATATGTAAAGAAAGAATTAAAAGGGTGGGATAAAACACCGAGAGTGAGTACTCAGTGGAAGACACTCAAAGAAGTCCTCTTAAAGGCAACAAGATTACATGTTAGACAAATTAGCAAGAGGAAAAGAAAGAGAAATCCACTATGGTTTACTAGAGAGGTAAGAGCTATAGTGAAAGATAAAAAGTCTGCCTATAAGAGATATAAAGAGACTGGAAGTGAAGCGGACAGAGAAGGGTATAAAACTATACAGAAGAAGACTAAACAGATGATAAATGCTGCTAAAGCCTCAAAAGAGGAAGAAATGGCCAAATCTGTTAAGAAGGGGAATAAAACCTTCTTCAGATATATCAGTGACAGGAAGAAGAAAAACTGCGGGATTACAAAAATTAACAACGGAAAAAATCAGTATATAGAAGAGGAAAAGGCGGTCGCTGACCATCTGAATAACTACTTCTGCTCAGTTTTTTCAGACGGCGGCCCTCATAATCAGAAAATGGCTGAACACAGCATTGCCTCTAGTTGTATAATTTTAGCCCCAGTGTTTTCAGAGGCCGATGTTCTAGAGGAACTTGTCCGGCTAAAGTCAAATAAAGCGATGGGTCCGGATGGAATCCACCCTAGAGTTCTTAAAGAACTCCGATCTGTCATAGTTGGCCCCCTGACTAATCTGTATAACCAGTCCCTTCTTACGGGAGAAGTTCCTGATGATTGGAGAATGGCCAATGTTGTACCCATTCACAAGAAGGGTAGTAAAGAAGAAGCTAGTAACTACAGGCCAGTCAGCCTGACATCTGTAGTGGTAAAAATGATGGAGACTCTTCTAAAGAAGAAGATAATTGACCATCTAACAAAAAACAACCTGATGGACCCAAACCAGCATGGCTTCACTGAGGGCCGATCCTGTCAGACTAATCTCATTGATTTCTTTGACTATGTAACTAAAGTGCTGGATGAAGGTGGTGCTGTGGATATCGCCTACCTGGATTTCAGTAAAGCTTTCGATACAGTTCCCCATAAAGAGCTGATAGATAAATTATCAAGAATTGGACTTAACCCCTGGATAGTTCAGTGGATCTGCAGTTGGCTGAAGGACAGAAACCAGAGGGTTGTTGTTAATGGAGTGTATTCTGAGCAGAGACTGGTTACAAGTGGAGTGCCACAAGGATCTGTTCTGGGCCCTGTTCTGTTCAACATGTTTGTAAGTGACATAAGGGAAGGCTTGGCAGGGAAGGTTTGCTTGTTTGCTGATGACACAAAAGTGTGTAATAGGGTTGATGTTCCAGGAGGTGTCTGTAATATGGAGAATGATTTGGCACTATTAGATAAGTGGTCAAAACAATGGAAACTTCAGTTCAATGTTTCCAAATGTAAAATAATGCACTTGGGGAAAAGAAACCCTCAATCTGACTATCGTATTGGCAGTTCTGTGGTAGCAAAGACTTCAGAAGAGAAGGATTTGAGGGTGGTCATCTCTGACAGCCTCAAGATGAGTAACCAATGCAACCAGGCGGTGGGGAAAGCAAATCGTATGCTTGGCTGCATAGCTAGAGGTATAACAAGCAGGAAGAGGGAGATTGTGATCCCTCTGTATAGAGCTCTAGTGAGACCACATCTGGAATACTGTGTACAGTTCTGGAGGCCTCATCTGCAAAAGGATATAACTAAAATTGAGCGGGTTCAAAGAAGAGCTACAAAAATGGTGGAAGGTCTAAAGCATAGAACTTATCAAGAACGACTCAGAGATCTAAATATGTATAGTCTGGAGGAAAGAAGAGAAAGGGGGGACATGATTGAAACCTTTAAATATGTTAAAGGACTGAACAAGGTTCAGGAGGGAAGTGTGATTAATAAGAATCTGAATACAAGAACAAGGGGGCACAATCTGAGGCTAGTTGGAGGAAAAATCAAGAAAAACATTAGAAAATATTATTTCACTGAAAGAGTAGTAGAAACTTGGAACAAACTTCCAGCAGAGGTGGTTGATAAATCCACAGTAACACAGTTTAAACATGCCTGGGATAAACATGTATCTATCCTAAGATAACAATAAAGGAATACTAAAGGGCAGACTAGATGGACCAGGTGGTCTTTTTCTGCCGTCAATCTTCTATGTTTCTATGTTTAGGTGCAATGTGGAATGTTGGTACTGTCTGGCAGGGAGTGGCAGTTGGGATGAGGTGCAATGTGGAATGTTGGTACTGGCTGGCAGGGAGTGGCAGTTTGGATGAGGTGCAATGTGGAATGTTGGTACTGGCTGGCAGGGAGTGGCAGTTGGGATGAGGTGCAGTGTGGAATGTTGGTACTGGCTGGCAGGGAGTGTCAGTTGGGATAAGGTGCAATGTGGAATGTTGGTACTGGCTGGCAGGGAGTGGCAGTTGGGATGAGGTGCAATGTGGAATGTTGGTACTGGCTGGCAGGGAGTTGCAGTTGGGATGAAGTGCAATGTGGAATGTTGGTACTGGCTGGCAGGGAGTGGCAGTTGGGATGAAGTACAATGTGGAATGTTGGTACTGGCTGGCAGAGAGTGTCAGTTGGGATGAGGTGCAATGTGGAATGTTGGTACTGGCTGGCAGGGAGTGGCAGTTTGGATGAGGTGCAATGTGGAATGTTGGTACTGGCTGGCAGGGAGTGGCAGTTGGGATGAGGTGCAATGTGGAATGTTGGTACTGGCTGGCAGGGAGTGGCAGTTGGGATGAGGTACAATGTGGAATGTTGGTACTGGATGGCAGGGAGTGGCAGTTGGGATGAGGAGCAATGTGGAATGTTGGTACTGGCTGGCAGGGAGTGGCAGTTGGGATGAGGTGCAATGTGGAATGTTGGTACTGGCTGGCAGGGAGTGTCAGTTGGGATGAAGTACAATGTGGAATGTTGGTACTGGCTGGCAGGGAGTGGCAGTTGGGATGAGGTGCAATGTGGAATGTTGGTACTGGCTGGCAGGGAGTGGCAGTTGGGATGAGGTGCAATGTGGAATGTTGGTACTGTCTGGCAGGGAGTGGCAGTTGGGATGAGGTGCAATGTGGAATGTTGGTACTGGCTGGCAGGGAGTGGCAGTTTGGATGAGGTGCAATGTGGAATGTTGGTACTGGATGGCAGGGAGTGGCAGTTGGGATGAGGTGCAATGTGGAATGTTGGTACTGGATGGCAGGGAGTGGCAGTTGGGATGAGGTGCAATGTGGAATGTTGGTACTGGATGGCAGGGAGTGGCAGTTGGGATGAGGTGCAATGTGGAATGTTGGTACTGGCTGGCAGGGAGTGGCAGTTTGGATGAGGTGCAATGTGGAATGTTGGTACTGGCTGGCAGGGAGTGGCAGTTGGGATGAGGTGCAGTGTGGAATGTTGGTACTGGCTGGCAGGGAGTGTCAGTTGGGATAAGGTGCAATGTGGAATGTTGGTACTGGCTGGCAGGGAGTGGCAGTTGGGATGAGGTGCAATGTGGAATGTTGGTACTGGCTGGCAGGGAGTGGCAGTTGGGATGAAGTGCAATGTGGAATGTTGGTACTGGCTGGCAGGGAGTGGCAGTTGGGATGAAGTACAATGTGGAATGTTGGTACTGGCTGGCAGAGAGTGTCAGTTGGGATGAGGTGCAATGTGGAATGTTGGTATTGGCTGGCAGGGAGTGGCAGTTTGGATGAGGTGCAATGTGGAATGTTGGTACTGGCTGGCAGGGAGTGGCAGTTGGGATGAGGTGCAATGTGGAATGTTGGTACTGGCTGGCAGGGAGTGGCAGTTGGGATGAGGTACAATGTGGAATGTTGGTACTGGATGGCAGGGAGTGGCAGTTGGGATGAGGAGCAGTGTGGAATGTTGGTACTGGCTGGCAGGGAGTGGCAGTTGGGATGAGGTGCAATGTGGAACGTTGGTACTGGATGGCAGGGAGTGGCAGTTTGGATGAGGTGCAATGTGGAATGTTGGTACTGGCTGGCAGGGAGTGTCAGTTGGGATGAGGTGCAATGTGGAATGTTGGTACTGGCTGGCAGGGAGTGGCAGTTGGGATGAGGTACAATGTGGAATGTTGGTACTGGATGGCAGGGAGTGGCAGTTGGGATGAGGAGCAATGTGGAATGTTGGTACTGTCTGGCAGGGAGTGGCAGTTGGGATGAGGTGCAATGTGGAATGTTGGTACTGGCTGGCAGGGAGTGGCAGTTGGGATGAGGTGCAATGTGGAATGTTGGTACTGGCTGGCAGGGAGTGGCAGTTGGGATGAGGTGCAATGTGGAATGTTGGTACTGGATGGCAGGGAGTGTCAGTTGGGATGAGGTGCAATGTGGAATGTTGGTACTGGATGGCAGGGAGTGGCAGTTGGGGTGAGTGCAATGTGGAATGTTGGTACTGGCTGGCAGGGAGTGGCTGTTGGAGTGAGGAGCAATGTGGAATTTTGGTACTGTCTGGCAGGGAGTGGTAGTTGGGATGAGGTGCAATGTGGAATGTTGGTACTGGCTGGCAGGGAGTGGCAGTTGGGATGAGGTGCAATGTGGAATGTTGGTACTGGCTGGCAGGGAGTGTCAGTTGGGATGAGGTGCAATGTGGAATGTTGGTACTGGCTGGCAGGGAGTGTCAGTTGGGATGAAGTACAATGTGGAATGTTGGTACTGGCTGGCAGGGAGTGGCAGTTGGGATGAGGTGCAATGTGGAATGTTGGTACTGGCTGGCAGGGAGTGGCAGTTGGGATGATGTGCAATGTGGAATGTTGGTACTGTCTGGCAGGGAGTGGCAGTTGGGATGAGGTGCAATGTGGAATGTTGGTACTGGCTGGCATGGAGTGGCAGTTGGGATGAGGTGCAATGTGGAATGTTGGTACTGTCTGGCAGGGAGTGGCAGTTGGGATGAGGTGCAATGTGGAATGTTGGTACTGTCTGGCAGGGAGTGGCAGTTGGGATGAGGTGCAATGTGGAATGTTGGTACTGGCTGGCAGGGAGTGTCAGTTGGGGTGAGTGCAATGTGGAATGTTGGTACTGGCTGGCAGGGAGTGGCAGTTGGGATGAAGTACAATGTGGAATGTTGTTACTGGCTGGCAGGGAGTGGCAGTTGGGATGAGGTGCAATGTGGAATGTTGGTACTGTCTGGCAGGGAGTGGCAGTTGGGATGAGGTGCAATGTGGAATGTTGGTACTGGATGGCAGGGAGTGGCAGTTGGGATGAGGAGCAATGTGGAATGTTGGTACTGGCTGGCAGGGAGTGGCAGTTGGGATGAGGTGCAATGTGGAACGTTGGTATTGGATGGCAGGGAGTGGCAGTTTGGATGAGGTGCAATGTGGAATGTTGGTACTGGCTGGCAGGGAGTGGCAGTTGGGATGAGGTGCAATGTGGAATGTTGGTACTGGCTGGCAGGGAGTGGCAGTTGGGATGAGGTGCAATGTGGAATGTTGGTACTGGCTGGCAGGGAGTGTCAGTTGGGATGAAGTACAATGTGGAATGTTGGTACTGGCTGGCAGGGAGTGGCAGTTGGGATGAGGTGCAATGTGGAATGTTGGTACTGGCTGGCAGGGAGTGGCAGTTGGGATGAGGTGCAATGTGGAATGTTGGTACTGTCTGGCAGGGAGTGGCAGTTGGGATGAGGTGCAATGTGGAATGTTGGTACTGGCTGGCAGGGAGTGGCAGTTTGGATGAGGTGCAATGTGGAATGTTGGTACTGGCTGGCAGGGAGTGGCAGTTGGGATGAGGTGCAGTGTGGAATGTTGGTACTGGCTGGCAGGGAGTGTCAGTTGGGATAAGGTGCAATGTGGAATGTTGGTACTGGCTGGCAGGGAGTGGCAGTTGGGATGAGGTGCAATGTGGAATGTTGGTACTGGCTGGCAGGGAGTGGCAGTTGGGATGAAGTGCAATGTGGAATGTTGGTACTGGCTGGCAGGGAGTGGCAGTTGGGATGAAGTACAATGTGGAATGTTGGTACTGGCTGGCAGGGAGTGTCAGTTGGGATGAGGTGCAATGTGGAATGTTGGTACTGGCTGGCAGGGAGTGGCAGTTTGGATGAGGTGCAATGTGGAATGTTGGTACTGGCTGGCAGGGAGTGGCAGTTGGGATGAGGTGCAATGTGGAATGTTGGTACTGGCTGGCAGGGAGTGGCAGTTGGGATGAGGTACAATGTGGAATGTTGGTACTGGATGGCAGGGAGTGGCAGTTGGGATGAGGAGCAATGTGGAATGTTGGTACTGGCTGGCAGGGAGTGGCAGTTTGGATGAGGTGCAATGTGGAATGTTGGTACTGGCTGGCAGGGAGTGGCAGTTTGGATGAGGTGCAATGTGGAATGTTGGTACTGGCTGGCAGGGAGTGGCAGTTGGGATGAGGTGCAATGTGGAATGTTGGTACTGGCTGGCAGGGAGTGGCAGTTGGGATGAGGTACAATGTGGAATGTTGGTACTGGATGGCAGGGAGTGGCAGTTGGGATGAGGAGCAATGTGGAATGTTGGTACTGGCTGGCAGGGAGTGGCAGTTGGGATGAGGTGCAATGTGGAATGTTGGTACTGGCTGGCAGGGAGTGTCAGTTGGGATGAAGTACAATGTAGAATGTTGGTACTGTCTGGCAGGGAGTGGCAGTTGGGATGAGGTGCAATGTGGAATGTTGGTACTGGCTGGCAGGGAGTGGCAGTTGGGATGAAGTGCAATGTGGAATGTTGGTACTGGCTGGCAGGGAGTGGCAGTTGGGATGAAGTACAATGTGGAATGTTGGTACTGGATGGCAGGGAGTGGCAGTTGGGATGAGATGCAATGTGGAATGTTGGTACTGGCTGGCAGGGAGTGGCAGTTGGGATGAGGTGCAGTGTGGAATGTTGGTACTGTCTGGCAGGGAGTGGCAGTTGGGATAAGGTGCAATGTGGAATGTTGGTACTGGCTGGCAGGGAGTGTCAGTTGGGATGAAGTACAATGTAGAATGTTGGTACTGTCTGGCAGGGAGTGGCAGATGGGATGAGGTGCAATGTGGAATGTTGGTACTGGCTGGCAGGGAGTGGCAGTTGGGATGAGGTGCAATGTGGAATGTTGGTACTGGCTGGCATGGAGTGGCAGTTGGGATGAGGTGCAATGTGGAATGTTGGTACTGTCTGGCAGGGAGTGGCTGTTGGAGTGAGGAGCAATGTGGAATGTTGGTACTGGCTGGCAGGGAGTGGTAGTTGGGATGAGGTGCAATGTGGAATGTTGGTACTGGCTGGCAGGGAGTGGCAGTTGGGATGAAGTGCAATGTGGAATATTGGTACTGGATGGCAGGGAGTGGCAGTTGGGGTGAGTGCAATGTGGAATGTTGGTACTGGCTGGCAGGGAGTGGCAGTTGGGATGAGGTGCAATGTGGAATGTTGGTACTGGCTGGCAGGGAGTGGCAGTTGGGATGAGGTGCAATGTGGAATGTTGGTACTGGCTGGCAGGGAGTGGCAGTTGGGATGAGGTGCAATGTGGAATGTTGGTACTGGATGGCAGGGAGTGTCAGTTGGGATGAGGTGCAATGTGGAATGTTGGTACTGGATGGCAGGGAGTGGCAGTTGGGGTGAGTGCAATGTGGAATGTTGGTACTGGATGGCAGGGAGTGGCAGTTGGGGTGAGTGCAATGTGGAATGTTGGTACTGGCTGGCAGGGAGTGGCTGTTGGAGTGAGGAGCAATGTGGAATGTTGGTACTGTCTGGCAGGGAGTGGTAGTTGGGATGAGGTGCAATGTGGAATGTTGGTACTGGCTGGCAGGGAGTGGTAGTTGGGATGAGGTGCAATGTGGAATGTTGGTACTGGCTGGCAGGGAGTGGCAGTTGGGATGATGCGCAATGTGGAATGTTGGTACTGTCTGGCAGGGAGTGGCAGTTGGGATGAGGTGCAATGTGGAATGTTGGTACTGGCTGGCATGGAGTGGCAGTTGGGATGAGGTGCAATGTGGAATGTTGGTACTGTCTGGCAGGGAGTGGCAGTTGGGATGAGGTGCAATGTGGAATGTTGGTACTGTCTGGCAGGGAGTGGCAGTTGGAATGAGGTGCAATGTGGAATGTTGGTACTGGCTGGCAGGGAGTGTCAGTTGGGGTGAGTGCAATGTGGAATGTTGGTACTGGCTGGCAGGGAGTGGCAGTTGGGATGAAGTACAATGTGGAATGTTGTTACTGGCTGGCAGGGAGTGGCAGTTGGGATGAGGTGCAATGTGGAATGTTGGTACTGGCTGGCAGGGAGTGTCAGTTGGGATGAGGTACAATGTAGAATGTTGGTACTGGCTGGCAGGGAGTGTCAATTGGGGTGAGTGCAATGTGGAATGTTGGTACTGGCTGGCAGGGAGTGGCAGTTGGGATGAAGTACAATGTGGAATGTTGTTACTGGCTGGCAGGGAGTGGCAGTTAGGATGAAGTGCAATGTGGAATATTGGTACTGGCTGGCAGGGAGTGGCAATTGGGATGAGGTGCAATGTGGGATATTGGTACTGACTGTCAGGGAGTGTCAGTTGGGATGAGGTACAATGTAGAATGTTGGTACTGGCTGGCAGGGAATGGCTGTTGGGATGAGGTGCAATGTGGAATGTTGGTACTGGCTGGCAGGGAGTGTCTGTTGGGATGAGGTGCAATGTGGAATGTTGGTACTGGCTGGCAGGGAGTGTCAGTTGGGGTGAGTGCAATGTGGAATGTTGGTACTGGCTGGCAGGGAGTGGCAGTTGGGATGAAGTACAATGTGGAATGTTGTTACTGGCTGGCAGGGAGTGGCAGTTAGGATGAAGTGCAATATGGAATATTGGTACTGGCTGGCAGGGAGTGGCAGTTGGGATGAGGTGCAATGTGGAATGTTGGTACTGGCTGGCAGGGAGTGGCAGTTAGGATGAAGTGCAATGTGGAATATTGGTACTGGCTGGCAGGGAGTGTCAGTTGGGATGAGGTGCAATGTGGAATGTTGGTACTGGCTGGCAGGGAGTGTCAGTTGGGATGAGGTGCAATGTGGAATGTTGGTATTGGTTCGCAGGGAGTGTCAGTTGGGATGAGGTGCAATGTGGAATGTTGGTACTGGTTGGCAGGAAGTGGCAGTTGGGATGAGGTGCAATGTAGAATGTTGGTACTGGCTGGCAGGGAATGGCAGCTGGAGTGAGGAGCAATGTGGAATGTTAGTATCTGGGTGGAAGGAGTGGCAGTTGGGATGAGGAGCAATGTGGAATGTTGCTACTGTCTGACATGGAGTGGCAGTTGGGATGATGTGCAATGTGGAATGTTGGTACTGGCTGGCAGGGAGTGGCAGTTGGGATGATGTGCAAAGTGGAATGTTGGTACTGGCTGGCAGGGAGTGGCAGTTGGGATGATGTGCAATGTGGAATGTTGGTACTGGCTGGCAGGGAGTGGCAGTTGGGATGATGTGCAAAGTGGAATGTTGGTACTGGCTGGCAGGTTGTGGCAGTTGGGATGAGGAGCAGTATGGAATGTTAATCATATCAGCATCAACTGTCTAATAAATAAAGCTAAATGTCTCACAAATTATTGTTTTATAGAAGAAAAATGGCAAATATTAACATACAGTAGGTGATTTTGAAAGCTCTGTCCATGGAGACCCGGTAATTCAGTGCAAAAAATCAGAGTTTCCCAGGCAGATCTGCATAGTTCCCATGTATGATGTATGATAATAATTAGTTTGATCCATAACTAGTCATCTTTCGCTTCCATATAAGTGCAATTCTGGAATCTAAATCAGTCTAATTCTGGGGCAAACCAACTTCTCCGTAGGAGATAACTAATATTTTCTAAAATTCCATTTAAATGGGGCTTTTAAACCTTATAATGCTAGAGAGGTCCTATGCATTGGAGACTTCTCTAGCATTCACGGGGGTTAAAAAGACCCATTTAAATTAAAGAGAATTTTCATTTCTCCCTTATAGTGTAGTTGGTTTGCTCCAAAATTGTTCCTCTTCAGATTCCAGATTTGCTCCTCTTTAGATTGTAGATTTGCTCCTCTTTAGATTACAAAAGTTCTCTTCTTTACATTACAGATTTGCTCCTCTTGCAGATTTGCTCCTCTTTAGAATACAGATTTGCTCTTCATTAGATTACAGATTTGTTCCTCTTTAGATTGTAGATTTGCTTATCTTTAGATTACAGATTTTCTCCTCTTTAGAATACAGATTTGCTCCTCTTTAAATTCAGATTTTCTCCTCTTTAGATTGTAGATTTGCTCCTCTTTAGATTACAGATTTGCTGTGCTTTAGATTGCAGATTTGCTCCTCTTTAGATTGCAGATTTGCTTGTCTTTAGAATACAGATTTGCTTGTCTTTAGAATACAGATTTGCTCCTCTTTAGATTACAGATTTGCTCTGCTTTAGAATACAGACTTGCTCTGCTTTAGAATACAGACTTGCTCTGCCTTATATTACAGACTTGCTCTGCCTTATATTACAGATTTGCTCCTCTTTAGAATACAGATTTGCTCCTCTTTAGATTACAGATTTGCTCCTCTTTAGATTACAGATATGCTTGTCTTTAGAATACAGATTTGCTCCTCTTTAGATGGCAGATCTCCTCCTCTTTAGATGACAGATTTGCTCGTCTTTAGACTGAAGATTTGCTCCTCTTTAGATTATATTTTTGCCTCTTTAGATTACAGATTTGCTTGTCTTTAGAATACAGATTTGCTCCGCTTTAGATTACAGATTTGTTCCTCTTTAGAATACAGATTTTCTCCACTTTAAAATACAGAGTTGCTCCTCTTTGGATTACAGATTTGCTCTGCTTTATATTGCAGATTTGCTCCTCTTTAGATTACAGATTCACTCTGCTTTAGAATACAGATTTGCTCCTCTTTAGATTACAGACTTGCTCTGCCTTATATTACAGATTTGCGCCTCTTTAGAATACAGATTTGCTCCTCTTTAGATTACAGATTTGCTCTGCTTTACATTGCAGATTTGCACCTCTTTAGAATACAGATTTGCTCCTCTTTATATTACAGATTTGCTCCTCTTTAGAATACAGATTTGCTCCTATTTAGATTGCAGACACCTTAACCTTTTGAGTGCCAAAGAAGTATTCAAAGCCTTGCAACGCAAGGCGTTGGATACCTCTCTGGCACTCAAAGGGTCATTAAGTGTTTTCACTGTAATTATATACAAGTAATATTTTATTTTTTTATATCATTTTTTTTTCCAGTTCAGCCTTACCTGATACACAAAAAAGGATGAAGCCAAATTTCCAAGAATGTGACACTTGGCCGTTTATTAATACATTGAATTCTTATTTTAAACTATTTATTGTGAAATTGCTTGAATTTTGAAAAACAAAAAAGTGCAAAAAAAAAAAAAAAATCCTGGTTAACAGAAGACGACGTTGGTGCTGGTTTCTTACATGTTAAAGAACAACAGAAGACGTACTCCAGAAGGGTGGAGAGCAAATGAAGGAACTTAAAAGACAAATCTTTTATTAGATCTCTCCCTCGAACGAAGCATATGCCGGTACTTCCTAAGACATATGGGTTTGTGTACTGAAGCCAATTAAAATTTTCTCACTGCTGGAAGCTTTGTCGAATGAAAGACACTTGGTGATCAAGCTTACTTGCGATTGACAAGTTCTTAAGGCACAATGGGTTTATGCCACATTTGACATAAGATATTTCTCTGATGCTAAAATAAAAACACAAAATGGCACGCACAAAACTTTGTACTGATCGTTCTTTGTGAAATATAATCCCTTAGGTCAAAGGTATGCAATTTCTTTTTCATAAGGGCCTGACTGAAATTGAACACTGGATACTACTACCTATTGTATTGGAATTAAAGGGATAGCAATGTTTCATAATAAAAGCAGCTCTAATTAATCATCATAGTATTTGGATTTTGGAGAGTGTTATTTCAATTCTGTCAGAGTTGTAGTTCAAGAGTAATTCAATGACAAAGTATCCCCCTACCGCCCCTTTTACTGATGTAACACTGCTCAGCCAGATCAGAAGAGAGGTGCCCAGGTAGACTGCAGAGAGGGACAATCTTCAGTTATAGGAGCAGTAAACTTTTTTATGAAAAAATATATATTGTAGGGATTTTCCTAATGAGTAAGATAAGGGTACTCCCACTGCTGAGAGATTTATATTTCCAGAGTTATTACAGTTTAAAGGTATAGTAATACTTAAGTATTACTAATCCCTATAGGAAAGTACTACTAAAAAAACATATTGCCCCCAGTGTCATCTCTCAAACCTTTATGGTTTGAGAGATGATCGATTTTAAAGTTGCCCTCTCCCTCCCCCTTCCCCGTTGTCAGATGACACTGGGGGCAATATGTTTTTTTTTAGTAATACTTTGCTATAGGGATTAGTAATACTTAAAGGGATAGTAACACTTCGTTTTAACTTTATTTTATTTTGTAGGCATTAAAAAAACATGAAGAATGATATAAGTCTTATCTCTCAAACCTTTATGGTTTAAGAGATATTCACAAGCAAAGTTCCCCTCCCCGCCCCTTTTACCTAGTGTAAGCCATCTCTTCTCAGATGTGAGTCTGGTTGTATGACAGTACAGATAACAGAAGGGGACAATTTTCTTTGTATGAAAACAATGAAAGCCCTTCCCCCCCTTGACAAGTTTTTCAGCTTTTTCCATTATCTTAATTGAAGATTGTCCCTCTCTGCAGTCTACCTGGGCATCTCCCTTCTGATCTGGTTAAACAGGGGGGGGATACTTTGTTTGTGAATATCTCTTAAACCATAAAGGTTTCAGAGATAAGACTTATATCATTCTTCATGTTTTTTAATGCCTACAAAATAAAATAAAGTTAAAATGAAGTATTACTATCCCTTTAAGATTTACTATCCCTTTAAACCCATGTTTTTTTACATTAGCAGTGCCATCTAGTGGTCAAATTCTAATTAGTTTTCCTGTTAGATTCTAATCGAGAGGAAAGTCAGAAAAGTCAGAAACACACAGTTTTCCATAGAATGTGATAGAAACTGCTGAGTCACTTCCTGTCAGTTAGAACTATCAGGAAGGAAACACAGTAAATTAACTTCCTGATTATTTGAACTGATATAAATTTTGAATAAAATATCTGACAGCAGTGGGAGTGACCTTGTTTTATTCAGCAGGAAATGCTCTATAAAATATGTGTTTTCATAAATAAAAGTTTACTGCTCCTTTAAGATAAGGGAAAAACCTGAAAAACTTGTCAAGGGGGGCAGGGCTTTCATTGTTCTCATAGGAAGAAGATTGTCCCCTGCTGTTATCTGTCTGGTCTATGGACTGGATTCCACATCTGAGAAGAGATGGCTTACACTAGATAAAAGGGGCGGGAGGGGAAACTTTGCTTATGAATATCTCTCAAACCATAAAGGTTTGAGAGATAAGACTTATATCATTCTTCAAGTTTTTTTAATGCCTACAAAATAAAATAAAGATAAAACAAAGTATTAGTAACCCTTTAAAGCGGCAGTAAACGTTATTGGTAATGGGCTTCCTAATATGAGGTGGCTACCTGATAGCTATGGGACAACATAGAAACATAGAATTTGACAGCAGATAAGAACCATTCGGCCCATCTAGTCACCCATTTTCCTACTGTAAAAACCTCAAACCTTTTTTGGTCCTTGGTCTTTTCTCACGTTAAGCACAGCCTTGTGCCTATCCCATGCATGCTTACATTCCCTCACTGTATTAACTTCTACCACTTCTGCTGATAGGCTATTCCACTTATCTACTACACTCTCAGTGAAGTAACACTTTCTTACATTACATCTAAACCTGTGTCCCTCTAGTTTTAGACTAGACAAGTGCCCATAGGTTAAAACTCCTCCATTCTCTCTCTGCCAATTTCCATGATCTACCAGGCTGGGTGATGTCAGTGCTTTATAGTTGAAGCCAATTGTTGGCCAGTTTGCTGACAAGAAGCTTCAGTGTAGAGAAGAACAATGTTGCTTTCTATTTCACCCAGACCTGCAGATCACAGAGAACTGCGGGGCAAATGGAGAAGGGATGGCAGAGTTCTAAGATATGGGACCTTCCTATCCCTGACCCTTTACCACCTCTTTAGAGGTAAGTATGCTCACAGACACAAAATTAGATATTTGAAGGGACAGTAAGAAAAGTACATATCGTAGAGGTTATCCTCCTGAGTAAAGGAAGGGTACTCCCACTGCTGAGAGATGATTTGCTAAAATGTTATTGCAGTTCAAACATGAATTTTTTTAGGTGCAGTGTCCTAATGAACTGACATTTCCCAGTGGTACTGTTGCTACACCATCCTATGGAGGTTTATTGTCAACTGACCAGAGCTGTCCATAGGATGGTGTAGAAAAAATCAGCTAACTGAGATACTGCACCTGAAAATGTAAAGTTTGAGCTGCAATAATATTTGAATAGACTACCTCTCAGCAGTGGGAGCACCCTTGTTTACTCAGAAGGATAAACCCTGCAATATATATTTTTTACATATTAAGCGTCACTATCACTTTGACAGGCTAACAAGCTATTTTACATTTTTTTACATATACACTGCATCAAAAGTTTGACTTTAAAGAGATAGTAATGTGTGGATATTAAGGCAAGGTCGATTATTCAATAGACTTTTTTTATACCTTTCTAACTGTCCATAATGTTGTAGTCTGTGTTGTTTTATTTTAAAGTGTCCCACTCCTTTCCCTTTTCTATATGTCACACTGACTTTGATCAGAGCCTCAAGCCGGTCTGAGGACAATCTTGTGTCAGCATAAGGACAAACCTGCCATCTTTCATCTAGAGGGAGCAGGGTTGTCCCTCGCCGTGATCTGTCCGGTCAAGAGATTGGCTTTCAGATGTGAGGAAAGGCAGGGTGACATATGGAAAAGGGATAGAAAATAACACAAAGACTACAACATTGTGGACACTTAGAAAGTAACACTTCATTATAAAAAAGTATATTGAAGAATTGATCTTACCTTAATATCCACACATTACTATCTCTTTAAATGTACCCTGGGCCTTTGTCAAGCAACTGAAACTCATTGTAAATAACCTGATTTAGGTTTCTTTGTACCAACACTTCCCAATTTACAAGGTGACAAACTGTGTTGAATAAAGTGACCCCATATCACTTTAAATGAGTTATGATTATGATCCTTATGAAATGTCATTCTGCAAGATCCTGTCTTGCAGAAAAAGAGATATTGAAGCAAGAGTGGATAACATCATTTTGCCATTGTAAAACTAGAGAGGGTACAGCGAAGAGCAACAAAATTAATTAAGGGAATGGAGGACATGACGTATGAGGAACGACTAGACAAACTTGGTTTATTTACTCTAGAGAAAAGACGACTAAGAGGAGACCTTATCACATTGTACAAGTATATGAGAGGTCCATACAAGGATCTCTGCGGTGAGCTATTTATTCCAAGGCCTGATCAGGTGACCAGGGGACACCCCTTGAGATTAGACTTCAGCAGAGGAAGGGGTTTTTTACAGTGAGGTCTGTTAAATTGTGGAATTCTTTGCCCAAAGAGGTCGTTATGGCAGATACAATGGATATGCAAAAGAGCTAGTCAGAGATGCTCAACTAGGAACGAGCCTGCCCTCAAAGTGATGAGGCTTTATAGAATAAGTATCCTACCCAGGGTGCAATCTCTTTTAGCTCACTAGTGCCTTTCACAGAGAAGAAATATCCTGAAGCACATCATACTGATCCTACCAAAAGGTAGTCCAGCCACGAAGTGCCAGGCAATTCCTCTCTGAACAAGAGAAGCAGCCAACCCCAGACGTACATTTCGGCCTTGTTGGGCCTCGTCAGCGAGGTGCAGCTGATCTCTCTAGGCACTGTGAGCAAGGGGTCCACATCTGGATTACCCTGTTACCCTTAGGGTGACTAGTCCCAAGGGCAATTTGCATATGCAAAAGAGCTAGTCAGAGATGCTCAACTAGGAACGAGCCTGCCCTCAAAGTGATGAGGCTCTATAGGATAAGTATCCTACCCAGGGTGCAATCTCTTTTAGCTCACTAGTGCCTTTCACAGAGAGGAAATAACCTGAAGCACATCATACTGATCCTACCAAAAGGTAGTCCAGCCACGAAGTGCCAGGCAATTCCTCTCTGAACAAGAGAAGCAGCCAACCCCAGACGTACGTTTCGGCCTTGTTGGGCCTCGTCAGCGAGGTGCAGCTGATCTCTCTAGGCACTGTGAGCAAGGGGTCCACGTCTGGATTACCCTGTTACCCTTAGGGTAACTAGTCCCAAGGGCAATTTGCATATGCAAAAGAGCTAGTCAGAGATGCTCAACTAGGAACGAGCCTGCCCTCAAAGTGATGAGGCTCTATAGGATAAGTATCCTACCCAGGGTGCAATCTCTTTTAGCTCACTAGTGCCTTTCACAGAGAGGAAATATCCTGAAGCACATCATACTGATCCTACCAAAAGGTAGTCCAGCCACGAAGTGCCAGGCAATCCCTCTCTGAACAAGAGAAGCAGCCAACCCCAGACGTACGTTTCGGCCTTGTTGGGCCTCGTCAGCGAGGTGCAGCTGATCTCTCTAGGCACTGTGAGCAAGGGGTCCACGTCTGGATTACCCTGTTACCCTTAGGGTGACTAGTCCCAAGGGCAATTTGCATATGCAAAAGAGCTAGTCAGAGATGCTCAACTAGGAACGAGCCTGCCCTCAAAGTGATGAGGCTCTATAGGATAAGTATCCTACCCAGGGTGCAATCTCTTTTAGCTCACTAGTGCCTTTCACAGAGAGGAAATATCCTGAAGCACATCATACTGATCCTACCAAAAGGTAGTCCAGCCACGAAGTGCCAGGCAATTCCTCTCTGAACAAGAGAAGCAGCCAACCCCAGACGTACGTTTCGGCCTTGTTGGGCCTCGTCAGCGAGGTGCAGCTGATCTCTCTCTAGGCACTGTGAGCAAGGGGTCCACGTCTGGATTACCCTGTTACCCTTAGGGTGACTAGTACCAAGGGCAATTTGCATATGCAAAAGAGCTAGTCAGAGATGCTCAACTAGGAACGAGCCTGCCCTCAAAGTGATGAGGCTCTATAGGATAAGTATCCTACCCAGGGTGCAATCTCTTTTAGGCTCGTTCCTAGTTGAGCATCTCTGACTAGCTCTTTTGCAGATACAATGGATACATTCAGGAGAAGATTAGATACATTTCTTTCCAAAGGGAACATACAGAGTTATATTGTTTATTAGTAGGCAAATCAGGAAGGTCTGATAAAGACTAATTTATTTGGTAGCAGGAAAGCTATAAAATTACTGGGGAATGAGGAGAATGTTGAACTTGATGGACTTGTGTCTTTATTCAACCTAATTTACTATGTTACTGTGTTACTAAGATTGCACGGAAATCAATGTAATCCTGCAGTGTGTGTGGTTTATAAGCTTCCCTGATTTCAAGGGATATGTGGTCACATTAGTGCTATAAGAGAACATATTGCAATGCCAGGACAGGTTTTTGTCACAGGGCCCAGGTGGGTCTGTAAAAATGACCAAGCCACTGATTTATCAGGGACCATGTCATAAAAAGAGCCCGGTACTCAAGTGTTTTTACTGTGGTGTCAATAAATCCTTACTATGAAACAATGTGTATTGAAGGGTTTTATTAATTGATAATTAAAACAAGTGTACAGTTTTCCCACTTTTTTCGTCTAGCTCATTGCATTGAAATGAATGGGAAGAAAAATGTTTCCCACCACATGAAAGGTTTCTCAACTTTCCTACAGCCATATACAAGGCTGTCAGCCTCGCACAGTGTTTGTGAGAGAGAGAGCAGCATGTTTTTGAGCCAGAGAAGATCCTATATAATAAGTTGCTAAAACGTGTGTAACACCACAGTCATGCTCAGTAGAGACTGCTGCGTGTGCTGCAGTCACGCGCAGTAGAGACTGCCTGCGCCGTGGCTGATACAGAGCTGGACGCTCCGAAGGAGCGTCCAGCTCTGTATCAGCTGCTGCGCGGGCAGTCTCTACTGCGCATGACTGCCCTGCGACCAGCTGGCAGTGGCACTGTGGCCCGTGTAACGGGCTCTTCAACTAGTAGGAAAATAAAGGGGAACTGAAGCTTACTTTAGGGATTCTTTTATGTAGGACATGTGTTATCTGTAATAGGGTAGTCTGGTTGCACTCTGGGGGAGAAGAAGGAAGGAAGGAGGCCAACCTCAAACAACCCAAGATTTGGTGTGACTGACTGGCAAGACACAGGCAGCTGGGGTCCAGTTTGCTTGCTGATCTTGCTTTTATTGTCTTTGTGCTGGGGAAGTCTGGGGAAAGAAGTTGTTGATTTTGTTTTTAATTATAATTTTTTTTTTTGACAGTCATATGATAGTGTGGACAATTGTAAAAAAAATATATAAAAAGATATACATATATTAGGTGACAGGCAGCTGACTGGGACCCTGACGTGAGCTGTTGGACTGTGGAAGACTTGATGAATAGCAGACGAGATTCAGTATTGTAAAGAAAAAAAGCAACCCTGCGCTCCTCCATACCAGTGTGTAAATGTGTGCCCTGCCTTTGGCATCCTATATAATAATTCGCCAAATTGTGTGTAACGCCGGACATGCGCAGTAGACACTGCTGCACGTGCGGCAGTCATACGCAGTAGAGACTGCCCGCGCCGCGGCTGATACAGAGCTGGGCGCTCCGAAGGCGCGTCCAGCTCTGTATCAGCCGAGGCGCGGGCAGTGTCCACTGCGTGTGACTGCCCCGCGACCGGCTGCCAGAGGCTCTGTATCAGCCGAGGCGCAGGAGACCCGCGACCGGCTGCCAGAGGCACTGTGGCCCGTGTAACAGGCTGTTCAACTAGTATATTAATAACTGTTGAAAAATATGAGGATTTAGTCCATATTTTGGCCAAAATATTTTAAGTTTGCCACCCTGGCAAGGTACCACAATATATGGCAAGTACCTACTCTAATGCAAGTATAAAGCCCTATCTACATTAAAAATATATGTCTTGATAAGATGTTATATGGAAATGAGTAGATTGGAGTGGGACCCTTTTAATATTATATGAATACTAGCTTATGGGTCCCAATGTGTATGCAATTAAAACAAAGAAGACAAAACTGTTTTAAAGGGATAGTAATGTTTCATAATAAAAGCAGCTCTAATTAATCATCATAGTATTTGGACTTTGGAGAGGGTTATTTCAATTCTATCAGAGCTGTAGTTCAAGAGTAATTCAATGACAAAGTATCCCCCTCCTGCACCTTTTACTGATGTAACACTGTTCAGCCAGAGCAGAAGGGAGGTGCCCAGAGAGGCACAATCTTCAATTAAGATAAGGGAAAAACCTGAAAAACTTGTCAAGGGGGGCAGGACTTTCATTGTTCTCATAGGAAGAAGATTGTCCCCTGCTGTTATGTGTCTGGTCTATGGACTGCATTCCACATCTGAGAAGAGATGGCTTACAATAGGTAAAAGGGACAGGAGGGGGAAACGTTGCTTGTGAATATCTCTTAAACCATAAAGGTTTGAGAGATAAGACTTATATCGTTCTTCATGTTTTTTTAATGCCTACAAAATAAAATAAAGATAAAAACGAAGTATTACTATCCCTTTAAAAGGGTGGAAAAGAGGGCTTGCCTAATATAAAACCTCCTTGGCGTGCAGTAACTGGAAACTGGCACAAGAGGACTGTATGTCCTTTAGTCCCACTTATAGGCCACAGTTTACCACCCCCACAGGCCACAAGAAGAATAACAATTAATCACAAACAAGGTGTGCGCTACCACAGAAAAGGCCAGAAATCATGCCTTTAAGAGTCTTTAAAGGAGCAGTAAACTTTTTTTATGAAAAAATATATATTGTAGGGATTTTCCAATTGAGTAAAATAAGCGTACTCACACTGCCAAGAGATTTATATTTCCAGAGTTATTACAGTTTAAACCCATGTTTTTTAGATTAGCAGTGCCCTCTAGTGATCAAATTCTAATTAGATTTCCTGTTAGATTCTAATGGAGAGGAAAGTCAGAAAAGTCAGAGACATACAGTTCTCCATAGAATGTGATAGACACTGCTGAGTCACTTCCTGTCAGTTAGAACTATCAGGAAGTAAACACAGTAAATTCACTTCCTGTCAGATAGAACTATCAGGAAGTAAACACAGTAAATTCACTTCCTGGTTATTTACACTGCTATAAATTTTGAATAAAACATCTGACAGCAGTGGGTGTGACCTTGTTTTATTCAGCAGGAAATGCTCTGTAAAATTTGTGTTTTCATAAAAAAAGGAAAAAAAAGCAAAAAATAGATATAAGTTATAAATATGTGTAATATTAGGATAATTAATTGAAGTGGGGAAAAAGCAGATAGAATGAGCAAACAAGATTTGTGAAAGCAATAGCAAAGACAAAAAGAAAGCTCACAGCACTAACTCACCATAATAAATATAAATACATATAGTGAATAGAGTGAAAGAAATATAAAGTTTTTATTATGGTGAATTAGCGCTGTGAGTTTTCTTTTTGTCTTTGAGATTGAGTATTGTATTGAGGGCCAAGGCAAGACCTCACACTACATCAGTCGTGTTGTCTACTAGAGAGTAAAAACACACACACTAGTTGAGAAATGACCAGCAAACGCACAAGGGATAGGGGCAGTGGGAAAGTAGGAGCAGTGCAGGGATTTGGGCGTAAAGTGGTAGTTCAAAAACTGTTTCCAGCCATGGTTGCTGCAGCTTTGTGCAATAAATGATGATGACCCTCTCCTCCTGGGGAGGGTGCAGTTTATCAAGGTCCCACCAAAAATTCCACCCCCACCCCGATTAACATGACCAGCGCCAGTACAATAAAAAAAAAACCATGTAAGAAGAACACTGAAGTGGACAACAACTTGCATCCTAGTGTTGATGGTGGCATTAAGGAGGAAGTTGTAGCAGCTGAACCAACTGCTGCATCGGCAGTGAGACAAACAAACACCAAAACACCTGTCCTCAAAGTAGTAGCAAACTCTGTGAAAGTAAAAGTAAAAAGAAATTGTTTGTCACCTCTAAAAGCTTAGAGGAATATAAGGGTAGTGGACAAGAAGCAGCAGGCGATGCTGAGGATGACCTAATGATGACTGATGATGATGTAGATCTTGAATATATCCCTCCAGCATCCTCCTCTTGTTCAGATACATATGAATTTAAGAGTGAAAGAGATTACATGGCCATAATGTTATCTGAAAGGCAATGGCTCAGTCTTCAACCACTGAATTTTCTTTTGTTGAAAACAGAGGCTTTAAAGGGATAGTAATGTTTCACAAAAAAGCAGCGCCGATTAATCCTCATAGTATTTGGGCCATGGAAAGTGTTATTTCAAGGGTTAGTAATGTCTAACATTAATTAACCCTAATATTGAAGGTATTAAAAAGATAATATTAACGTGCCAAGTCGTATCTCTCAAACATTTACGGTTTGAGATATGTAAGCACTGAAAGTTCCCCCCTCCTGCTGACAAGCTGTAAAGCTGTCAGTAGTGGATCTGTGTTGGCCGACTCGGTGGCTCTTCAGCAGAGCTGACTGAGCGCTATCGAAAACAGATACTTCACTGGAATGGTCTACAAAGTGTACTTGGTTAGCAAGAACACTTTGCAGACCATTCCACTGAAGTATTTGTTCTTCGTCAGCTCTCATTCAGCTCCGCTGAAGAGCTGCCGGCTGGTGTGGCACGCAATACATTGGCTATCTCTCTGTCACTCAAAGGGTTAATACTGCCATGGATTTGTTGTTATGGATATTTTTCATGAAAATATTATTAAACCTTTGAGTGGCAGAGAGATATCCTATCCATAACATGAAAAATATCCATAACAACAAATCCATGGCAGTATTAACCCTTTGAGTGGCAGAGAGATATCCAACATATTGCATTGCAATGCTTTGGATATCTCTCTAGCAATCAAAGGGTTAACCCCCCCAGGGCACCACATTGCACCATTCAGTGGGAGAATTCAATTCTAAACCAAGTTAGAATTAAATTCCAAAGTCTGAATCCAAACCAAGTTATTGGCACTAAATACAGCCGTTGGCATGTCACTACTTGACTAACAATAACTTAATGTTAATCAAGTAGTGACATGCTGACAGCCTTATTTGCATAAGGTACAGTGAGTCAAGTCAAGAAGTACCCCATGTAATTATCATTACAACTGCCTCTACCTGCAGTCAGGTCAAGAAGTACCCCCACTGTCAGACAATGCAATACGCATGACACAGTGCCTCTCTCTCTCCTCAGTACAGCATGCCTGGTGGCGTGGCTCTGCTCTGCTGCATTCCTACACCCCCAAGAGATATGCACCCTAGACCATCGCCTACCTCTCCTGTAAGTGGCGCCGGCCCTGACATTACTATCTCTTTAAAGAGCTGATGTCATGTGTTGCACTCTGCTGGAATATCCCAAGCCTCAGTTATTTTTCAAGGGTGGTTGTTCCAATGTTACATAAGCAGGAAGTTAGTGTTCTGGGCAAAGGACAAAGGCACTCCGCCTGCTAACAACCATTTCAAGGTATATTGTTATAGAACCCACAACTTTGACTTTCAGCTATTTATTTCTCCACTCAGAAGAAGTCATATTGTGGTGGGAAATGTTGCAGTCATAGGAAACATATGTGAAAAATTTATTGGCAGTGGCGGAAAGGAGAAAACTTTTGTGGAAAAAAAGCAAAAAATCATCAGGACATTTTTCTGACTTTTTGCCCACCACAGCTGGGAGATATTTCAGTCAAATGTTATTGTAAAGCTAGGTTGCAATATTATTAGAGTTTGAGCTCCAATTTTTTATTTTACAACCAGGTGGCGCTGTTGCTATTACTGCTTGTGAAAAGCTGAGTGTAGCAGACACAAGATTTCCATAACTGGCTGTAGCAACGGCTCCACCTGCCAGCAAGACATCTCATGCTCAAGCTATCAGAAAAATGCCAAGTAAACTTGGTAATAACATTTGAATCAAGCATCTCCCAGAATTGTGAGTATCCTTGTTTTACACGAAAAGCTCTCCAATATATATTTTTATAATAATGGTTTAATGCGTTGCAATGTGTTGGATACTTCTCTGTCACTCAAAGGGTTAACTTCTTCAGTGCCATAGGGATGTGCAAAGTCCATTGTTTCGCAATGAATTGTGTACCCTTCTGAAATTCTAAGGGTTACATTGTTTTGATGCTAGTGAGATCAGCTCATTTTGAAGCAACATAAAAGGTTTTTAGCATAGTGCGAACATCAGATGTATATGGCTGCTATTTTGTCCCAGGAACAAAACGAAATTAGTACACCACAAAATGGAAAGAGCGTTATAGGGTATGACAACTCTAACAGTCAACAGGCAAAACTGAATATTTACCTGTACCCCTGGAAATGTATACACCCACAGTTGGACCAAATAGGGTCTGTGGTCTAAATACAGACTTATGGCCCTGCCTGCAGCTGCCAGATTTAACAGAAAGCTTTAAAAACAAATCACAAGAAAACACACCAGAAAATATATACAGGGTTAATACTGTTTTAAATTAGCCAGGGAGGTGGTTAGCTTAAAATCGGTATTAACCCCAGAAGCACTGTTTCTGTTATGTTATTAACTCTGTTATATAACAGTTTAAATGAAAAAAAAGTAAATAAAATGGATAAAACACAGCTACAATAGAGATGGCAGATACAATGGATACATTTAAGAGAAAATTAGATACGTTTCTAGCAGACGGGAACACACAGGATTATACTATGAATTAGCAAGTAAACTGGAAGTTCTAGTAAACAGTCTAAAACTGTTCTTGGAGTTGGGAAAGATTATGTAATTCTCAGTTTCTGGGTTATACTGTGTCACAGGTTGAAATCAATGTACCTGTGCCTTTTTCAACCTAATTTACTGTATAACTATGTATCAATGTAACTATGCTATAGCTTACTGCTATATGAAAGCGGAACTTTCATCAGCTGAACACAGAGGCTTAAATCAATATTATATTAGCGATATGCCTAGACATAGTTGTCTTTTCAAGAATAATCTCTGCATTAAAGGGATAGTAATACTTGAAAATACTTTTATTTTATATTGTAGCCCTTAAAAAAACATTAAAAATGATATAAGTCTTATGTCCCAAACCTTTATGGTTTGGGAGATATTAGCAAGTAAAATAAAGTAAAGTTCCTTTTTCCTGGCTGTTTTAGCCAAGTCTGCCATCTAGTGGACAGATTTGGAATCCAGTCCACAGATCAGCCGGCAGCTCTTTAGCAGTGCCGAGATCACAAGCACATCTTGTACACCATTCCAATGAAGAAATTATTTTTAAAGATTGTGATCTCGGCACTGCTAAAGAGCCGTGGCCGGTCTGTGGACCGGATTTCAAATCTGACAGCTAGAGCAGTGACGTCACTCCAGGGGAAACTTTACATACTAATATCTCCCAAACCTTTATATATTATTTTTAATTTTTTTTAAGGGCTACAATATAAAATAAAATTATTTTCAAGTATTACTATCCCTTTAAAGAAAAGCAGAACATTTTCAGCAGCCAGGCAGCAGGTAAGAGCGTAGACACCTTGCAGAGTGGGCATCTCAGCGTCTGCTCTGTCAATCCCCTTCATTGGGGAGTTGAATGCCTTTGTGCCAAAAGGTACCGTAAGGGACTGACATCCCAGGCGCAGAGAACGCCTACAGCAAGATCCCAGCCGGTGCCTTCCTGCATAAAAGGTTCTATTTTTCTTTAATGCAGCGATTATTCTTGAAAAGACAACTATGTCTAGGCATATCTCTAATATAATGATGATTTAAGCCTCTATGTTCAGCTGATGAAAGTTCCGCTTGAAGGACACCTGCAGAGGTAAAGCCTTCTGTTAAAGCAGAACTATCACTGAAAATAAAGTGCCTCCCAAATCATTATGCACATAGTGATTTGCATATCAATACTAGTATTACCCTGAATAAGTCTGGAGTTTTTGATAAATCCAACTTGTTCCCAGAGAACAGCCAGGCATCACCGTAGACATCTTGCCAAATAGACATCTGTGCAACGGCGCTATCTGTTCCTGTCTCCACTGGGACGCGTTCCATTGTACCTTAACCCCTTAGGGTCCGACGATCCCATGGTGTCTGGTCCTTTAAGGACCAGATAGACGCGTTCGACGTGCCGTCCCACGTGACTGATCACGTGGGGCGGCACATCGAAAGGAGGACTGGAAGAGATTGCTCCGGCCTTGGAGCGATCAATTTCAGTCCACGGTATTACGTGATGTACCAGGACCGTCACTGGTCCTTAAGTGCCGGACCAGCGTGACGGTCCGGGTACGTCACAGGATGCGAAGGGGTTAAGGTACAGGAAGGCAATAATGATGCAGGCGCACAGATGCTCCAGTGTAATGATACGGACCCAGCTCCAGGCAAACTCGTACATTTCCACCATACACAGCCATAAAACAGTTCACTCCACTTTATATAGATACGAGTACGTTGAGGCCTAGTAGCAGGGCGTTGCCCACAGAGACGCCAATGATCAACAAACACTAATAATGCGAATATATTTAACGCCTTCTAAGCATACTGACATCCAATACAGGCAAACGGATGAGAAGAAGGATATGAATAAAAATTTGGTTCTTTATTTCTTAAAGGAGTAGTAAACTTTTTTTATGAAAAAATATATATTGTAGGGATTTTCCTATTGGGTAAAATAAGGGTACTCCCACTGCCGAGAGATTTATATTTCCAGAGTTATTTCAGCTTAAACCCATGTTTTTTTACATTAGCAGTGCCCTCTAGTGGTCGAATTCTAATTAGATTTCCTGTTAGATTCTAATGGAGAGGAAAGTCAGAGACATACAGTTCTCCATAGAATGTGATATAAACTGCTGAGTCACTTCCTGTCAGTTAGAACTATCAGGAAGTAAACACAGTAAATTCACTTCCTGTTTATTTGAACTGTTATACATTTTGAATAAAACATCTGGCAGCGATGGGAGTGACCTTGTTTTATTCAGTAGGAAATGCTCTGTAAAATATGTGTTTTCATAAAAAAAAGTTTACTGCTCCTTTAAGGCACACAGCATAAAATAGTGAGCAATTACAGGACTTACATACGATCACATTAGTCCACAGACGCCAATACAGCAAGATCCCTGCCTGTGCGTCTGGAAAATAGTTGGATTTATCAATAACAACAGACTTATTCAGGATAATACTAGTATGGATATGCGTATCGCTATGCGCATAATGATTTGAGGGGCACTTTATTTTCAGAGATATTTCCACTTTAAATAAATTAACACCCAATTATTCCAAGTTTATGATTCCCCTTTAAAATATAAGGCACATACATCATGGTCTTAAGATACTGAATTCAAGTAAAGCACCCCATTTAGATTCTGAGAGGCCACAGACAAAAATCAATTCTAGATGGAAGGAACCCATGTGATCTTTCTAATAGAACCTAGAAGCAAACAGAATAATGAAAAAGTGTTTTATTTACAAGACGCTTTCTGCCTTTTTCATTTTGGTCCCAGGGCTCAGTGTAAAATATCCTGCGGTTTTCAATTTGGCTGTTTTAGATCATTACGTTTTTAGCCATATGAAAAATATTATTTATTTACTGACGTCCTAAGAAGCAGGAAATAAAATGGAGAGATTTTTAACCCTTTGAGCGTGAGAGAAGTGCAATTCAAAAGCCAGATTTTACAGCTTTCTTTTTCACCTCTGTGTTTTCAACCATTTGAATGATGCCTGATTTAATTCCTGTGTGTGTGTGTGTTGAGTGGGTTTACTGATATGACTGGTGCCCGATTTTATTGCTTAGTGTGTTGAGTGCATATAGGTGCCTGATTTTATTGCTTAGTGTGTTGAGTGCATATAGGTGCCTGATTTTATTGCTTAGTGTGTAGAGTGCATATGGGTGCTTGATTTTATTGCTTAATGTGTTGCGTGCATATGGGTGCCTGATTTTATTGCTTAGTGTGTTGAGTGCATATGGGTGCCTGATTTTATTGCTTAGTGTGTTGAGTGCATATAGGTGCCTGATTTTATTGCTTAGTGTGTTCAGTGCATATGGGTGCCTGATTTTAGTGCTCAGTTTGTTGAGTGCATATGGGTGCCTGATTTTATTGCTTAGTGTGTTGAGTGCATATGGGTGCCTGATTTTATTGCTCAGTGTGTTGCGTGCATGTGTCCCAGATTTTATTGCTCAATGTGTTGAGTGCATGTGTCCCTGATTTTATTGCTTACTGTGGTGGGTGCATATGTGTCCCTGATTTTATTGCTTAGTGTGTTGAGTGCATATAGGTGCCTGATTTTATTGCTTAGTGTGTTGAGTGCATATGGGTGCCTGATTTTAGTGCTCAGTTTGTTGAGTGCATATGGGTGCCTGATTTTATTGCTTAGTGTGTTGAGTGCATATGGGTGCCTGATTTTATTGCTTAGTGTGTTGAGTGCATATGGGTGCCTGATTTTATTGCTCAGTGTGTTGAGTGCATGTGTCCCTGATTTTATTGCTCAATGTGTTGAGTGTATATGTGTCCCTGATTTTATTGCTTAGTGTGTTGGGTGAATATGGGTGCCTGATTTTATTGCTTAGTGTGTTGAGTGCATATAGGCTCCTGATTTTATTGCTCAGTGTGTTGAGTGCATGTAACAATCTGATTGTCAGCTCTCTTTATTTCAGTACTTGTAAAGTATATTCAGCAATCTCATTGGTTATTTAGTATTAGCGCTATCTGCGTAAAGTGCATTCAGTGATCTGATTGGTGCTTCATTTTTTGCTTTGTGTGTTGAGTTTATTCAGAAATCTAACTGAGCAATTTATTGAATCATTCAGAATTGTAATAATAATAATAATTATAATAGAAGTATTACATATACTTTGCTCATTAATGAAAACAATGTGGTATTTGTGGATCTTAGATTTCTACTAGCGAGGGTAAAATTCAAAACTATATCTTCAACTTAAAATCAATATGTCAGTGCAGATAGTGGACATTTCCATAACAATACATGCAAATTTGCCATCAGAGCAATTTGACAGAATTAGGAGAAATTTTTACTAGTCTCAGAGACTTTCATGAGCAGAGAAAAATCCTGAAAATGCAGTTTTTGAAAAAATGCTTCTACAAGGATCTATAACTGATAAAAACCTTTGAAAAAGCCCTTAAAGGGCCCTTAACGGTATTACAAAAATAAATGAACTGATACAAGTCCCATCCCTCAAACCTTTATAGTTTGAGAGATATATGATCATAAAGTTCCCCCCTTCCTCCCCTTTCATTGACATCAGCCTCCAGCTGACAGAAGGAGATCCTAGTCCTGGGACCACCTGGTGGCTCTTCAACAGAGCCGAAATAGCGCTATCTAAAAAGAAATAAAGTACTTCATTGGAGCAGTCTACAAAGTGTGCTTACAAACCAGGCACACTTTGTAGACCGTACCAATGAAGTATTTCTTTTTAGATAGTGCTATTTCGGCTCTGCTGAAGAGCCGACATCGAGTCGCACAACTCAAATCTCCTTCTGTCAGCTTTACAATTGACGTCTGTGAAAGGGAAGGGAGGGGGGAACTTTATCATCGTATATCTCTCAAACCATAAAGGTTTGAGAGACGGGACTTGTATCAGTTTGTTTATTTTTGTAAAAACTACAATATTACGTTTTGTTCAATAAAGACATTGCTATCCCTTTAATTTAGGTAGAAGCAGCCTTTTAAGATAAGGTAGATCACAGATAGTAGAGAAACTGTTTACCTTTTATCACAGAATATATTTCAAATGGGTCTCAAATTAAATCTGTTATTCAACAACGCTTGCAGGTTCACAAACAGGACTCAGGTTAAAGGATAAACACTGAAAAACACAGTTTTATTTGGTACAAAGCACAAACTGCGTAATCTCTGCAATACCCTCCCATCCATTGTAACAAAGTCTAATGGTAACTTGGCCCTGGTGGACTCGTACAAATATCTTGTTATGTGGCTTAACCCCACCCTCACTTTTGGTCTCCATATTGATAAATTAACATCCAAACTGTCCCAAAATAGGTTCTCTGTTTATAAACAAATCTTGTTTAAGTCCACCAGTAAGAAAACGTACAACAGATGATAATTCCAGTCATAGACTATGGGAATGTAGTATATGCTCCAGAGCCAAACATTCATCTTGCTAAAGTTGACACTCTGTATAACTCATTATGTCGCTTTATCCTCCTCCAGTGTAATTACACAACCCATCATTGTGATATGTATATGTATGTAGGGTCAATTTGTTTAGGTATCATTACATTGTATTCAGAGCTTGTTAGGGGCATGAGGATCTCTCCTGATGGCCCCCAACAAACTCTGATTATAAAGTAATGAAAAAACTCCTGTGTGTCTGCTTTGGACCCCCCACTGGTGTACACACAGGGTTCATTTTTTTTATTATAGACCCCTCCTGATGTTCCCCAATGAGGTCTTAGTAAAAAAAATATGGTCCAAAAGAATTTACCCTGTGAGTACCTCAGGGGTCTCCTGCGAATTGCAAAGCTATGTGCTCGCCACTCACAGGGTTAATTTTTATGATTTATTTTTTACATTTCTATATATTTAGTACTTAGACCTTGTGGCGGGACATAAGGACCCCTCCTGATGTCCTCCCGGTTATTGAAAGAAGTCCTGTGTGTGCCACAGGAGGGAGGCATGCATTGGACCCCCCCACACACACTCCCGTGGCACACACAAGGTTAAAAAGTTATCTTTTTTTTATTATAGACCTCATTGGGGGAGCATCAGTTTGTTCTCTGACCTAGTGGGGGGACATCAGGACCCCTCCTGATGTCCCCCCAGTTATTGATCTCACTGCCGATTGTGCTGGGAGATCAATATGGTGACCACAGGAGAGCAAAAGGTCTCCTTCCCTTCTCTCTACCTCTGGTAGGAATGAATGGGGTCGGGTAAAGTTTACTAAGGTCACCAGTGACATCTGTGAAGGGGAAAGGAGGGGGGAACTTTATCATTGTATATCTCTCAAACCATAACATTTTGAGAGACGGGACTTGCATCAGTTGATTTATTTTTGTAAAATCTACAATATTACGTTTTATTTAATAAAGATATTACTATCCCTTTAATTTAGGTAGAAGCAGCCTTTTAAGATAAGGTAGATCACAGATAGTAGAGAAATGGTTTACCTATTATCAAAGAATATATTTCAAATGGGTCTCAAATTAAATCTGTTATTCAACAACGCTTTCAGGTTCACAAACAGGACTCAGGTTAAAGAATAAACACTGAAAAACACAGTTTTATTTGGTACAAAGCACAAACTGCGTAATCTCTGCAATACCCTCCCATCCATTGTAACAGAGTCTAATGGTAACTTGGCCCTGGTGGACTCGTACAAATATCTTGTTATGTGGCTTAACCCCACCCTCACTTTTGGTCTCCATATTGATAAATTAACATCCAAACTATCCCAAAATAGGTTCTCTGTTTATAAACAAATCTTATTTAAGTCCACCAGTAAGAAAACGTACAACAGATGATAATTCCAGTCATAGACTATGGGAATGTAGTATATGCTCCAGAGGCAAACATCCATCTTGCTAAACTTGACACTCTGTATAACTCATTATGTCGCTTTATCCTCCTCCAGTGTAATTACACAACCCTTCATTGTGATATGTATATGTATGTAGGGTCAATTTGTTTAGGTATCATTACTTTGTATTCAGAGCTTGTTAGGGGCATGAGGATCTCTCCTGATGGCCCCCAACAAACTCTGATTATAAAGTAATGAAAAAACTCCTGTGTGTCTGCTTTGGACCCCCCACTGGTGCACACACAGGGTTCATTTTTTTTTATTATAGACCCCTCCTGATGTTCCTCAATGAGGTCTTAGTAAAGAAAATATGGTCCAAAAGAATTTACCCTGTGAGTACCTCAGGGGTCTCCTGCGAATTGCAAAGCTATGTGCTCGCCACTCACAGGGTTAATTTTTATGATTTATTTTTTACATTTCTATATATTTAGTACTTAGACCTTGTAGCGGGACATAAGGACCCCTCCTGATGTCCTCCCGGTTATTGAAAGAAGTCCTGTGTGTGCCACAGGAGGGAGGCATGCATTGGACCCCCCCACACACTTCCGTGGCACACACAAGGTTAAAAAGTTATCTTTTTTTTTTATTATAGACCTCATTGGGGGAGTATCAGTTTGTTCTCTGACCTAGTGGGGGGACATCAGGACCCCTCCTGATGTCCCCCCCAGTTATTGATCTCACTGCCGATTGTGCTGGGAGATCAATATGGTGACCACAGGAGAGCAAAAGGTCTCCTTCCCTTCTCTCTACCTCTGGTAGGAGTGAATGGGGTCGGGTAAAGTTTACTAAGGTCACCAGTGACATCTGTGAAAGGGAAAGGAGGGGGGAACTTTATCATTGTATATCTCTCAAACCAAAACATTTTGAGAGACGGGACTTGCATCAGTTCATTTATTTTTGTAAAATCTACAATATTACGTTTTGTTTAATAAAGACATTACTATCCGTTTAATTTAGGTAGAAGCAGCCTTTTAAGATAAGGTAGATCACAGATAGTAGAGAAATGGTTTACCTATTATCAAAGAATGTATTTCAAATGGGTCTCAAATTAAATCTGTTATTCAACAACGCTTTCAGGTTCACAAACAGGACTCAGGTTAAAGGATAAACACTGAAAAACACAGTTTTATTTGGTACAAAGCACAAACTGCGTAATCTCTGCAATACCCTCCCATCCATTGTAACAGAGTCTAATGGTAACTTGGCCCTGGTGGACTCGTACAAATATCTTGTTATGTGGCTTAACCCCACCCTCACTTTTGGTCTCCATATTGATAAATTAACATCCAAACTGTCCCAAAATAGGTTCTCTGTTTATAAACAAATCTTGTTTAAGTCCACCAGTAAGAAAACGTACAACAGATGATAATTCCAGTCATAGACTATGGGAATGTAGTATATGCTCCAGAGCCAAACATCCATCTTGCTAAACTTGACACTCTGTATAACTCATTATGTCGCTTTATCCTCCTCCAATGTAATTACACAACCCATCATTGTGATATGTATATGTATGTAGGGTCAATTTGTTTAGGTATCATTACATTGTATTCAGAGCTTGTTAGGGGCATGAGGATCTCTCCTGATGGCCCCCAACAAACTCTGATTATAAAGTAATGAAAAAACTCCTGTGTGTCTGCTTTGGACCCCCCACTGGTGTACACACAGGGTTCATTTTTTTTATTATAGACCCCTCCTGATGTTCCCCAATGAGGTCTTAGTAAAAAAAATATGGTCCAAAAGAATTTACCCTGTGAGTACCTCAGGAGTCTCCTGCGAATTGCAAAGCTATGTGCTCGCCACTCACAGGGTTAATTTTTATGATTTATTTTTTATATTTCTATATATTTAGTACTCAGACCTTGTGGCGGGACATAAGGACCCCTCCTGATGTCCTCCCCGGTTATTGAAATAAGTTCTGTGTGTGCGACAGGAGGGAGGTCTGCATTGGACCCCCCACACACACCCGTGGCACACACAGGGTTAAAAAAACATTCTTTTTTTTTTATTATAGACCTCATTGGGGGGCATCAGTTTGTTCTCTGACCTAGTGGGGGGACATCAGGACCCCTCCTGATGTCCACCCAGTTATTGATCTCACTGCCGATTCTGCTGGGAGATCAATATGGTGACCACAGGAGAGCAAAACGTCTCCTTCCCTTCTCTCTACCTCCAGTAGGACATTAGGAGGCTTCTCCCAATCCCGCCCACTCCTGCCCGGACGTTGGAGAGAAGGGAAAGGAGAAGCTGTACTTCTTGCTAATCTTGACACTATGTATAACTGATTATGCCACTTTATCCTCCAGTGTAATTACACAACCCATCATTGTGGTATGAATGAAGAAATAAATTGGCTAACAGTCAAATCTAAGCCTACTCTTCAGCTTTCATTCCTGGTTCACAACCACTTATCTAGAAAACTACCAGACTACCTGAGCAGTATGATCACTCCAGTTCTCCATACTATCACCTCCACTCCACTACTAACAACTCACTGACTATTCCACACCACCTGAGCAGTATGATCACTCCAGATCTCCATACTAACTATAACCTCCACTGCTAACAACTCACTGACTATTCCACACTACCTGAGCAGTATGATCACTCCAGATCTCCATACTAACTATAACCTCCGCTCCACTGCTAACAACTCACTGACTATTCCACACTACCTGAGCAGTATGATCACTCCAGATCTCCATACTAACTATAACCTCCACTACTAACAACTCACTGACTATTCCACACTACCTGAGCAGTATGATCACTCCAGATCTCCATACTAACTATAACCTCCACTCCACTACTAACAACTCACTGACTATTCCACACTACCTGAGCAGTATGATCACTCCAGATCTCTATACTAACTATAACCTCCGCTCCACTACTAACACCTCACTGACTATTCCACACTACCTGAGCAGTATGATCACTCCAGATCTCCATACTAACTATAACCTCCACTGCTAACAACTCACTGACTATTCCATACTACCTGAGCAGTATGATCACTCCAGATCTCCATACTAACTATAACCTCTGCTCCACTGCTAATTACTCACTGACTATTCCACACTACCTGAGCAGTATAATCACTCCAGATCTCCATACTAACTATAACCTCTGCTCCACTGCTAAGACCTCACTGATTATATCACACTACAAGAAAGAAGCCGGTCAATCTGTCTTCTTCAGAGCGCTGAAAGTCTGGAATTACCTGACTGAGAAAAGCAGATCTTCTCACAGTCTAAAATCCTTAAATGGATAGTAACGATTCATAATAAAAGCAGCTCTAGTTAATCATCATAATATTTGGACTTTGGAGAGTGTTATTTCAGTTCTGTCTGAGTTGTAGTTCAAGAGTAATTCAATGACAAAGTATCCCCCTCCCGCCCCTTTTACTGATGTAACACTGTTCAGCCAGATCAGAAGGGAGGTGCCCAGGTATACAGCAGAGAGGGACAATCTTCAATTAAGATAAGGGAAAAACCTGAAAAACTTGTCAAGGGGGGCAGGGCTTTCATTGTTCTCATAGGAAGAAGATTGTCCCCTGCTGTTATCTGTCTGGTCTATGGACTGGATTCCACATCTGAGAAGAGATGGCTTACACTAGGTAAAAGGGATGGGAGGGAAAACTTTGCTTGTGAATATCTCTCAAACCATAAAGGTTTGAGAGATAAGACTTATATCATTCTTCATGTTTTTTTAATGCCTACAAAATAAAATAAAGTTAAAACAAAGTATTACTATCCCTTTAAAAATAACTGTTTCTTTATATCTAAAAACAAAATGTAACTGTATATAACATTTTTAGCATGTGTGTTTGTGTGTTTATAAAATGTTTTTGTATTTGTGTAAATATGTAACTCTTTGCTGTAAACTCTCCAGGACATACTTGAAAACGAGAGAAATCTCCTGGTAAAATATTTTCTAAATAAAAAAAATACATATATCAGCCTCAGGCACAAATCATATTTAGACAGATTAGGAATTTGGGGGTAAACCAAGCCACCTGAAAGTGATGTCAGTAAGCCCATGTGCAAAAGGTAACTCTATGGATAATATTAATACTTTGTATGACCACGATAGCTATAGTAATTCCCATTGTGGTAACTGCTCATACATAATGAATTAGTGCACAAGGTTTAACAATGCAGATAATACTAAAAGTTTTGATTTTAGTTAATTTATTAATTGCAAAATGTCCCACATAATTTATGTGATACTATGTGGCCGTGGTAGTAAATATATGGGTCATACTACTAGGCCATTGAGGGAAAGGCGAGTGGAGTACAGAAGAAACAAGGGATGCATATAATTGGATCATGGAGTATGGAGAAAAATGTCCAACTGTCCATTGTGATTGTAAATCACTGGGGATTTTAGGAGTTTATGTTTGCCCCCTGCCCCCCTACAGTTCCTTTGGTAAGCCCCAGAATTGCTCCACCCAGCTTTGATACATAAGGCTCTACATAACCTTCGGTGAACAGTAGCTGTAAGTCAGAAGTATTAAACTCAGTCAGACGGCAAACTGGTTTACATTGCAATCCACTGCTGGAGTTAAAGGGGAACTACAACCCCGCAATAACTTTACATTAATTAATTCTTCATCTGGCGACTAGCTGCTTAGTAGCGCTAGTCGCCAGAAATATTACCTGGTTTCAAAGATTTTCCAGTTTTTCAGAGGCTCACAGTAGCAGGAAGCACGGACATCTCGTCATAGTGATGTCCGTGCGCCTGTGCTGTCAGTCCCTTTTGGAGCCGCCAGGTAATATTTCTGGCGACTAGCGCTACTAAGCAGTTAGTCGCCAGATGAAGAATTAATTAATGTAAAGTTATTGCGGGGTGGTAGTTCCCCTTTAAGCAAAGGGAAACATAACACTACTGTATGTATGTAAACATGCATATAAGTGTGTGTGGGAGGGTGTGTGCATGTCACATACTCACACAGTCATATACAAACATGTAGGGATATCCGGTCTGACTTTCATCATGCAGCTCTGCAGCAGAGCCGAGATCGCATTAGTGACAAAGAATTATTTCACTGAAACGGTCTTCTACACGTGCTTGCCAACCAAGCACAAACCAAGCACATGTAGAAGACCGTTTCAGTGAAATAATTCTTTGTCACTAATGTGATCTCGGTTCAGCTGCAGAGCCACAAGCCTAGCATACGACAGACTTCCCCTGCAGTCAGCAGAACACTGACTTCAGGGAAGGGGTAGGGAGAGGGGAACTTTGCCTTCGGTTATCTTTCAAACCATAAAGGTTTGAGAGATGAACCTGGGGGCTATTAAATTATTTTGCAAATACCTACAATATGAGGGATAGTAATAATAAAGTATTACTATCCCTTTAATGATCCATGTGGAACACAAGGAGCATGTGGGCAAAGTATCCTCCAGGAGACAACAAACAATGAGAGATTGTCACATTTGTATGTCTCCCTAAGTATAAGGGTAACCCAGGCATGGGCCCTTGCTTCTATGTGCCTAGAGGGATTCAGTTGCACCCTACCAATGAGACCCACTGTAACTGTTTGTTTGACACTCAGAGACAGTAAGTTTAGGTAAAAACACAGTTTTATTGAACAATGTAAAATAGCAATAACCCTCACGGGTCCAGTAATATATATACAATGTGGTACTGACACAGGACAGGTTACAGAAATAAATACCCACACGGGTCCAGTAATTGTACAGACAAATAATAACAATGTACTGACACAGTTCAGGTATTACGTGTGATTCTCAGACAAGGCAGCAATGAACGGGTTACTGATAGTCCAGGGAGATTGACAGGCCCTACCAGAGCAAGGCCCTTAAGACTCTCCCTAGGGACGGAGAGTATAAACAGCGAGTAATGCCACAGGAATAAGAGAAGGCCCTTAGCAAACTTATATGCTGCCGTAGCAGTAGCGGAGGACAGACTGTATGCCCAGAGGTTGCCCAATGGAGCAGATACAGTAAAATCAAAGTCTTTATTAAAAATAAGAACAGCAAAGATATGATCAGTACTTCTCCACCCCTCACAGGACCAGGTGTGGAGACAGTGCACAAGCACTTCCCCAGCCTTCACTAGCCAGGTATGGAGACAGCACAGAATCCACTGACAGAAGAGACGCTGATCCAATTCTGACTACAGGCGGTACTGGTAGCAAGTATGGTAGTAGCTACTAGTGCGTGTGAAGCAGAAACACCCAGTCAAAACAAGAGAAACTTCCCTAGAACTCTAGGCTAAGCCTAGAGGCAAAAAAAACTCACAGGTACCCTAGAATGCTAGGGTAGTGACAGGCAGTGGTGACTGAAATCCCTAGAATGCTAGAGTGGTGACAGGCAGTGGTAAATGAATCCCTAGAACGGTAGGGTAGCGACAGGCAGTGGTGACTGAATCCCTAGAACGCTAGGGTAGCGACAGGCACTGATGACAGAGATCCCTAGAACACTAGGGAGTACCCAAAGGCACTAACTGGTAGACACAAGCAGGATGGAAGAGCCAGAGACAATGACCGGAGGATCGGTAATGAGAACAGCTTGTACCAGTGGGAACAGCTAGAGCATGGTCTAGTGAAAGAAAGGAGTCAGTCAGGCCAAGGGTCGAGAACACAGAGCAGTAATTCAGCCACGCCAAGATCAGTACCGTATCGGATACTGTACTGGTCGTGTGTTGGGCTTTTGAAGGATCTGCTAGGAAAGGCTGGTGGCCAGACAGTGCACTGTACCACTGACTTATGGAGTGCTCCGAGTGGCCAGCATGGCTTCCTGTCTTTGACGGTGCATTGGTGGCAGCCCAATGTGTTGAAAGACACATTTTTACTGACAACAAGTTCAGGTACAGTAGCTAAGCAGGCAGGGCACCGCTCTTTCCTCCTCCATGCTGAGGTAATGGATCAGCAGCAGACCTCAGATAACATTCTCAAGCACTGCAGAACATGGTGGCGCAGTGGCTAGGGGAGCAGGCAGGCACACAGGTGCAAATGGGGTTTGTGGTTACTGATGGTGCAGCTAACATGATCAAGGCTGTCTGGGATGGCAGATTTGTAGGTGCGCGCTGCTCAGCGCATGTCCTGCATCTAGTAGTGAAGGCTGCTCTCAAGTATGGCAGTAACACTGGAAGGTTGTCAGCGCTTTTAGAGTCGTGCAGACACATTGCTGGCCACTTCCACCAGAGCGTCAAAGATAGCCAGCTCCTCAGGGAGGAACAGAAAAAAGTAGACCTCTCAGAGCACCGCCTAAAACAAGATGTTGGGACCAGGTGGAACTTCACCTTAGATATTCTAGAGAGTATCCTGGAGCAGAAAAAGTCAATTCACACAATGTCATGTCACCATTTCATGGGCAGTAATTTCTAATGGAGAGAACCTTATTATCAAAATTGTAGTTTAACAATAGCCTTCCAGTATTTAACCCCTTAGTGACGGCCGCGTGCAGACGCGGCCGTCACTTAACGCCCATCTAACTTTTTTTTTTTTTTCCATTAGAATCCGGAGTCCCCGAACGGCGTGCAGCCGCACGGGGATCTGGATCTCCTGGACGTACATGTACGTCCTCTGTCACTAAGTGACAGCCACAGAGGACGTACATGTACGTCCTTTGTCGCGAAGGGGTTAAATATCACATTTCTGTTCTGCTCATTCTGTGTCTCAAATGTAATGTAGACAAAATGTGGTTTTTACTGACAAGTAAGCATGTTATGCGGCTTGCCATAGCCTGGCGTAATAACCTTCTTCTCGTTTCTCTAATTTGAACAGTGTGTAATGGAAGTACAAAGATATCCCTGACATGCAGATATTTTAATTATCAGTATAGACATGCAGTGTATAGAAGTCACCTTTTATATCAACACCGTACTTACCTGATATGGTCTATTGAGTGTTGTTAGAATCAACACCCAGAATAGTAATTATCCTTTATTTAGCCATAAAACTGCCTGTACCGACAGCAAACACGGTTCCTGGATCATAATATTCCAGCTTTAAAGGGATAGTAATGTTTCACAAAAACAGCAGCTCCAATTAATCTTCATAGTATTTGGGCCATGGAGAGTGTTATTTCAATACTGTCAGAGTTGTAGTTCAAGAGTAATTGAATGATAAAGTTTCCCCCTCCCTCCCCTTTTACCTAGTGTAACACTGTGTCACAGTAACCTTAGATCCAACGACGCCTGATGGGTTGATGCAGGTAAATGATGGCCTGAAATGTTGCTGCGGCGTCATCCCATGCGCCATTCTGAGGACTGGGCCTAGGCACCCTTGGCGTTCTCATCGGCCGTCCATGTCCTCCTGCGAACTGGGCCTGCTCCATAGATTGTTACGGAGTAGGGTCTGTGTTCTGATGCATCTCATGCTCATGCGTCACTTTCAGGCGCGAGGTTGCAATATGTCGAAGGCCTCTGTTTTGTACTGTTTGGGGTGTTTAGCTCCACCAATCTACTTCCTGGTTTGCCAGTTACCTGTGGCTCTGGCTGACTACCCGCTCCATGTATGAACCTGGCTTGTCTGACTATCCTAGCTGGTGCTGACCTGTGGCTCTGTCTGTTCACTCCGCTGTGTGGCTCCTTTCCCCACAGACATCCATCCTGGTGCAGACCTGGGGCTATGGCAAACTCCAACCTTACTGACTGCAGGAGTGAGTCAGTAGTCTCAATTGTTGCCATCCTTATTGGAGACGAGTTCTTCCTTACTGACTGCAGGTGTGAGTCAGTAGTCTCCCTTGTTGCTACGTTACGGGAGACTGTAGGATCTGTGTTGCGTTCCACCTATTTGCCTTACCCTGAGACCACCAGTTCGCTTCAGCCTAGTCTCCAGCAGCTGAGTTGACCCCGTGACAGATCTCCATACTAACTATAACCTCCACTGCTAACAACTCACTGACTATTCCACACTACCTGAGCAGTATGATCACTCCAGATCTCCATACTAACTATAACCTCCACTCCACTGCTAACAACTCACTGACTATTCCACACTACCTGAGCAGTATGATCACTGCAGATCTCCATACTAACTATAACCTCCACTGCTAACAACGCACTGACTATTCCACACTACCTGAGCAGTATGATCACTCCAGATCTCCATACTAACTATAACCTCCGCTCCACTGCTAACAACTCACTGACTATTCCACACTACCTGAGCAGTATGATCACTCCAGATCTCCATACTAACTATAACCTCCACTACTAACAACTCACTGACTATTCCACACTACCTGAGCAGTATGATCACTCCAGATCTCCATACTAACTATAACCTCCACTCCACTACTAACAACTCACTGACTATTCCACACTACCTGAGCAGTATGATCACTCCAGATCTCTATACTAACTATAACCTCCGCTCCACTACTAACACCTCACTGACTATTCCACACTACCTGAGCAGTATGATCACTCCAGATCTCCATACTAACTATAACCTCCACTGCTAACAACTCACTGACTATTCCATACTACCTGAGCAGTATGATCACTCCAGATCTCCATACTAACTATAACCTCTGCTCCACTGCTAATTACTCACTGACTATTCCACACTACCTGAGCAGTATAATCACTCCAGATCTCCATACTAACTATAACCTCTGCTCCACTGCTAAGACCTCACTGATTATATCACACTACAAGAAAGAAGCCGGTCAATCTGTCTTCTTCAGAGCGCTGAAAGTCTGGAATTACCTGACTGAGAAAAGCAGATCTTCTCACAGTCTAAAATCCTTAAATGGATAGTAACGATTCATAATAAAAGCAGCTCTAGTTAATCATCATAATATTTGGACTTTGGAGAGTGTTATTTCAGTTCTGTCTGAGTTGTAGTTCAAGAGTAATTCAATGACAAAGTATCCCCCTCCCGCCCCTTTTACTGATGTAACACTGTTCAGCCAGATCAGAAGGGAGGTGCCCAGGTATACAGCAGAGAGGGACAATCTTCAATTAAGATAAGGGAAAAACCTGAAAAACTTGTCAAGGGGGGCAGGGCTTTCATTGTTCTCATAGGAAGAAGATTGTCCCCTGCTGTTATCTGTCTGGTCTATGGACTGGATTCCACATCTGAGAAGAGATGGCTTACACTAGGTAAAAGGGATGGGAGGGAAAACTTTGCTTGTGAATATCTCTCAAACCATAAAGGTTTGAGAGATAAGACTTATATCATTCTTCATGTTTTTTTAATGCCTACAAAATAAAATAAAGTTAAAACAAAGTATTACTATCCCTTTAAAAATAACTGTTTCTTTATATCTAAAAACAAAATGTAACTGTATATAACATTTTTAGCATGTGTGTTTGTGTGTTTATAAAATGTTTTTGTATTTGTGTAAATATGTAACTCTTTGCTGTAAACTCTCCAGGACATACTTGAAAACGAGAGAAATCTCCTGGTAAAATATTTTCTAAATAAAAAAAATACATATATCAGCCTCAGGCACAAATCATATTTAGACAGATTAGGAATTTGGGGGTAAACCAAGCCACCTGAAAGTGATGTCAGTAAGCCCATGTGCAAAAGGTAACTCTATGGATAATATTAATACTTTGTATGACCACGATAGCTATAGTAATTCCCATTGTGGTAACTGCTCATACATAATGAATTAGTGCACAAGGTTTAACAATGCAGATAATACTAAAAGTTTTGATTTTAGTTAATTTATTAATTGCAAAATGTCCCACATAATTTATGTGATACTATGTGGCCGTGGTAGTAAATATATGGGTCATACTACTAGGCCATTGAGGGAAAGGCGAGTGGAGTACAGAAGAAACAAGGGATGCATATAATTGGATCATGGAGTATGGAGAAAAATGTCCAACTGTCCATTGTGATTGTAAATCACTGGGGATTTTAGGAGTTTATGTTTGCCCCCTGCCCCCCTACAGTTCCTTTGGAAAACCCCAGAATTGCTCCACCCAGCTTTGATACATAAGGCTCTACATAACCTTCGGTGAACAGTAGCTGTAAGTCAGAAGTATTAAACTCAGTCAGACGGCAAACTGGTTTACATTGCAATCCACTGCTGGAGTTAAAGGGGAACTACAACCCCGCAATAACTTTACATTAATTAATTCTTCATCTGGCGACTAGCTGCTTAGTAGCGCTAGTCGCCAGAAATATTACCTGGTTTCAAAGATTTTCCAGTTTTTCAGAGGCTCACAGTAGCAGGAAGCACGGACATCTCGTCATAGTGATGTCCGTGCGCCTGTGCTGTCAGTCCCTTTTGGAGCCGCCAGGTAATATTTCTGGCGACTAGCGCTACTAAGCAGTTAGTCGCCAGATGAAGAATTAATTAATGTAAAGTTATTGCGGGGTGGTAGTTCCCCTTTAAGCAAAGGGAAACATAACACTACTGTATGTATGTAAACATGCATATAAGTGTGTGTGGGAGGGTGTGTGCATGTCACATACTCACACAGTCATATACAAACATGTAGGGATATCCGGTCTGACTTTCATCATGCAGCTCTGCAGCAGAGCCGAGATCGCATTAGTGACAAAGAATTATTTCACTGAAACGGTCTTCTACACGTGCTTGCCAACCAAGCACAAACCAAGCACATGTAGAAGACCGTTTCAGTGAAATAATTCTTTGTCACTAATGTGATCTCGGTTCAGCTGCAGAGCCACAAGCCTAGCATACGACAGACTTCCCTGCAGTCAGCAGAACACTGACTTCAGGGAAGGGGTAGGGAGAGGGGAACTTTGCCTTCGGTTATCTTTCAAACCATAAAGGTTTGAGAGGTGAACCTGGGGGCTATTAAATTATTTTGCAAATACCTACAATATGAGGGATAGTAATAATAAAGTATTACTATCCCTTTAATGATCCATGTGGAACACAAGGAGCATGTGGGCAAAGTATCCTCCAGGAGACAACAAACAATGAGAGATTGTCACATTTGTATGTCTCCCTAAGTATAAGGGTAACCCAGGCATGGGCCCTTGCTTCTATGTGCCTAGAGGGATTCAGTTGCACCCTACCAATGAGACCCACTGTAACTGTTTGTTTGACACTCAGAGACAGTAAGTTTAGGTAAAAACACAGTTTTATTGAACAATGTAAAATAGCAATAACCCTCACGGGTCCAGTAATATATATACAATGTGGTACTGACACAGGACAGGTTACAGAAATAAATACCCACACGGGTCCAGTAATTGTACAGACAAATAATAACAATGTACTGACACAGTTCAGGTATTACGTGTGATTCTCAGACAAGGCAGCAATGAACGGGTTACTGATAGTCCAGGGAGATTGACAGGCCCTACCAGAGCAAGGCCCTTAAGACTCTCCCTAGGGACGGAGAGTATAAACAGCGAGTAATGCCACAGGAATAAGAGAAGGCCCTTAGCAAACTTATATGCTGCCGTAGCAGTAGCGGAGGACAGACTGTATGCCCAGAGGTTGCCCAATGGAGCAGATACAGTAAAATCAAAGTCTTTATTAAAAATAAGAACAGCAAAGATATGATCAGTACTTCTCCACCCCTCACAGGACCAGGTGTGGAGACAGTGCACAAGCACTTCCCCAGCCTTCACTAGCAGGTATGGAGACAGCACAGAATCCACTGACAGAAGAGACGCTGATCCAATTCTGACTACAGGCGGTACTGGTAGCAAGTATGGTAGTAGCTACTAGTGCGTGTGAAGCAGAAACACCCAGTCAAACAAGAGAAACTTCCCTAGAACTCTAGGCTAAGCCTAGAGGCAAAAAAAACTCACAGGTACCCTAGAATGCTAGGGTAGTGACAGGCAGTGGTGACTGAAATCCCTAGAATGCTAGAGTGGTGACAGGCAGTGGTAAATGAATCCCTAGAACGGTAGGGTAGCGACAGGCAGTGGTGACTGAATCCCTAGAACGCTAGGGTAGCGACAGGCACTGATGACAGAGATCCCTAGAACACTAGGGAGTACCCAAAGGCACTAACCGGTAGACACAAGCAGTATGGAAGAGCCAGAGACAATGACCGGAGGAGCGGTAATGAGAACAGCTTGTACCAGTGGGAACAGCTAGAGCATGGTCTAGTGAGAGAAAGGAGTCAGTCAGGCCAAGGGTCGAGAACACAGAGCAGTAATTCAGCCCACGCCAAGATCAGTACCGTATCGGATACTGTACTGGTCGTGTGTTGGGCTTTTGAAGGACCTGCTAGGAAAGGCTGGTGGCTAGTCAGTGCACTGTACCACTGACTTATGGAGTGCTCCGAGTGGCCAGCATGGCTTCCTGTCATTGACGGTGCATTGGTGCAGCCCATGTGTTGAAAGGCGCATAGTTACTGACAACAAGTTCAGGTGCAGTAGCTAAGCAGGCAGGGCACCGTTCTTTCTCTCCATGCTGAGGTAATGGATCAGCAGCAGACCTCAGATACATTCTCAAGCACTGCAGAACATGGTGGCACAGTGGCTAGGGGAGCAGGCAGGCACACAGGTGCAAATGGGGTTTGTGGTTACTGATGGTGCAGCTAACATGATCAAGGCTGTCTGGGATGGCAGATTTGTAGGTGCGCGCTGCTCAGCGCATGTCCTGCATCTAGTAGTGAAGGCTGCTCTCAAGGATGGCAGTAACACTGGAAGGGTTTGTCAGCGCTTTTAGAGTCGTGCAGACACATTGCTGGCCACTTCCCCCAGAGCGTCAAAGATAGCCAGCTCCTCAGGGAGGAACAGAAAAAAGTAGACCTCTCAGAGCACCGCCTAAACAAGATGTTGGGACCAGGTGGAACTCACCTTAGATATTCTAGAGAGTATCCTGGAGCAGAAAAAGGCAATTCACACAATGTCATGTCACCATTTCATTGGCAGTAACAGAGTGGGCAGGGCTGACTGGGCCTGATGGAACAGGTAGTGACAGTCCTCACTAGTGTTGAGCGAGCGTGCTCGGCCGATGCTCGGATCGGCTCGAGCATCGCTCTGCTCTGCACATGGCGGTACTCGTACGAGTACCGCCATGTGCTCGCCGACATGCTCGGGTGAAGAGGATCTGTGCCGGAAGAGGCACAGATCCGAAGACGCTCCGCTGGACACCAGGGAATGGAGGTACGGGGGCATTGCGGAGATGAAGGGGGCATTGCGGAGATGAAGGGGGACATTATGGAAGAGGGGCATAGACTCTATGCCCCTCTTCCACAATGTCCCCCTTCATCTCCGCTATGCCCGTCTTCCACAATGTGCCCCTTCATCTCCGCTATGCCCCTCTTCCACAATGTCCCCTTCATCTCCGCTATGCCCCTCTTCCACAATGTCCCCCTTCATCTCCGCTATGGCATAGGAGATGAAGGGGGACATTGTGGAAGAGGGGCATAGCGGAGATGAAGGGGGACATTGACCAGGCACCCTCCGCTCATCAGAGCAGGGGGTGCCTGGTTTAATGCTCGAGTGCTCCCATTCATTTGAATGGGGCTCGGGTGCTCGGCCGAGCACTCGAGCATCAGGGGGTGCTCGGTCAGAGCACCCGAGCACCCGAGCATCGGGGTGCTCGCTCATCAGTAGTCCCTCACGCCTTTCCGTGCTTTGACTGAACTTTTGAGCAAAGAGAACGCTAGCCTGCAGAAGTTATTCTCCTCTTAACACACCTCTCTTAAAACTGGACGATTTCCTTGCCCATAGGGAATGCTTGCTTGGTGCTGAGGGTAATATACTTCCCGATGTTGCTGCCTTCTAGCGAGGCTGTGGAAGGAACTGACAAATGCTTGCCACAATTTGCGACCCTCGAATCAAAGACAAGATTCGAAGATGAGCTGAACGAGTTGTGGTGGTCTTCGCCAGTAGCCACTTCATCTTGTTCCAGTGGAGCAGCTGCTGCTTTTTATGCTGAGGCAATGGACAGATTATGCTTCGGACAAAGAAACAGCTCCCTATCAATAGAAAAAGTGCTGAGTTTGAGGTTAAGGCTTACCTTGCAAAACCTTCTTTGGCCCCAAGTACAGATCCCTTGACTTTCTGGGATAACAAGAGGGCTGCGTAGCCCACTTTGTCCCTGGTAGCCCAGGAATTGCTTTCTTGGCCCCAACCAATGTCCAGAGTGAGCGCGACAGGAAATATACTTAGCCCCCAGCGCTCTCAATTGGCCCCCCACCTCATGGAGCAAATTACTTTTTTAAAAGTCAACTTGCAAAAGCTGGGTTACGCTGCTCTCAGGTTCGATGCACATTAGAAAAAGAAAAAGGGCTTCAGACATCTACAATCATCCATAGTACTATAATACACTGAGCCAGCTTACCAGCTCTAGAACCGTGCTGTACCTATCTACTGAGTCCTGACTGCTCCAGTGTTGTGCAGTTTGCTGCTGGCTACATCTCAGTGTTGCTGTCATTCTGAGTCTGCCTCGCACCAGTCATCCTCAATTGCTGTATCCATCTACTGACGGAGTCCTGCCTGCTCCAGTGTTCTGCAGTTTGCTGCTGGCTATATCTACAGAAAATCTAAATCTAAAGAAAATATTGCGCGGCTAGAAGCCGCATTAACCATGTTGCGGTGTTTACAATGGCGACATGATAACCTGTGCTGCATAAAAGCACTAAGTTGTCATGTCGCATCTTTAACGTCGCTATGTAGCCACAGCTCCCAGCATCCTTACCTTGAGGTTAATAGGGAAGAGCAGCATGCCGCAGTGGATCATATACAGTACTATTATACAATATAGAGAAGATCGGGTTGCCGCAGTGGATCATATACTATATATAATGCAATACTCAATACTAGACATATATACAGAGAATTGCGACACGCAGGCAGTGGATCTTGTACAAATATATGATATATAGGGGAGATTGACATGCTGGCTGTGGATCTAGTACTATTATAGAATACAGAGAATTGTGACATGCGGGCAGTGGATCTTGTAATATGTGGAAGCTGTACTCCGCACACTGTGACAGGAACAGAGACCTTGTTTGTCATGACGATGGGCCAAATGCAAAATCCATGGAGAAATGCCATCCCTGCCCTTACAGGAAACAGCCAGAGAGAGGGGCACAATGGGGATAACTGCGAGGCTGATGTTCTAAAGGGGACTGGAGGGACTCTGGAGCAAACCACAGGGGCAATAACAAATTGCCACTGCATTTAAAGGGATAGTAATGTTTCATAATAAAAGCAGCTCTAATTAATCATCATAGTATTTGGACTTTGGAGAGTGTTATTTCAGTTCTGTCAGAGTTGTAGTTCAGGAGTAATTCAATGACAAAGTATCCCCCTCCCACCCCTTTTACTGATGTAACACTGCTCAGCCAGATCAGAAGGGAGGTGTCCAGGTAGACTGGAGAGAGGGACAATCTTCAATTAAGATAAGGGAAAAGCCTGAAAAGCTTGTCAAGGGGGGCAGGGCTTTCATTGTTCTCATAGGAAGAAGATTGTCCCCTTCTGTTATCTGTCTGGTCTATGGACTGCATTCCACATCTGAGAAGAGATGGCTTACACTAGGTAAAAGGGGCGGGAGGGGAAACTTTGCTTGTGAATATCTCATAAACCATAAAGGTTTGAGAGATAAGACTTATATCGTTCTTCATGTTTTTTTAATGCCTACAAAATAAAATAAAGTTAAAACGAAGCATTACTATCCCTGTAAAGGGGGTCTTTTAATCCTAGAGTGATTTGCATCACATTGCTAGTCCACATCCAAGGGTTTAAAAAACTGCTACAGCACCACATATAGCAAGGTAAGGATGCTGGAGGTTGCGACAAAGCGACATTTAAAGATGCGACATGACAAACTAGCACTTTTATGCAGCACAAGGTTTTCATGTCGCTATTTTAAACACTGCGACATGGTTAATGTGGCTTCTAACCGCGCAATATTTTCTTTGTGATGTTTCAAAAGGATACCGCACCCAGAGGTATAACTAGAAGCCTCCGGGCCCTGGTACAAGAAGTGCCACGGGCCCCCCACCACATTGGCCCCTCTCGACCACATTGACCCCCTTCACAGTGCCACTCAATCTCCACAATGCTCCCATCTCCTACCACCTACCTGGAGCTCCCGCGCGGTCCTCTTCAGTAATGGAAATGATGTAATCTCCCAGTGCTCTGCATTACTAGAGTTCCGGAGGGAGATTGCAGGCACCAGGCGGAGGCCCTGGAGTAACGGGCCCGGTCACAGGTGCGACCCCTGCAGTAACTGACCGCACCAGTCATCCTCATTTTTCCTTCTTCTTTGATTTAGCTACATCCATACTTCCTCTACTCATCCATAGTACCATAAGACTAAAGCTCCACCTTACCCTGTTCCACCATCTTCATTTAGACCCTGGAAATCATTCCATTTATTTTTATTTATTTAATATCATTTTTTAATTGTATTTTTTAAAGCATTCAAATTTTGACAAATGATTCGGAATGTCTTCACTTTCGTCCGAGTCGAATGGGTCCGAAATGCGGAGTCGATGAATGGAAAAAAAAATTTGTAAAAAAAAAATTTGTACGAATTATAAATCGTGCACAAGTCTAACCCTAACCATATATATGCAAACCTCCATGAAATCTGGGCAACCCATTACCCACTTGTGCCATATAATACATACAGTAATTATGCGGTTCGCTATAATTTTTACTGTCAACCATGTTGTCTATCTGTAATGGAGAGAACATTATTATCAAAATTGTAGTTTAAAGATAGCCTTCCAGTATTTAAATATCACATTTCTGTTTGGCTCATTCTGTGTCTCAAATGTAATGTAGACAAAATGTGGTTTTTACTGACAAGTAAGCACGTTATGCGGCTTGCCATAGCCTGGCGTAATAACCTTCTTCTTGTTTCTCAGGCTGCCTTAGCCTAGCGTAATAACCTTCTTCTTATTTCTCTAATTTGAACAGTGTGTAATGGAAGTACAAAGATATCCCTGACATGCAGATATTTTAATTATCAGTATAGACATGCAGTGTATAGAAGTCACCTTTTATATCAACACCGTACTTACCTGATATGGTCTATTGAGTGTTGTTAGAATCAACACCCAGAATAGTAATTATCCTTTATTTAGCCATAAAACTGCCTGAACCGACAGCAAACACGGTTCCTGGATCATAATATTCCAGCTTTAAAGGGATAGTAATGTTTCACAAAAACAGCAGCTCCAATTAATCTTCATAGTATTTGAGCCATAGAGAGTGTTATTTCAATACTGTCAGAGTTGTAGTTCAAGAGTAATTGAATGATAAAGTTTCCCCCTCCCTCCCCATTTACCTAGTGTAACACTGTGTCACAGTTACCTTAGATCCAACGACGCCTGATGGGTTGACGCAGGTAAATGATGGCCTGAAATGTTGCCGCGGCGTCATCCCATGCGTCATTCTGAGGACTGGGCCTAGGCACCCTTGACGTTCTCATCGGCCTTCCATGTCCTCATGCGAACTGGGTCTGCTCCATAGATTGATGCAGAGTGGGGTCTGTGTTCTGATGCATCTCATGCTCATGCGTCACTTTCAGGCGCGAGGTTGCAATATGTCGAAGGCCTCTGTTTTGTACTGTTTGCGGTGTTTAGCTCCACCCATCTACTTCCTGGTTTGCCTGTTACCTGTGGCTCTGGCTGACTACCCGCTCTGTGTATGAACCTGGCTTGTCTAACTATCCTAGCTGGTGCTGACCTGTGGCTCTGTCTGTTCACTCCGCTGTGTGGCTCCTTTCCCCACAGACATCCATCCTGGTGCAGACCTAGGGCTAGGGCAGACTCCAACCTTACTGACTGCAGGCGTGATTCAGTAGTCTCAATTGTTGCCATCCTTATTGGAGACGAGCTCTTCCTTACTGACTGCAGGCGTGAGTCAGTAGTCTCTTTTGTTGCTACGGGAGACTGTAGGATCTGTGTTTCGTTCCACCTATTTGCCTTACCCTGAGACTACCAGTTGGCTTCAGCCTAGTCTCCAGCAGGCTCCTATTCCTGATAGAGTCTCTAGACTCTCCAGTCACCCTGCTTATAGTATCTTCATTATTTGCCTACGAATTATTATTCTAATAAATTTGATTTTAACTATACCGTCTGACTCCTTGTCTTGCTTGATAACCATAACACACTGCTCACCACAGATGTGGAATCTGGTCCACAGACCGGACAGCTCACAGCAAGGGACAATCTTCTTACTGTGAGAACAATTAAAGCCCTGCCCCCATTGACAGATTTTTCAGGTTTTTCCCTTATGTTAACTGAAGATTGTCCCTCTCTGCAATCCACTTGCACACCACCCTGCTGCCCTGAGCAGTGTTACATCAGTAAAAGGGGCAGGAGGGGGATACTTTATCAGTCAATTACTCTTGAACTACAACAATTCTTTCGCTCTGGAATGCATTAGGTACCAGTTCCAAAAAAATTCTGAGCTGATTTATGAATCCACGACACAACGTGGGTTCCCCTCATATCTTAGAGGGAGTGGAGTGGCTCCGGATAACCCTCTATAAATCGTATTTTCCACCTGAGTGGTTACTACCGATGCTGAAACAGGAGGGACCTGTCACGGTTTACCAATAATGTTCAGGAGTCAGTACAGTATAGTTAAATGCAAAATTTGTTAATAATAGAAAAGTAGAGCACACTATATACTGTATACAAGTAGCAAGCAGAGGGTTACAAGCCAGGGAGCATTGCTGTCAGGAACAGTAGGCTGCCAAGCTTGACCATTCTGCTGGAGACTAGGCCTCAGCCACTGGTAGTCTCTGCAGGAACCAGGATCAGGAACAGGAGCAGGAACAGGAACACTGGATCTTGATCAGATGAAGCGAGAGTACTGACTCATGCCTGCAGTCAGTAGGGAGCGATATCTGACTCACGCCTGCAGTCAGAGTAAGGAAAGGGATACCTGACTCACACCTGCAGTCAGTATTGGAGCTAGTCTACCAGAGCCCCAGGTCCGCATTAGATTGGGTGTCTGCTAGGTACAAGGAACAAACGTAAGAATAGTCAGACAGAGCCACAAGTCAGCACCAGAGTGGGTAGTCAGACAAGCCAGGTGGTCTGACTTGGCACATGGAAGAGTGCATGGACAAATGCTTGCCACAATTTGCGACCCTCGAATTAAAGGCAAGATTCCAAAGATGAGCTGGAGGAATGTGGTGGTCTTCCGGGAACTATTAGTAGCAGCGCCAGTAGCACTTCATCTTGTTCCAGTGGAGCAGCTGCTGCTTTTTATGCTGAGGCAATGGACAGATTATGCTTCAGACAAAAGAAACAGCTCCCCATCAATAGAAAAAGTGCTGAGTCTGAGGTTAAGGCTTACCTTGCAGAACCTTCTTTGGCCCAAAGTACAGATCCCTTGACTTTCTGGGATAACAAGAGGGCTGTGTAGCCCACTTTGTCCCTGGTAGCCCAGGAATTGCTTTCTTGGCCCCCAACCAATGTCCAGAGTGAGCGCGACAGGAAATATACTTAGCCCCCAGCGCTCTCAATTGGCCCCCCACCTCATGGAGCAAATTACTTTTTTAAAAGTCAACTTGCAAAAGCTGGGTTACGCTGCTCTCAGGTTCGATGAAAAAGGACTTCAGACATCTACAATCATCCATAGTACCATAATACGCTGAGCCAGCTTACCCAGCTCTAGAACCGTGCTGTATCTATCTACTGAGTCCTGTCTGCTCCAGTATTGTGCAGTTTGCTGCTGGCTACATCTCCAGTGTTGCTGTCATCCTGAGTCTGCCTCGCACCAGTCATCCTCAATTGCTGTATCCATCTACTGACTGAGTCCTGCCTGCTCCAGTGTTCTGCAGTTTGCTGCTGGCTATATCTACAGAAAATCTAAATCTAAAGAAAATATTGCGCGGCTAGAAGCCGCATTAACCATGTTGCGGTATTTACAATGGCGACATGAAAACCTGGTGCTGCAAAAAACGCTAAGTTGTCATGTTGCATCTTTAAACGTCGCTATGTAACCACAGCTCCCAGCATCCTTACCTTGAGGTTAATAGGGAAGAGCAGCATGCCACAGTGGATCATATACAGTACTATAATACAATATAGAGAAGATCGGGTTGCCGCAGTGGCTCTTGTACTATTATATTATGCAATACTCAATACTAGACAAATATACAGAGAACTGCGACACGCAGGCAGTGGATCTTGTACAAATATATGATATATAGGGAAGACTGACATGCTGGCGGTGGATCTAGTACTATTATAGAATACAGGGAATTGTGACATGAAGGCAGTGGATCTTGTAATATGTGGAAGCTGTACTCCGCACACTGTGACAGGAACAGAGACCTTGTTTGTCATGACGATAGGCCAAATGCAAAATCCATGGAGAAATGCCATCCCTGACCTTACAGGAAACAGCCAGAAAGAGGGGCACAACGGGGATAACTGCGAGGCTGATGTTCTAAGAGGGAGTGGAGGGACTCTGGAGTAAACCACAGGGGCATTAACAAATTGCCACTGCATTTAAAGGGGTCTTTTAACCCTATTGCTAGTCCACATCAAAGGGTTTAAAAATCGCTATAGCACCACATGTTATACAAACAGGGGCGATTCTGTAGTCGTCTTCGGTATCCTTTTGAAACGTTGTCGCATTAAGGAGAGCTGGGCAACACAAGGTAAGGATGCTGGAAGTTGTGGCCAGGACATAGCGACATTTAAAGAAGTGACATGACAACCTAGCGCTTTTATGCAGCACGAGGTTTTCATATCGCTATTTTAAACACTGTAACATGGTCAATGTGGCTTCTAACCACGTGATATTTTCTTTGTGACATTTCAAAAGGATACCGCACCAGTCATCCTCATTTTTCCTTCTTCCATTGAATTTAGCTACATCCATACTTCATCTAATTAATCTGTAGTACCATAAGGCTCCACCTTACCCTGTTTCACAGTCTTCATTTATACCCTGGAAATGGTTCCATTTATTTTTATTAATTTAATTTTCATTTTTTAATTGTATTTTTTAAAGCATTTAAAATTCGACAAATAATTCGGAATGTCTTCAAATTTCGTCCGAGTCGAATGGGTCTGAAATGCGGAGTCGGCGATTGGAAAAAAAAACATTTGTCCGAATTATAACTTTACAGAAATTTTTTGTCATGCACAAGTCTAACCCTAACCATATATATGCAAACCTCCATGAATTCTGGGCAACCCATTACCCACTTGTGCCATATAATACATACAGTAATTCGGTGGTTCGCTATAATTTTTACTGTCAACCATGTTGTCTATCTCTAATGGAGAGAACCTTATTATCAAAATTGTAGTTTAACGATAGCCTTCCAGTATTTAACCCCTTAGTGACGGCCGCGTGCAGACGCGGCCGTCACTTAACGCCCGTCTAACTTTTTTTTTTTTTCTATTAGAATCCGGAGTCCCCGAACGGCGTGCAGCCGCGCGGGGATCCGGATTTCCTGGACGTACATGTACGTCCTCTGTCACTAAGTGACAGCCACAGAGGACGTACATGTACGTCCTTTGTCGCGAAGGGGTTAAATATCACATTTCTGTTCTGCTCATTCTGTGTCTCAAATGTAATGTAGACAAAATGTGTTTTTTACTGACAAGTAAGCACGTTATGCGGCTTGCCATAGCCTGGCGTAATAACTTTCTTCTCGTTTCTCAGGCTGCCTTAGCCTAGCGTAATAACCTTCTTCTTGTTTCTCTAATTTGAACAGTGTGTAATGGAAGTACAAAGATATCCCTGACGTGCAGATATTTTAAATATCAGTATAGACATGCAGTGTATAGAAGTCACCTTTTATATCAACACCGTACTTACCTGATATGGTCTATTGAGTGTTGTTAGAATCAACACCCAGAATAGTAATTATCCTTTATTTAGCCATAAAACTGCCTGTACCGACAGCAAACACGGTTCCTGGATCATAATATTCCAGCTTTAAAGGGATAGTAATGTTTCACAAAAACAGCAGCTCCAATTAATCTTCATAGTATTTGAGCCATAGAGAGTGTTATTTCAATACTGTCAGAGTTGTAGTTCAAGAGTAATTGAATGATAAAGTTTCCCCCTCCCTCCCCATTTACCTAGTGTAACACTGTGTCACAGTTACCTTAGATCCAACGACGCCTGATGGGTTGACGCAGGTAAATGATGGCCTGAAATGTTGCCACGGCGTCATCCCATGCGTCATTCTGAGGACTGGGCCTAGGCACCCTTGGCGTTCTCATCGGCCGTCCATGTCCTCGTGCGAACTGGGCCTGCTCCATAGATTGATGCGGAGTGGGGTCTGTGTTCTGACGCATCTCGTGGTCATGCGTCACGTTTGGGCGCGAGGTTGCAATATGTCGAAGGCCTCTGTTTTGTACTGTTTGCGGTGTTTAGCTCCACCCATCTACTTCCTGGTTTGCCTGTTACCTGTGGCTCTGGCTGACTACCCGCTCTGTGTATGAACCTGGCTTGTCTAACTATCCTAGCTGGTGCTGACCTGTGGCTCTGTCTGTTCACTCCGCTGTGTGGCTCCTTTCCCCACAGACATCCATCCTGGTGCAGACCTGGGGCTAGGGCAGACTCCAACCTTACTGACTGCAGGCGTGATTCAGTAGTCTCAATTGTTGACATCCTTATTGGAGACAAGCTCTTCCTTACTGACTGCAGGCGTGAGTCAGTAGTCTCTTTTGTTGCTACGGGAGACTGTAGGATCTGTGTTTCGTTCCACCTATTTGCCTTACCCTGAGACTACCAGTTGGCTTCAGCCTAGTCTCCAGCAGGCTCCTATTCCTGATAGAGTCTCTAGCCTCTCCAGTCACCCTGATTATAGTATCTTCATTATTTGCCTACGAATTATTATTCTAATAAATTTGATTTTAACTATACCGTCTGACTCCTTGTCTTGCTTGATAACCTTAACACACTGCTCACCTCAGATGTGGAATCTGGTCCACAGACCGGACAGCTCACAGCAAGGGACAATCTTCTTACTGTGAGAACAATTAAAGCCCTGCCCACATTGACAGGTTTTTCAGCTTTTTCCCTTATGTTAACTGAAGATTGTCCCTCTCTGCAATCCACTTGCACACCACCCTGCTGCTCTGAGCAGTGTTACATCAGTAAAAGGGGCGGGAGGGGGGATACTTTATCAGTCAATTACTCTTGAACTACAACTCTGACAGTACTGAAATGACACTCTACATGGCTCAAATACAATGAAAATTAAATGGAAATACTTTTATTATGAAACATTACTATCCATTTAAATAGTAATGTGGATACTTATTGATTTCCTTCTTTTGATCAGTAGCCTTTACTGGAGCTCCAACATTATTGTTAATGATTGTGCTGTCTTAACTTATAAAAAGACTTAACTCCCTTAGTATTTATATAGTCTACAATGAATATTTCATCTGTGAAAGTCTGCCAGTACACTCTCCTGAATATCCTGAATAATGGTTTAATGATTTTGCATTTAAAATATTCACTGTAAATGTTTTTCCAAATCTTGAGTGAATTGCTCAGTGTCACATCCGGTTGTCTGCAAGGGACTAAGCAGCTGCTATGTGACTGTAACTATATATTAGATAGGCTGATACCTCTATATATATGAGAGTATTGCCAGCAGTAAAATAATACCACATTTTAGATTTTTAAGTTTTACTGAAGCACTCTACAACCACAGCTTTTAGGTTGCCGTTAGTTATAACGTTTTGTAATTCATCCCATTTTAGCAATTGTTTTACACTTCTAGTAAGGACCGCTTTTCCTCTGTCAGTTTGTAATATTTGAAGCTTTTCCCCATCATGAAATATAGTCTGAAAAGCTCTGGTCAAACTTGATCCTTGTTTAAAACAGCTCATATGTATTTGTACAACACGTCTATTATGGTCAAAATATGGTTTACACTGTTGCAGAATGAATCATCAACACAAGATCAACCTGGCACTACAAATCTACAGCAGAAATGACAATCATATTTATTTTGAAATTATATATTGCAGATGTTGAAGGCTTGTGTGAAGTATATTCAGCTTGTTAAATCAACCATTGTTTAACAATAGGCCTTGCGAAATGCGTTGGACCAATAATTCCCTAGATAGATATTATAGCTCTGTAGTATCAGCTATACCTCCCCATATGTTTTAATGATGCCTTATAATAATATTGTCAGCTTAGAAACCAAGTGAATTGATGAAGGAGGACAGAAGGTAAGATATATGAGAGGTGGAAAAGGACCTGACCTGGCTGACCCAGTCAAAGTGAACATTCAAGAGGCAGGTCAGCCTCTTTAAAGGGATAGAAATGTTTCATAATAAAAGCAGCTCTAATTAATCATCATAGTATTTGGACTTTGGAGAGTGTTATTTCAGTTCTGTCAGAGTTGTAGTTCAAAAGTAATTCAATGACAAAGTATCCCCCTCCCTCCCCTTTTACTGATGTAACACTGTCCAGCCAGAGCAGAAGGGAGGTGCCCAGGAAGACTGCAGAGAGGGACAATCTTCAATTAAGATAAGGGAAAAACCTGAAAAACTTGTCAAGGGGGGCAGGGCTTTCATTGTTCTCATAGGAAGAAGATTGTCCCCTGCTGTTATCTGTCTGGTCTATGGACTGCATTCCACATCTGAGAAGAGATGGCTTACACTAGGTAAAAGGGGCGGGAGGGGAAACTTTGCTTGTGAATATCTCTCAGACCATAAAGGTTTGAGAGATAAGACTTATATCGTTCTTCATGTTTTTTTAATGCCTACAAAATAAAATAAAGCTAAAATGAAGTATTACTATCCCTTTAATACGTGAGTACACTTCAAAGAAGGATGGGACCAGATTGTGCCACACGTGCAAATCTTTTCTACTGCACTTTGATTCGGGTAACGTTCCATTCTCCTCGACACTTGGTCACTGTTACATTTATCACTGGATCCCTGTGGCATTTCGGACTGAATTTTATTTCTTACAAACAACTCTGGGTGGATGAACTAATAAGTACAATTAACATCCATCAGAGTTTTATAGCCATAAGAATATTCTTCAGATAGCGGTACTACACTGAAGGACAGTGAAATGCGTCCACAAATCACTAACTACTAGGGGAAGGGACCCCAGAGATACTATAAGCCCAAGGCAGGCTTCTTGTGAGAACAATGGGAGGGGGATTTTATGTGTCTTAAACTTTGTCACTAATAAATTGCTACACTCAGTGGAATTCTTCTGTTTTCTCAATTTGTTTCTTGTCTGTTTTGTTTTCCAGAAGGTATATGGTTTTAGTTACATTTATATCTAATGTGTATCGTGCAGTGAAAATAAAAAAGTGAATTTATTCATTTGTTTCGTTCTTGGCAGCAGGACCAGGTTGTTGTCACAAATCATTTCAGGCTCTGATGAAGTCCAAGTGAATTATTCATACAGCATTTCTTCTTATCCCTCAGTCAGAGGTGTGCAGAGGTTGGAAGACTGGAAGCTGAGATGACTGTGTGGCAAAGCACCGTTTCCTAGCCCAGTGCTCTGCAATGAATGGCTAACCCTTTGGATGCATCATTTTGCAATGTGTTGGAGTCCTCTTTAGCATCCAAGGTGTTAAAGGGATAGTAATGTTTCATAATAAAAGCAACTCTAATTAATCATCATAGTATTTTGACTTTGGAGAGTGTTATTTCAGTTCTGTCAGAGTTGTAGTTCAAGAGTAATTCAATGACAAAGTATCCCCCTCCCGCCCCTTTTACTGATGTAACACTGTTCAGCCAGATCAGAAGGGAGGTGCCCAGGTAGATTGCAGAGAGGGACAATCTTCAATTAATATAAGGGAAAAACCTGAAAAATTTGTCAAGGGGGGCATGGCTTTCATTGTTCTCATAGGAAGAAGAGTGTCCCCTTCTGTTATCTGTCTGGTCTATGGACTGGATTCCACATGTGAGAAGAGATGACTTACACTAGGTAAAAGGGGCGGGAGGAGAAACTTTGCTTGTGAATATCTCTCAAACCATAAAGGTTTGAGAGATAAGGCTTATATCATTCTTCATGTTTTTTTAATGCCTACAAAATAAAATAAAGATAAAATGAAGTATTACTATCCCTTTAAGTGACATTGTTGCTGTAGGTATTATAAGGTTGTGGCTGTTCTGCTCCTTAAGTTTTCATCTCTTCTCAATGCTACACACTTAACCCTATGATTGCCAGAGGGTTAAAGCCACCTCCCCTAATTTGTTGCTACTGATCTCCACCCCGATACTGCCCCAGGACGAGGTGAACAGCAAACCAGAAACCAATTAGATTTTTTTATATATATACTAGTGTAAAAGCTTGTGTACATGGGCCAAGGTCCCGGTGATGTTAACCCTTTGAGTGCCACGGGGTACGCAAAGCATTGCTTTGCAATGCGTTGCATACCCCTCTCGCACTCAAAGGGTTAAGAGGCCAATCCTGCTCTGCTTCCTGCCGCCGACACAGTCACACACTGTAGAGACTGCCCGAAAGCACAGAGTGCTCCCAGAAACAGAACTCCCAGCATTCTGTGCCCTCAGCACAGAACTCCCAGCATTCCATGCTCCCAGCATTCCGTGCTCCCAGCATTCTGTGTATTCGGGCAGTCAGTTACAGCCTCTACAGCATGATTACATCTTGCCTTGAGGCACATTGTAATCATTAAGCTTTGAAGTGTCAGGACGGTTGTCGTGCTCTAAGACGTTATTGGGTACTGAAGCCCAGATGCAGGGAGAACTCGCCAGCCGGAAATACTTGTGCTGGACTGGAGAAGGCAATAGATGAGGTAGGAGTCAACCTGTACTATAGTGGCTACTACCCAATCTCTTAGGTGAATGTTCAATAAGGGATAGTCAGGATCAAGTCAGGGTTCAGGAATATAGAAGGCAGCGTTGTCAGGATCAGAAGACAAGGTCCAGGGTTAAGACAAGCAGTGTGGTCAAATGCAAGCCAGGGATTCAACCACAGAGATATATAAATATATCTATGTATATACTATAGACACTTTATTAGCAGGGTCAGAAAGCAGTACTCAGGAGCAGTACTCTGGAGGGTAGGGCTAACACAACTAAGCTAGTGTTGCCACCTAGCCCGTATTTTACCAGCAGGCAGGTAAAAAATTGGCTTCTGTCCAATGTTAAGTCTATGGAGGGAATGCCATGGCCGGAATCACCTGGGTTTAAGTAGAGGCACTTGTCAGTACCTGACACACCTCCCCAGGCATAAGAGCCAGCTGAACCCGCCCTTCCCTCTACGTAGACTGTCGGAGCAAGGCCAGCGTCTCTCAGGGACTCCAGTACACTACCCCCAGCACCCAGTGCTTCAGCTCACGTCGGGCAGAGGAGTGGCCCAAGACTGTGGCTTGCAGCAGAGGGATCACGGAGAGGAGATGCCCAGAGAATCTGGCGTGGCACCAACCTGAACTGCGGGCCCGCCGAACAGCTGATATGCCCGGAGGTTCAGGTATCTGACAACGGTCATCCGTCCTTAAAAGATGGATTCCTGTGAAGGCCCTGGCATTTAACAGCTTAAAAGGTTGATAATTTCTGCTGTTTTGTATGTGTTTATTTATGTGGGAAAATGTGCCATCCTGAAACATTCCATTGGGAACTGGCTGAATCGATGAATACATTACTATTGCGTGCAACAATATTGTAAGCCATCGTTCCCCAAACGGTTAAAAGCTACTATAAGACCAACACACTTGTGTTCTAGCAGGGAAATTCCTAAGTCCTGGCCTGTTAGTGGCCACTGAGGGAATGGGTTGAGAACCTCTGGTCTACAATTATTTTTATGCAAGGAAAACAAGTTGCAGATCCCTGAGCATAGAGCAGGAAGAGGCAACCTACAGCTTTCCAGATTTTTTTTTTAAAGCATTTTACAGCAAGGGATCATTGAGATTGTTGCTCATTTTCAGGTAGGTATGTCCTAGGTACACATTTTATCTATCTCAGAAGTACGAAAGGCTGAGTTGACCTTGCCAGGCCTAGAATCTGTAACAGTGAGGTTTGCATACCTCCCAAGTGTCCCTCTTTAGGAGGGACAGTCCCTCTTTTAGAACCAAATCCCTCTGGCCCTCTTTCCCAGACTGATGTCCCTCTTTTCAGGAGATCAGACTGTCTGGTGTGTATAGAATGGTATCACATTGCTCCACAGCAATAAAATTCACATTAATGTTTGTTTAAACATCAGTATATGTGTTTAAACTTTTGTCTGTGTAAATAAAATACTTTGGTCTTGTTATAAGTCACTTATTAGGTTACACAAGGAGGTGTCAATAGGTCACAAAATAGCCTAAAAATTCTCTGTAATGCCCCGCCCACCAGCCACACACCCCCGAAACGCCCCCTAAACCGTAAGTCTTTAGCAATTTGAAATGTTGGGAGGTATGGGTTTGAACAGATTGTATAGCTGGTGCATTAACCAGATGATCCATCACACTACAATTCTTGTCATTGTCAGACAGACAAACACATCTCATTATTACAGTGTGAAATCTTTATTTATCTAATCTGATGATACAAAACATCCTATGAGGGGTGAGGTCTGGACAACTAGACATCACTTCTCTGCTCTTTCCCTCCAGACTGAACTGTGAGAATTCAATGTGTCACAGATCATTCTCCTTGTGGGTCACTTCTCTGACCCCTCCCCCCATCAGTTCTCGGACTTCTTAGCAGGGATATGCAATGCAGTTCCACCCACCACTATAGGTCTGCACCCGCAGGAGCAGGCAAGCAGCTATCTGGCAATTGTTGCCCTTTATCAACTCAATTTTATATCTGCACTAGCCTGGGAATTTAAAAAGCATAATTTGTGTTAAATGTTGCTGGCCCTTATACCAAAAGAGTTAAAGTTACGGGACCCTATCACCTAAAATAACTTTCAAAATGACCTAATGTTGTAGTAGTCATTTTTTTTATATAGTGATAGTTTTTGAGTTATTTAGATAGACATAGACTATGCTAATTAACTATTTAAAAATGATGGGGTGCACAGCAGATACCAAAGCAATGCAATACACTCGCCTGGTTCTCGAAGGGTAAAAGCATGCTGCGTAGGCACTTCTTGTCTTAGACCTATATTATCAACCTGCTCATGTACACTTAACGTAACCCTTTCAGTGCTAGAGGAGGAGAACAACGCACTGCTGAGCAGTGTCAGTGAGTGCGAGAGGTAATGTAGGGATAAGACAGGAAGTCAGTGCAGCGTTAGGTGGGCAATGCATGTCTGAGCACAGAGGTAAGGGTAATGTAAGGATAATACACAAAGTCAGTACGAGGGGAGCTGAGCAATGCATTGCTGAGCAGTGTCAGTGAGTGGGGAAAGTAATATAGGGATAAGACACGATGTCAGTGCTAGGGGAGGTGGGTAATGCATTACTCAGCATTGTCAGAGGTAGGGTAAGTAATCTATATATAAAAGAAGACTTTGTGCCTGGCAAAACACACCCAGGGGCGGCAGTAAAAAGGATTACTGCTCCCATTGGGTGATTCAATGGGGGTGTGATTTTTCACATTTCAATTCACACTGTATGTATGTATGTTCTGATTTGCATCTGTGTGTCACTGTTTGTGTATGTATGTGTGTGTGTGTGTGTATGTATGTGTGTTGCATGCTTCTCTATCACTGTGTGTCCCCCTGTAAATGTGCGTGTTTGCACATGTGTCTGTGTATCACTGTGTGTACCTTTCTGACACATACACCCTAAGCTATATTTCACTATCATAACATTTATTATAAAAAAAAAAAACATTCCCTGCATAACATGACGGGCAGCGCCGTCCAAAACTGCTAGTGTAGGGATAAGAGAGGAAGTCAGTACTAGGGGAGATGAGCAATGCATTGCTGAGTAGTGTCAGTGAGTGAGGAGGTAATGTAGGGATAAGAGAGGAAGTCAGTACTAGGGGAGATGAGCAATGCATTGCTGAGCAGTGTCAATTAATGGGGAAAGTAATGTAGGGATAAGACACAAAGTCAGTGCTAGGGGAGGTGGCCAATGCATTACTCAGCATTGTCAGTGAGTGGAGAGGTAATGTAGGGATAAGACAGGAAGTCAGTGCTAGGGGAGGTGGACAATGCATCACTGAGCAGTATCAGTGAGTGGGATAGGGAATGTAGGGTAAGACAGGAAGTCAGTGCTAGGGGAGGTGGGCAATGCATTGCTGAGCAGTGTCAGTGAGTGGGGGAGGGAATGTAGGGTAAGACAGGAAGTCAGTGCTAGGGGAGGTGGGCAAAGCATTGCTGAGCAGTGTCAGTTAGTGGGGGAGGGAATGTAGGGATAAGAGAGGAAGTCAGTGCTAGGGGAGGTGGGCAATGCATTGCTGAGCAGTGTCAGTGAGTGGGGAGGTAATGTAGGTATAAGACAGGAAGTCAGGGCTAGAGGAGGTGGGTAATGCATTGCTGAGCGGTGTCAATGAGTGGAGGAGGTAATGTAGGGAAAAGACAAGAAGTCAGTGCTAGGGGAGGTGGGCAGTGCATTGCTGAACAGTGTCAATGGGTGGAGGAGGTAATGTAGGGATAAGACAGGAAGTCAGTGCTAGGAAAGATGGGCAACTCATTGCTGATCAGTGTCTGTGAGTAGGGGGAGATAATGTAGGGATAAAACACGAAGTCAGTGCTAGGGGAGGTGAGCAGTGCATTGCTGAGCAGTGTCAGTGAGTGGGGGAGGTAATGTAGGCATAAGACAGGAAGTCAGTGCTAGGGGAGGTGGGCAATGCATTGCTGAGCAGTGTCAGTGAGTGGGGGAGGTAATGTAGGGATAAGACAGGAAGTCAGTGCTAGGGGAGGTGATCCACGCATTGCTGAGCAGTGTCAGTGAGTGGGGGAGGTAATGTAGGTATAAGACAGGAAGTCAGTGCTAGGGGAGGTGGGCAATGCATTGCTGAGCAGTGTCAGTGAGTGGGGAGGTAATGTAGGGATAAGACAGGAAGTCAGTGCTAGGGGAGGTGGGCAATGCATTGCTGAGCAGTGTCAGTGAGTGGGGGAGGTAATGTAGGGATAAGACAGGAAGTCAGTGCTAGGGGAGGTGAGCAGTGCATTGCTGAGCAGTGTCAGTGAGTGGGGGAGGTAATGTAGGGATAAGACAGGAAGTCAGTGCTAGGGGAGTTGAGCAGTACATTGCTGAGCAGTGTCAGTGAGTGGGAGAGGTAATGTAGGAATAAGACAGGAAGTCAGTGTTAGGGGAGGTGGGCAATGCATTGCTGGGCAGTGTCAGTGAGTGGGGGAGGTAATGTAGGAATAAGACAGGAAGTCAGTGTTAGGGGAGGTGGGCAATGCATTGCTGGGCAGTGTCAGTGAGTGGGGGAGGTAATGTAGGAATAAGACAGGAAGTCAGTGCTAGGGGAGGTGGGCAATGCATTGCTGAGCAGTGTCAGTGAGTGGGGAGGTAATGTAGGTATAAGACAGGAAGTCAGGGCTATATATAAAAGAAGACTTTGTGCCTGGCAAAACACACCCAGGGGCGGCAGTAAAAAGGATTACTGCTCCCATTGGGTGATTCAATGGGGGTGTGATTTTTAGCCCGCCCCCACTATCCAGCCCGCCCACCACTATCTAAGGCTGAAAAAAAAATGGCTGCCACTCACTGCTACACCACAGACACACACACATGCCCCCCCCCACACAAACTGACACATACACACACACGCACGCTGAGCAGCTGAGGATGATGGGAACTATGTTCAAGCTACAGCTGGAAGGCCATGGCCCAATCTGTATTATGCAGCTTCTTCATTCCCTGTCTGTGAGCCTGCACAGCTCTGCCAATTACTACAATTGAGCTGATTTCTAAACAGGCAGGATGCTGGCTTGCTGGGAAAGTGGAACAACGGCAGAGACATGATCAGGCAGTGCAGAGCAGGGCTTCAGCTGAGCTGGTAAGTGGCAGAGACATGGGTGTGACTGTATTTATATATTGCACAAAGAGAGAGAAAAAGAACAGATTGTCAGTCTCTCTGTAAGTAGAGGTGCCAGTTCCTGCAATCATCTCCATGCTGTACATAGCTCACTGTATAGTATGTATGACAAACTATTTATATATGGTCTGGCATTGTATAGTATACAGTCTGTGTATAAGGACTGGCACTATACAGTATAGGAGGGACAGTCCCTGTTTGAGACCCAAATCCCTCTGCTCCTCTATTTAGGAGATCACACTGTGTGGTGTATATACAATAGGCTGACCAGACCTCACCTTTAACCAGGGACACATAGGAAATAGGCATATTTCAGGAGTGCACCAAAATCAAAGCAGCCCTGCAGTATGTATTTTTCATATGCGTCCCTGGTTAAAGGTGAGGTCACCCTAATATACAAGTGTATCAGATTGCTCCACATCAGTAAAACCCACAGTAATGTGGGTATAAACTTCTGTATATGTCTGTTAAATTAGTCTGTGTAAAAAATACTTTTATCTTTTTCTAAATCATTCACTTACAGAAAGAGTAACTTAACCATTTCAATGCCAGAGGGCATGCAATGCATAGCTTACCCCCTGGCACTCAAAGGGTTAAAAATTCTTTACAATACACCACCAGCCACGCCCCCAGTAACACCATCTGAAACACAAGTGTCCCTCTTTGGCCATTTGAAATGTTGGGAGGTATGTTACTTACACTGCTCACACTGTATGTATGTATGTTCTGATTTGCATCTGTGTGTCACTGTTTGTGTATGTATGTGTGTGTGTGTGTGTATGTATGTGTGTTGCATGCTTCTCTATCACTGTGTGTCCCCCTGTAAATGTGCGTGTTTGCACATGTGTCTGTGTATCACTGTGTGTACCTTTCTGACACATACACCCTAAGCTATATTTCACTATCATAACATTTATTATAAAAAAAAAAAACATTCCCTGCATAACATGACGGGCAGCGCCGTCCAAAACTGCTAGTGTAGGGATAAGAGAGGAAGTCAGTACTAGGGGAGATGAGCAATGCATTGCTGAGTAGTGTCAGTGAGTGAGGAGGTAATGTAGGGATAAGAGAGGAAGTCAGTACTAGGGGAGATGAGCAATGCATTGCTGAGCAGTGTCAATTAATGGGGAAAGTAATGTAGGGATAAGACACAAAGTCAGTGCTAGGGGAGGTGGCCAATGCATTACTCAGCATTGTCAGTGAGTGGAGAGGTAATGTAGGGATAAGACAGGAAGTCAGTGCTAGGGGAGGTGGACAATGCATCACTGAGCAGTATCAGTGAGTGGGATAGGGAATGTAGGGTAAGACAGGAAGTCAGTGCTAGGGGAGGTGGGCAATGCATTGCTGAGCAGTGTCAGTGAGTGGGGGAGGGAATGTAGGGTAAGACAGGAAGTCAGTGCTAGGGGAGGTGGGCAAAGCATTGCTGAGCAGTGTCAGTTAGTGGGGGAGGGAATGTAGGGATAAGAGAGGAAGTCAGTGCTAGGGGAGGTGGGCAATGCATTGCTGAGCAGTGTCAGTGAGTGGGGAGGTAATGTAGGTATAAGACAGGAAGTCAGGGCTAGAGGAGGTGGGTAATGCATTGCTGAGCGGTGTCAATGAGTGGAGGAGGTAATGTAGGGAAAAGACAAGAAGTCAGTGCTAGGGGAGGTGGGCAGTGCATTGCTGAACAGTGTCAATGGGTGGAGGAGGTAATGTAGGGATAAGACAGGAAGTCAGTGCTAGGAAAGATGGGCAACTCATTGCTGATCAGTGTCTGTGAGTAGGGGGAGATAATGTAGGGATAAAACACGAAGTCAGTGCTAGGGGAGGTGAGCAGTGCATTGCTGAGCAGTGTCAGTGAGTGGGGGAGGTAATGTAGGCATAAGACAGGAAGTCAGTGCTAGGGGAGGTGGGCAATGCATTGCTGAGCAGTGTCAGTGAGTGGGGGAGGTAATGTAGGGATAAGACAGGAAGTCAGTGCTAGGGGAGGTGATCCACGCATTGCTGAGCAGTGTCAGTGAGTGGGGGAGGTAATGTAGGTATAAGACAGGAAGTCAGTGCTAGGGGAGGTGGGCAATGCATTGCTGAGCAGTGTCAGTGAGTGGGGAGGTAATGTAGGGATAAGACAGGAAGTCAGTGCTAGGGGAGGTGGGCAATGCATTGCTGAGCAGTGTCAGTGAGTGGGGGAGGTAATGTAGGGATAAGACAGGAAGTCAGTGCTAGGGGAGGTGAGCAGTGCATTGCTGAGCAGTGTCAGTGAGTGGGGGAGGTAATGTAGGGATAAGACAGGAAGTCAGTGCTAGGGGAGTTGAGCAGTACATTGCTGAGCAGTGTCAGTGAGTGGGAGAGGTAATGTAGGAATAAGACAGGAAGTCAGTGTTAGGGGAGGTGGGCAATGCATTGCTGGGCAGTGTCAGTGAGTGGGGGAGGTAATGTAGGAATAAGACAGGAAGTCAGTGTTAGGGGAGGTGGGCAATGCATTGCTGGGCAGTGTCAGTGAGTGGGGGAGGTAATGTAGGAATAAGGCAGGAAGTCAGTGCTAGGGGAGGTGGGCAATGCATTGCTGAGTAGTGTCAGTGAGTGAGGAGGTAATGTAGGGATAAGAGAGGAAGTCAGTGCTAGGGGAGGTGAGCAGTGCATTGCTGACCAGTGTCAGTGAGTGGGGGAGGTAATGTAGGGATAAGAGAGGAAGTCAGTGCTAGGGGAGGTGGATAATGCATTGCTGAGTAGTGTCAGTGAGTGAGGAGGTAATGTAGGGATAAGACAGGAAGTCAGTGCTAGAGGAGGTGGGTAATGCATTGCTGAGCAGTGTCAGTGAGTGGGGAGGTAATGTAGGGATAAGACAGGAATTCAGTGCTAGGGAAGGTGAGCAGTGCATTGCTGACCAGTGTCAGTGAGTGGGGAAGGTAATGTAGGGATAAGAGAGGAAGTCAGTGCTAGGGAACGTGAGCAGTGCATTGCTGACCAATGTCAATTAGTAGGGAAAGTAATGTAGGGATAAGACAGGAAGTCAGTACTAGGGGAGGTGGGCAATGCATCGCTGAGCATTGTCAATGAGTGGGGGAGGTAATGAAGTAAAAGACAGGAAGTGGCTGCACGGCATGCCTTAATTAGCATAATCTATAAATCTAAATAACTAAAAAATAGTATTCTAAAGAACAAAATGGCCAATACAACAAACAGGAGATTCTGAAGCTCTTTTAAAACATCCAGTGCTGTTTTTATGAGACAGAAACTCTCTAAAAGACTGTGTTATGTAAATGCAATTCACTTTGGACAAGAACGCAGAGACTCTTGGACTAAAAGAGGAACTTGTCTTGGTAAATAAAGAAAAGAGGAAGGTAAAAGAACAGCCTGGTCAGCTGTCTATCGTCAACCAAAATATAAAAAAAAGAGTGATTCATATTTATTTTAAAGGAGCAGTAAACTTTTTTTATGAAAAAATATATATTGTAGGGATTTTCCTATTGAGTAAAATAAGGGTACTCTCACTGCCGAGAGATTTATATTTCCAGAGTTATTACAGTTTAAACCCATCATTTTACATTACCAGTGCCCTCTATTGGTCAAATTCTAATCAGATTTCCTGTTAGATTCTAATGGAGAGGAAAGTCAGAAAAGTCAGAGACATACAGTTCTCCATAGAATGTGATAGAAACTGCTGAGTCATTTCCTGTCAGTTAGAACTATCAGGAAGTAAACACAGTAAATTCACTTCCTGATTATTTAAACTGCTATACATTTTGAATAAAACGTCTGACAGCGATGGGAGTGACCTTGTTTTATTCAGCAGGAAATTCTCTATAAAATATGTATTTTCATAAAAAAAAGTTTACTGCTCCTTTAAAGAAGAAGTAACATCTCCTAATATTTATTCCCCACTTACAGTCACAAAATCCTAATAGCTCTCATACATTTTGTCTTGTGCCTCTGTTCAAGAGATAACATCTTCAATCAGACCTCGATATGTTGTCTATGGAGGCGGACAAGACAGTTTCTGGTAGATTTTTAGACTCTTAAAGTTCTTAAAATGCAGCGGGCAGAGTTTGTGTCCTGTTGACCTGCTAGGAATGATCATGTCCAACTCCATGCACATAATATTCAGGACTAAAAGAATGTTCTAGATTATTATATCTATTGTCCATGGCACATTGTCCCAAGTATAGAGGTCTAGCTAAATACACTATGTAATATTCAAATTTCAATAACACATGGAGCAAATCAGGGACGGTGATTTTCATGTGAAAATCACTGTAGAGAGACTCCCCACTTCAGCGGTCTGCTGGGTCCATGACGTGCATGGTGTGCCCTATTGTACAGGTAACACTTTACACCATTCTCAAGTACATATATAACAAAGAAGGGTAGGATAACGATATTCAACCAATCTAAAAAGAAAGTCCAAACTCAGTCCCAGTTGTTTCAACACTCAGAATCCAAAAAAGTGCCTAAAGTTCAGTCTCCAATAAAATGAAATGGAGCACAATACAGACACATGTTGATGTAATCACATCAATATACATTGTTACATATAATTATAGAACGCTATCTAATGATGTGGTAACAGCACCCTTTCCAGTCACTGGTTTACACAGCCTACTCCTGTGTGCCCTTGCCTGCTATTCCATTTGTGAGCTTACTCACATTAACCCTTTTGGGGGAGATTCACTAAAGTTTAAAGAGGGCTCAAAATGTTGATGTCCTGTTGGAGCAGTGTCAATGGCACATCTACAGTATTCAATATAGTGTTTTCGACATCACATCCCCATTAGCCCGACAAAAATATGCCCACATCGATATCCATCCGACAGGTTTATGAATTTTCACTCTTCATATTGAGACTGGCCTATTTCCATATATAAATGAAGCATAATAACTAATTTCCATATGGAAATGCAGGATAATGAGCTATTATCATATGCAAGGGGTGTGTTTATATGTTAACTAGTTGAAGAACCCGTTACATGGACCACAGTGCCACTGCCAGCCAGTCGAGGGGCAGTCATGCGCAGTAGATACTGTTCACGCCGTGGATGATACAGAGCTGGACACTCCTTCGGAGCGTCCAGCTCTGTATCAGCCGCGGCATGGGAAGTCTCTACTGCGCATGACTGCAGCACGAGCAGCAGTGTCTACTGCGCATGACTACGTCGTTACACACGTTTTAGCAAATGTGGTCGTTCACCACATGTCCTCTGCTATTGTAGTTCACAGTGTCAACTTCGCCTACCTGAGGTTGACAAGTTAGAATCTCCCTGTAGTTTCCTATGCAGTAACAACCCTCAGTCAGAAGCAGGGAGGGTTGTGAACTCCTGTCACTGTGGAATGGATGATCTCCCTCACACATCACCAGAGGTAGACAACCCTGAAGTTGGACAGCATTCTAACTGCTTTCCCACTTGGCCAGTAGAGGGGTGGAGATGATACGTTTAGCACCATGGACAGCATCACTCCCGTATCCATTTGAGTGACATAGGGATGCGGATTGCTCTCCCCTGTGGCAATCAAAGGGTTAAAGGGATAGTAAAGTCTATTGTTAAGAAAAGCTAATATTGTAGCTATTACAATAATAAACTAATGTAAGTCCTATCTCTCAAATACTTCATTGGAACGGTCTACAAAGTGTGCCTGTTTCACAACTGAAGAGCCTCCGTCTGTTCCTGGGACCAGGATATCCTACAACTGGCTTTACAGGTCACTTCACATTAGGGGGAGGGAGGGGGGAACTTTATCGTCATATATCTCTCAAACCATAAAGGTTTGAGAGATAGGACTTACATCAGTTTATTATTTTAATAGCTACAATATTAGCTTTTCTTAACAGACTTTACTATCCCTTTAAAAAAAAAGTACTCCAAGCAGTACCCAATTATCCCCTCAGCTCTGTATCATATTTATCCCATGGGAATATTTATCCCAAGGGAACAAGGCTGGGGAAGCATCCATGGGGATTTGTGGCTACAGCTGCCCCCCAGCCTTGCTTCCTTGCCCACTGGTAGCCACAGAAACCCATGTACACTGCCTGGCACCCCAGGCTTGTTCTATTTCAACAAATACTGCCCCCCACACAGTAACATTATTGGCAAATGCTGCCCCACAGCTCTAATTCGACATATACTTCCCGCCCCCACAGTTCCCTATCAACAAATGCTGCCCCACGGTTCTATTTTGACATTTGCTGCCACCCCCATACATAGTTACCTATCAACAAATGCAACCCACACACGATTAACCCTTTGAGTGTCAGGGGGTACATGACGCATTGCAATGCAAAGCATTGTGTGCCCTTCTGGCATTCAAAGGGTTAATGTAAAAAAATAATGTCTGCTTTGTGTGTTATAAAATCAGACCTCACGGGGGGCATCAGGACCCCTCCTGATGTCCCCCTGGCATTGATCACCTATACAGTAGGATAGATGATAAATTCGGCAACCATGAAAGCGAGCAGCACCTTCCCCTTGTAACTCCTCTCCTCTACTCAGCTGGCTTTCTATCAATGAGTGCTTGAGTGGAGGATCAAGTGCCCAGTCATACAAAGCCAGTTCTTGAGATCTTTCCTTAAAAGTGAGCAACCGGCTTTCTATGAATGGGCACTTTGATCCTCCTACTCCAGCACATGAGCTCATTCATTAAAGTGATAGTAATGTTTCACAAAAAACAGCAGCTCCAATAATCTTTATAGTATTTGGCCATGGAGAGTGTTATTTCAGTACTGTCAAATTTATACAAACAAGAACAGCGCTGGTATGTAAGGTCGGGATAAAAAACCTATCCAGCTGCCTAAGATTTGGAAGCTGTGCCTTACACTAACCTTTTGTATACCAAAGTATTCTATTAATCGGCGCTTCAGACAGATAATTGTGTTGACACTTAGGGATTAAATAGAGTAACCACCATTCTTAATACAAATACAATTTATTCAAAATCCTGGACCTTCTGTATGTCCACAAGACTATAAAAACACTATTTTCCAAAAATTAGTTATATTTAAGCTTAATGATGGGAACTAATGTATTTGTGTTTCACTGCCTACCACTGCAGGCATAAGACCACCACTGTGTCCCAATCAATATTCTGGATATTTCATCCATAAACAAATATATCACTTCTATTGTTCCTCAACGTTTCATGTTAATATATCATCCGTAAACAAATATATCACTTCTATTGTTCCTGAACGTTCCATTTTATAATGGAACAATGATGGGCCACACCAAGCGATATACAAATATAAAAAATATATATGTATTTATATATATATATATATATATATATATATATATATATTTTTAAAATCCAAAGCCAATATATATTATAATGTTACTACACCAGTAAATCCAGTTTTATCAGTGTTTCACATCTCCAATACCCTCCGAACTCTCAGTGTTCCCACTAAGAGACTCCAAAATACTTGGGGCAACCCACAGCAACCAGCATCCAATGAATAAATCACAGGATAACCTGTGTTGCTACAGAGTTCTCCCCTTGAAAATGGCTAACACCGGGACTCACAATGTCCCAAGAATTATTTCACCGTGACACAGTGAAAAAACTGCATACACTATTCTCTCCCTACCTTTGAGTCATCTAAGACTCACTAAAAATTAACGATCGATTGAAAAAACATTATAAAAATATAAATTGCAAAAAATGAAATATATATATATATAAATAGGACACTTTCTCTAATATAGAGAAAAGTCGCTTATTAATGACACTGAAGACCTCTGGTCTGATTTTAGCTCCGTGTTGTATCAATAATAACTCATTAGTAACACTGTAGACATCCGGTCCGTTTTTAACACTGGGTTCTATCAGTAGATTGTATAATTTCTTATTTATGTAAGTGTATCATTCATATGTCCACTTTATATTCTATATTGCTTATGTTTGCATTTAAGGTTCAATTTTTATTATACATAAGAGGATCTGTCGGCATGTGTCTCTTCACTAGTATATAGTGTTTGTGGATCATACAATACGGAACCACTCTATTCAGTTATTCAGAGTCCCAGAATATTTTCTGATTGGACCGGACTTTTGCTATATTATTAGTAGTAGTCTCAGTCTAGTACACCACAGATGTTCATACAAAGTGTATAATCTGGAACAATCTCACCGTCCTTTCTGGAGTTCAATTGGATGTATTTCCTACCAGACGTCACACAATGCCCATCTTAGATCTACTCTGCTCCGACCGTCCCCAGCTATACTCTGGCGTCTTTCTTTGTTCAAATTCAGCGCCACTCTGATTTGGCCAGCTCATATGTGCATCAGTTAATTTTCAATATTCTTGATATCTTCTCAGGATACACAATGCACAATCCATGTCCAGCAGTGTCACACCATCAGTGTCTTATTGTGTCTTCCTCCAACGCGTTTCAAAATCTACCGATTTCTTCATCAGGGATTAGATACATGCTATACAGGTATTAGATCTACCTATAAACCTATCTTAGCTCCTCCTCCTTTAAAGAGCTTCCATCTTTCCCAAGCTATATTAAAGGTGTAGCTATTATCATATCTAACCTGTATATATATAACCTGTAGCTATTATCATATATAACCTGTATATTGGCATAATCTATCTATTTTTGGGACAATAAAAAACAATAGAAACTTTTTTCTTTTTTACTTGACCATAAATGGTTCCATATAATACCTTAAAAATTACCTACAGAACTACAGAAAGCCAAAAATTCTCAAATTCTCCATTTAATCTCCACGGTTGTAAGGTTTTGTAACGGTTTTTCAGACACTCAGACAAAGGATTAAAATAAAACACAGTTCTTCTTCTCAGGACCAGGATACAAAAACAGGGATAATATATATGCTGTCACAGAACAGGCAAAAAACAGCGACTGGCAATGAATAGTACAAAGAATAATCAGTCTCAAATGTGGTGTTAGGCACGCCCCAGGTGATAAGAGGCAGCAATAGGTGCTAGATCACAAAACATCTTAAGTCCATATATGTATAGAGCTGCTGGATAGAGCTGAATCAGAGACCGAAGCTGCAGGGTAGTTGGTAGATAGCCCCCACGAGCGTATAACGGAGACCAACAGTATTGGGATCGCTTGAGCCAATAGCCCCCACAGGCATAACGGAGACCAACAGTATCGGGATTGCTTGAGCCAATAGCCCCCATGGGCGTAACGGAGACCAACAGTATCGGGATTGCTTGAGCCAATAGCCCCCACGGGCGTATACCGGAGACCAACAGTATTGAGATCGCTTGAGCCAATATCCCCCACGGGCGTATAACGGAGACCACCTGTTGCTGCTACTGCTTGAGCCAATAGCGCCTCCCACGGGTGCGTTAATGGAGAACTACTGCTCTGTAGATGACAATTGAGCCGCCGACAACCGAGGCCCACAACGCGGACGACTCAGCAGAAGCAGTGTATAAGGTAACGGCTCAGCAAGAGTTAATAGTAGCAGTGAGGTAGGAGTAAGCGCTACAAGTGATCTGAGGCTCAATGAGTAACGAAATAGCACAGCAAGTGCCAAGAAGACTCAGCTATACTTAGTACAATGCACCAGAGAAACGGAAGGCTCAGCTCAGGAGACACGGCTCAGCAGGAGTTAATGCAGCAATCTCAAAAGGCTTAGACACACACGCTGCAGCGATCAGAATGTCGCTGAGGCGACAACAGGAGCTGTAGACTGGAACAGTAGTAAGCCGGAACAGGTCCCAGAGCAGGAAGTCAGCCATGCTGGGTCAGATCACGGAGGAGATTCGCAGACAAGCCAGATCAGCAACGAGCAGGAATGTCAGCCAGGCCGGGTCAGATCACGGAGGAGATTCGCAGACAAGCCAGATCAGCAACGAGCAGGAACGTCAGCCAGGCCGGGTCAGATCACGGAGGAGATTCGCAGACAAGCCAGATCAGCAACAAGCAGGAATGTCAGCCAGGCCGGGTCAGATCACGGGACAGGAACACAGGAGCGTAGTCAGTACAGGCCAATTCGGTACACAGGAGATCAGGAACACTGGAACACAGCAACAGCAACACTGGCTCTGGAACACCACGAAAGGGCACCTGACAGGTGCCAATGGCCAGAATAAAAAGGTCACCAGGGGCGGGCCAAACAAGCTCAACCAATAAGGGAGCAGCACAAGTGAGAGTGACAGAGAGATCACGGGAACCGTGATAGGTTTGCATATCATAAATCCATTTAGATTCCTTTATAGACATATCTTTAATAAAATTACCTCCTCTCCAGGTTTTTCTGATTATTTCTATTCCATAGAATGTCATCTCCTCCAGTTTGAAGAGAGGACACTCCATGGCATTTATAGACAGACTATGTTTAGTAAATTGTCTTTTATTGTTATATATGTGTTCTCAAAAGGTGTAATTTATGATATCCAATGCAGTTGTGGGAAACAATATATTGGAAGAACCAAGAGATGCATGAAAGAGAGAATTAGAGAACACAAATATAACATTCAAAGACAATTTGAGATTTCTGGCTTTCTGTAGTTCTGTAGGTAATTTTTAAAGGGATAGTATTACTTAAAAATTACTATCCCTCATATTGTAGCCCTTAATAAACTGAGTTAAATGACACCAGCAGCATCTCTCAAACCTTTATGGTTTAAGAGATAGCCGCTTTCAAAGTTTCCTCTCCCCTGCTGTCAGCGTTCTGCTGCCAGCAGGGGAATCCGGTCCCGGGACAGGCGGAGGCTGTTAAACAGAGCCGATATCTCGTTATGGAAGGAAAAATGATTAATTGAAACAGTCTTCTCTGTGTGCTTGGTTACCAAGCACACGTAGAACACTGTTTCAATTAATCATTTTTCCTTCCATAACGAGATATCGGCTCTGCTGTAGATCCTCCTCTTGATTCAAAGACCGGATTCTCCTGCTGGCAGCAGAACGCTGACAGCAGGGGAGAGGAAACTTTGAAAGCGGCTATCTCTTATACCATAAAGGTTTGAGAGATGCCGCTGGTGTCATTTAACTCAGTTTATTAAGGGCTACAATATGAGGGATAGTAATTTTGAAGTAATACTATCCCTTTACGGTATTATATGGAACCATTTATGGTCAAGTAAAAAAGAAAAACATTTCTGTTGTTTTTTTATTGTCCCAAAAATAAATAGATTATACCAATATGCAGGTTCTGTCTATAATGATAATAGCTACACCTTTAATATAGCTAGGGAAAGATTGTAAGTCTGATGTGTAAAGAGGAGGAGTTAATATATGTATATAGGTAGATCTAATAGATCTCCGTTTACAATGCTATTGAATTGCAACCTCAATAGAATTGTAAATGGAGTTTGCTGTAAAGTTAGCCCACAAAAAAACAGGTATGAAGGGGAGCGGGAACGAGTTCCCTGGGGCAGCTGGTACCGGGTCCCGTAGAACGCGGAAATGCCCAATGTTGAACGGTAAATATCTCCGCTACTAGAGGATTTGTAAAAAAAAAAAAGACACACAGCATTAATGTTGATTTAAAGGTTAAAACCCATGGGACAATTTTTATTTTTGGTGATAGTTCCGTTTTAATAGTGTATTATAAACGCCTTTCATGTGAAGGGGGTAATATACAAAAAAGACTGAAGTGAACTCCTAGAATAAAACATTCAATGCAATCACAGATTTAATCCACTGGAGGCCTAGGAGGTAACAGAAGCGATTTTCAGTAAAAGAACAATCATCTTTCAGTATGGGAGAAGTGAAAGGGCTAATGAAATAAAGTGTTGGGAAAATCAACAGAAAAAGGTGGTACTGTGTTTGTCAGATACATCCACGGTTAACTCTTTGCAAGAGGGGTAAGGAATGCAAAGGGTTAAATCCTTTGAGTGCTACACTATATTACCAAACGTATGTGGACTTCCGTTGTAATTAGTGTATAATTAGTTATTCTGATTCAGCCACACACATTGCTAACAGGTGTAAACATTCAAGTACACAGCCATGTAATCTCCATAGACAAACACTGGCAGTAACATGGAGCATACTGCAGGGCTCAGTCGCTCTCAATGTGGCGCCATCATACGTTGCCACTTTTCCAAAAAGTAATTTCATCAAAATTCTACCCCGCTAGAGCAGTCCCTGTCAACTGTAAGTGCTGTTATTGTAAAGTGGAAATGTCCAAGAACAACAGATCAGCTGCAAAGTGGTGGGCTACACAAGCTAGCAGAACGGGACCGCCTGCATGCAGCACGTAAAAATCCTCAGTCCTTGTTGCCACACTCACTACTGAGTTCCAGACTACCTCTGCAAGCTAAATCAGCATAAGAACCATTTGTTGGGAGCTTCATGGAATGGTTTACCACAGCTGAACAGCCAAGAAGCCTAAGATCACAATGCATAATGCCTGGGGAGGGCTGGCAACTTGCGGCCTGGGGGCAAATACAATCAAGTGGCCCAGTTCGATTATCATATAAGCTCACTCTCACAGCCAACCCCATGTTGCTTACAAGGTAAATGGGACTATACATCTGACACTACAGAGCTTACAGTTGAAATGGAACTACACTAGTGATACCACAGAGCTTACAAGGGAAATGGGTTATGCTACTAGTGTAGCTCCATTTGGACTGTAGCTCTGTGGTATCAATAATGTAACTCTATTTCAATTGTAATCTCTGAGGAATCATTTGTGTAGATCCATTTCAATTGTAAGCTCTGTGGTATCAATAGTGTAGCTCTATTTACAGAAGCAAGTGGGAGACTGAGTGAGGCAGTGACCCACTGGTCCAGACATATGACTGGCCCAGGGGACAATTGCGCCCCTGTACCCTTAGGCCAGCCCTCCCCTGCACAATGCCAAGCATCAGTTAGAGTGGTGTAAAACTCACTACCATTGTACTCCGGAACTGTGAATATACATTATCTGAAATGATGAATCACAGTTCAAAATCTGGCAGCCCAAAGGTCGACTCCGAGTTGGTGGATGTCAGGAGAACGCTACCTGCCTGACTGCATAAAGCCAACTGTAAAGTCAGGTGTAGGAGGAATTATGGTATACAGCAGATTTTCAAGAATCGGGCTATCCCACCCCCAAGTTACAGTTAATACTATAGCATTCAATGATGATCTACATAATTCTGTGATTCCAGCTTTGAGGCATGAGTTAGGGGAAGGCCCTTTTCTGTTTCTTCATGATGACCCCATGCATGAGGTGGGCACAAAACAAGATCTATACAGAAATGGTGTGTTTAGATTGGTGTGGAAGAACTTGACTGACCTCAGCCCTATCTAACACTTTTAGGATGAACTGGAATGCTGACTGTGAGCCTGGCCTAATCTCACACCACCAGTGCCCAACCTCACTACTGTTCTTCTGACTGAATGGAAACAAATCCTCACAACAATCTTCCAGTATGTAGTCGAAACCTTCCCAGAAGAGTGGAAGCTGTATAACTTATAGCAGCAAAGGAGGACCAACGCAATATTATTCAACTAGTTGAAGTGCCAGTTACACGGGCCACAGTGCCACTGCCAGCTGGTCGTGGTGCAGTCATGCACAGTAGAGACTGCCCGTGCCACGGCTGATACAGAGCTGGACGCTCCGAATGCTCTGTATCAGCCTCGTCACGGGCAGTCTCTACTGCACATAACTGCAGCACGCGCAGCAGTCTCTACTGCGCATGACTGCGTTGTTACACACGTTTTAGCGAATTATTATATAGGATAATTTTGAAATGAGATGATTAATGAGCAGGTGTCCACATACTTTTGGCCATGTAGTGCAGATGTGTGTAAACCCCTCAGACATTCAATGAATTTGAGTCAAAAGGTTAACCCCTTAGTGACGGCCGCGTGCAGACGCGGCCGTCACTTAACGCCCGTCTAACATTTTTTTTTTTTTTTTTCATTAGAATCTGGAGTCCCCGAACGGCGTGCAGCCGCACGGGGATCCGGATTTCCTGGACGTACATGTACGTCCTCTGTCACTAAGTGACACCCACAGAGGACGTACATGTACGTCCATTGTCGCTAAGGGGTTAAATTCATGTTTGAATGTCAGATATACATTTTCCAAGAAAGTTGCACTCCTCTTTGGCAATCAAGGTGTTAACTACACTGGATTGTCAGAAGGGATAGGACACAACTTTCGCCACAAACCAAAATCAGCGAAAAATGGCAATTTCCGCTTGGTGAATAATTTCCCAGGAAAAGCGACATTTTCCCGCTTTTTTTGGCCTAGCTCATTGCATTGAAATGAATGGGAAGAAAAATGTTTCCCCACCACATGAAGGTTTCCTCTGCTTTTCTACAGCCATATAAATAGCTCTCAGAGCAGTCATTTTGTGTTTGTGAGAGGAGAGAGCAGCACATTTTTGAGCTAGAGAAGATAGGCAAACAAAGGGGAATTGAAGCTTAGTTTAGGGTCTCTTTTACGTAGGACATTTGTTCTCTGTAATAGGGGAGTCTTGGGGTACTCTGGGTGAAAAGAAGGGAGGAAGGAGGTTGACCACAAATACCCCAAAATTTGGTGTGACTGACTGGCAAGACATAGGCAGCTGGGTCCAATTTGCCTGATGATTTTGCTTTTATTGTCTCTGTGCTGGGGAATCTGGGGAAAGAAGTTGTTCATTTTTTTTTTTTTTTAGTTATGATTTTTTTTGGACTGACTGTGATAAGACAGCTTAAATAAATAAATAAAAATAATACATAAATAATTAAACAAATAAATATATTAGGTGACAGCCAGCTGACTGGGAGCCTGACGTGAGCTCTGTGACCAGAGGCGTAACTAGAAGCCACCGGTCCCTGGAGAAAGAATTGCCATGGGCCCCCCCACCACATTGGCCCCTGACCCCCTCAACCACATTGGCCACCTCCACATTGCCCCCCAATCTCCAAATTGCCCCTTCGTCTCCACATTGCCCCCATCTCTCCAAATTGCCCCTTCCACAATGCCCCCTTCAACTCCACAATGTCCCCTTCATCTCCACATTGCCCCTTCCACAATGCCCCTTCATCTCCACAATGCCCCCTTCATCTCCACAATGCCCCCCAATCTCCAAATTGCCCCTTCCACAATGCCCCCTTCATCTCCACATTTCCCCTTCCACAATGCCCCTTCATCTCCACAATGCCCCTACCTCCAGTCCCTGGTGGTCTAGCGGCGTGGCCTGACAGATCTGTGCCTCCTTCGGTACAGATTTCTACAACTGCAGCTCCGGCACGCCACTCTAGTAATGCAGAGGCTGGGAGATGATGTCATCTCCCAGCGCTCTGTATTACTAGAACCGGCGGCCGTAGTGGGAGTTGCTGCGGGCGAGGGGGTTGCGGGGGGCGGCCGGGCCCCTGGAGTGACGGGCCCAGTCGCAGGTGCGACCCCTGCAACCCCTATTGTTACGCCACTGTCTGTGACTGAGGCAGACTTGATAGACAGCAGACGACATTGAGAATGTTGTTGAGGGCCAAGGCAAGACATCACACTGCATCAGTTGTGTACTGTACGGAGTAAAAACACACACACAGTAATTGAGTAAACGCACAAAGGGCAGGGCAAGGGGGAAGTGGAGCAGTGCAGGGATGTGGGATTAAAGTGGTAGTTCAAAAACTGATTGCAGCAATGGTTTCTGCAGCGTGTGCAATAAATGATGATGATCCCTCTCCTGCTGGGCTGGATGCAGTTTGTCAAGGTCCCACCAATCACATACCTCCCAAGTGTCCCTCTTTAGGAGGGACAGTCCCTCTTTTAGACCCAAAACCCTCTGTCCCTCTTTCCCACCCTGATGTCCCTCTTTTTAGGAGATCAGACCGATAATGTGTATATGTGTATCACATTGCTCTACAGCAAACACATCTCACATTAATGTGTGTTTAAACTTCAGTATGTGTCTATAAATTAGCCTGTGTAACTAAAATACCTTTTATTTTAATTATTCACTTAGACAAAGAGGTGTCAATAGGTCATGAAATTACCTAAAAATGATTGGTAATGCCCCACCCTCCAGCCACGCCCCCAGAAACACCCCCTAAAACACAAGTGTCCCTGTTTGGAAATTTGAAATGTTGGGAGGTCTGCAATCACACCACAACAGTCCCCCACCACCACTACCATACACATCTGCCACTTTGTAGGTTGTACTTTATTTTATTTTTTTATTAGCACTTGACATCATCATGAATATGTGCCAGTGTCACTTAAGCAGAAAGTAAAGGATGTGGGCAAAGGACGAATGCAATCTTAGTACATGGGCGCTATAGAATAACATAGGAAGTGGAAAAGAGATAAACTGGAGAAGACATCTCCATTTTATCACCGCTTAGTGACTCTCCCCCAGGGTGTTTCTCTGTCAGTACAGACAGGGATTTCCAGTGTTAAGCAGCACTATGGCAGCTTCCTTTCTCACATATAAACAGGCATTTTATGTATAACATTGTAACCCTTCGAGTGCCAGAGAGGTACCTCTCTGGCACTCAAAGGATTAATGGTGTATAGGTAAATTTTTTTAAGATGTTTTCAAATTACCTAAATCGTTTTAAGGTGACAGTTCTACTTTTCCACAATTGTGCAGCTGTACACACAATGTAACATAGTAACATAGTAAATTAGGTTGAATGAAGACACAAGTCCATTAAGTTCAACCTTCGCCTCATACCCCAGTAATTTTATAGCTTTCCTGCTACCAAATAAGTTAGTCTTTATAAGACCTTTCTGACCTGCCTACTAATAAACAGTATAATTCTGTATGTACCACACTACCTGAGCAGTATGATCATTCCAGCTCTCCATACTAACTATAACCTCCACTTCACTGCTAACAACTCACTGACTATTCCACATTACCTGAGCAGTATGATCATTCCAGCTCTCCATACTAACTATAACCTCCACTTCACTGCTAACAACTCACTGACTATTCCACATTACCTGATCAGTATGATCACTGCAGATCTCCATACTAACTATAACCTCCACTGCACTGCTATCAATTCACTGACTATTCCACACTACCTGAGCAGTATGATCACTCCAGATCTCCATACTAACTATAACCTCTACTGCTAACAACTCACTGACTATTCCACACTACCTGAGCAGTCTGATCACTCCAGATCTCCATACTAACTATAACCTTCACTTCACTGCTAACAACTCACTGACTATTCCACACTACCTGAGCAGTATGAGCACTTCAGATCTCCATACTAACTATAACCTCCACTGCACTGCTATCAATTCACTGACTATTCCACACTACCTGAGCAGTATGATCACTCCAGATCTCCATACTAACTATAACCTCTACTGCTAACAACTCACTGACTATTCCACACTACCTGAGCAGTCTGATCACTCCAGATCTCCATACTAACTATAACCTTCACTTCACTGCTAACAACTCACTGACTATTCCACACTACCTGAGCAGTATGAGCACTTCAGATCTCCATACTAACTATAACCTCCACTGCACTGCTATCAACTCACTGACTATTCCACACTACCTGAGCAGTATGATCATTCCAGCTCTCCATACTAACTATAACCTCCACTGCACTGCTAACAACTCACTGACTATTCCACACTACCTGAGCAGTATGATCACTCCAGCTCTCCATACTAACTATAACCTCCACTGCTAACAACTCACTGACTATTCCACACTACCTGAGCAGTATGATCACTCCAGCTCTCCATACTAACTATAACCTCCACTGCTAACAACTCACTGACTATTCCACACTACCTGAGCAGTATGATCATTCCAGATCTCCATACTAACTATAACCTCCGCTCCACTACTAACAAATCACTGACTATTCCACACTACCTGAGCAGTATGATCATTCCAGCTCTCCATACTAACTATAACCTCCACTACTAACAACTCACTGACTATTCCACACTACCTGAGCAGTATGATCATTCCAGCTCTCCATACTAACTATAACCTCCGCTCCACTGCTAACAACTCACTGACTATTCCACACTACCTGAGCAGTATGATCACTCCAGATCTCCATATTAACTATAACCTCCACTCCACTACTAACAACTCACTGACTATTCCACACTACCTGAGCAGTATGAGCACTTCAGATCTCCATACTAACTATAACCTCCACTGCACTGCTATCAACTCACTGACTATTCCACACTACCTGAGCAGTATGATCACTCCAACTCTGAATACTAACTATAACCTCCGCTCCACTGCTAACAACTCACTGACTATTCCACACTACCTGAGCAGTATGATCACTTCAGATCTCCATACTAACTATAACCTCCAATCCACTGCTAACAACTCACTGACTATTCCACACTACCTGAGCAGTATGATCACTCCAGATCTCCATACTAACTATAACCTCCAATCCACTGCTAACAACTCACTGACTATTCCACACTACCTGAGCAGTATGATCACTCCAGATCTCCATACTAACTATAACCTCCAATCCACTGCTAACAACTCACTGACTATTCCACACTACCTGATCAGTATGATCACTCCAGATCTCCATACTAACTATAACCTCCACTCCACTGCTAACAACTCACTGACTATTCCACACTACCTGAGCAGTATGATCACTCCAGATCTCCATACTAACTATACTCTCCACTGCACTGCTAATAACTCCCTGACTATTCCACACTACCTGAGCAGTATGATCACTCCAGATCTCCATACTAACTATAACCTCCACTGCTAACAACTTACTGTCTATTCCACACTATCTGAGCAGTATGATCACTCCAGCTCTCCATACTAACTATAACCTCCAATCCACTGCTAACAACTCACTGACTATTCCACACTACCTGAGCTGTATGATCACTCCAGATCTCCATACTAACTATAACCTCCGCTCCACTGCTAACAACTCACTGCGTATACCACACTACAAGAAAGAAGCAGGACGATCTGCCTTCTCCTTCAGAGCTCCAAAGGCCTGGAACAATCTGCCTGAAATAATCACATCTGCTCTCAGTCTAAAATCCTTAAAAGCACATGTTTCTTTATATCTAAAGACAGTGTGTAACTGTATATAATATCAATATTTAATACATTAATGTTTATGTATGTTTTTATATAATGTTTCACAATTAGTGTAAATATGTAACCCTTCACTGAAAACTATCCAGGACATACTTGAAAACGAGAGAAATCTCAACGTATTCTTCCTGGTAAAACATTTTCTAAATAAATAAATCTTCCCTTTGGAAAGAAATGTATCTAATCTTCTCTTAAATGTATCCATTGTATCTGCCATAACCACCTCCTTGGGCAAAGAATTCCACAATTTAACAGACCTTACTGTAAAAAAAATCCCTTCCTCCGCTGAAGTCTAAACCTCTTTTCCTCTAATCTCAAGGGGTGTCCCCTGGTCACCTGATCAGGCCTTGGAATGAATAGCTCACCACAGAGATCCTTGTATTGGCCTCTCATATATTTGTACAATGTGATAATGTCTCCTCTTAGTCGTCTTTTCTCCAGAGTAAATAAGCCAAGTTGGTCTAGTCGTTCCTCATACATCAAGTCCTCCGTTCCCTTAATTAATTTTGTTGCTCTTCACTGTTCCCTCTCTAGTTCTAGAATATCCTTTTTCAGAACTGGTGCCCAAAACTGCATTCCATACTCAAGGTGAGGTCTTACCAATGATTTGTATAATGGTAGAATGATGTTATCTACTCTTGCTTCAATATCTCTTTTTATGCAAGACAGGATCTTGTTTGCCTTTGCTACTGCTGTTTGACACTGGTCACTGTTTGACACTGGTCACTGTTTGAACTCTGACTCACTTTCTCTGCACTGATGGAAAGATTCTTTTTAGAACAAAGCACAGGTTCCATACAATGTATCTTTGTTCTTGCAGAGAAAGCCGGAATGTACATCTTCTCTGTATAGCACAGTGGTGGGTAAAAAAAAAAGCTGCTGCTATCTCCTGCCATCTCCTGTTCAGGGATGATGGGAGTTGTAATGTACATATCTCAAACTTGGAACTGTACACACATCTGTCCTTTAAAGGGTTAATGAAGTGTGACACTCACCAACACCACCGTTGTACTTTCAGCACAAAATAAAAGGTGAGGATGGCTCTTTGTGTACACAGCTCTCCTGTTACTTTGTAGCTGCGGAATAAGAGTGCACTAATGGAACAGGATCTTCTCTCTAATGACTGATTTCCAGATAGGCTTTGTCTAGAGCGATGGTATCACTATTATGAGAGCTGACTTTTTCATTTCAATGTCATTTTTTTCCACGAGTCCCTTTTCTTCAATGCATGGGTCACAGGCAGATATATAGACTCACATGGAAATACAATGCTAGCCTAGAAGCGAATTAGGCTTCTTTGCTTTGAAGTGTTTGCATTTTTCCTCTGCCTGTTAGAATTCATTGAATAATTTAATGGTGAAAACATCAATTTGATCTTTTCTACCTTCCTAGGTTTACATTTGACAGTCAACAATGTTTCCCTTTCAGACAGTTAAAGGGATAGTAATATTTCATAATAAAAGCAGCTCTAATTAATCATCATAGTATTTGGACTTTGGAGAGTGTTATATCAATTCTGTCAGAGTTGTAGTACAAGAGTAATTCAATGACAAAGTATCCTCCTCCTGCCCCTTTTACTGATGTCACACTGCTCAGCCAGATCAAAAGGGAGGTGCCCAGGTAGACTGCAGAGAGGGACAATCTTCAATTAAGATAAGGGAAAAACCTGAAAAACTTGTCAAGGGGGCAGGGCTTTCATTGTTCTCATAGGAAGAAGATTGTACCCTTCTGTTATCTGTCTGGTCTATGGACTGCATTCCACATCTGAGAAGAGATGGCTTACACTAGGTAAAAGGGGCAGGAGGGGAGACTTTGCTTGTGAATATCTCTCAAACCATAAAGGTTTGAGAGATATCGTTCTTCATGTTTTTTTAATGCCTACAAAATAAAATAAAGATAAAACGAAGTATTACTATCCCTTTAAAGGGATAGTATCCTATATAATAATTTGCTAAAACGTGTGTAACGACGCACTCATGCGCAGTGGAGACTGCTGTGCATGCTGCAGTCATGCACAGTAGAGACTGCCCACACCGCGGCTGTATCAGCTGCGACGCGGGCAGTCTCTACTGCCCAAGACTGCCCTGTGACCGGCTGGCAGTGCACTGTGGCCCATGTAATGGTCTCTTCAACTAGTACTTCTAATAAAGTGCAGTTCCGAGTCTTTTTTATTCGATTTTTAGCAGGCAGCACTATAGTTCAGTACTAACAGGCTTGTAGTTCAAGTTCAATTGGTGCCAGTATATAAAAAAATGGAAAAAAGGATGAATAGCTGTTAGTAAAAAATTCTGAATAGAGATGAAATAGATCAATATGCTTCCTCAATTCAAGGTGATGTAAGTATCAAATTGAGACCTTATGATAATTATCCAGTGGTCTGTCTTCAATAAAGCATGAACATAGTCAGCACTTTGTTTTGTGCAAATTCCATCTTTATTCATGATTTTTTACTAATAGCTGTTCATCCGTTTTTTTTCCATTTTTATATACTGGCGCCAGTGTTTTATTATTGTTTTTAGGGGGTGTATGGGTAGTCCTTTTTGGGGTTTTGCTTGTGGGGTGTGGATTACACAGCAATTTACATGGGTTTCTGTGAGGTTGGTATGTTTCATTCCGTAACAATATAGACTTTTTGGGAATATTTTGAATAAATATTTTTTATTTTTCTAATTTTTGTATGAACGAAGGTTGAGTGCCTAGTAAAGTTCTATCTTTTTTTCTTTTCTTGCTTGAGCTACAAGCCTGTTAGTATTGAAATATAGTGCTATGTGCTAAAAATAAATTAAACAAGACTCGGAGCGGCACTTCACTAGAAGTATTACTATCCCTTTAACTTCCAGAAACTGCTCCTGACTAATATCATGTTAAAGGAGAAGTGGTTCCTAGGACAAAACTAAGAAAAGTGCAGTATCATGATAAAATAGCAATGATAATTCATTATAAAAAAAATAGGCCTTTTCCAGCAGATGCTTCATTCAGAAAGTTTATACAGCTCAAACTGTCGATGCTGTTACTATGATTTCCTATGGAGACTAGCCTAAACACAAAATATAGGGCCATATGCACAAAAGAAAAGAGGAGGAATTCTGTGGGAAACCAAACTCACCATAGGGGAGAAATAAAAGTTCCCACTGATTTAAATGAAAGCTGGAGTGGTCTCCAATGTATTACACAGAAATGCACTGAAGACTTCTATAGCATTCAAGTGGTTAAAAGCCCCAATCAATTCAACAGATGTATAGGGGAAATGTTACTTCTCCCCTATGGTTCGATTGGCTTACTCCAATAATCTTTTACATTAGAAAAAACATATTGCTTCTCTTGCTGGCAGTTAAGTTATTCAAGAGTCATAACGGTTCAAACTGTAAGTGATGAAGTTGTTGCTATCACATTCTATGGAAGCCCCCCTGCCTGCAGTACTAACTAGACTCAACCCTGCAGCAGCCCAGCAGGTCCCCAAAGAGACCACTTGAACAGGCAATGCAATGCACCATTAGCTAGTGTGTTTAAATATAAATATATGCTGTGTATATATATATATATCCTATATAATAATTCGCTAAGTTGTGTGTAACGCCGGACATGCGCAGTAGACACTCTGTATCAGCAGTGGCGCGGGCAGTCTCTGCTGCGCGTGACTGCCCCGCAACCGGCTGCCAGAGGCACTGTGGCCCGTGTAACGGGCTGTTCAGCTAGTATATATATAAAGAACAGAACAAATTGGCAGCACCCATGGGTCTTGTACAAAGGGTTTATTCAAAGTATAAAGCAGCAAAGATACAGGTCAAAGTTTCGGTCCAATAAGGACCTTATCACGACTGTCCTTATTGGACCAAATCATTGCTCTGTATCTTTGCTGCTTTATACTTTGAATAAACCCTTTGTACAAGACCCACGGGTGCTGCCCATTTGTTCTTCTGTATCCAATGATCCACAAAACCTTTTCTACAGACCGTATTTTATATTATATATATATATATATATATATATATATATATATATATATATATATATATATATTTGTAACAAAGCCATTGGAAAATTATCCCAACAGGAGAAGCGGACACTGGGACTTTCAAAATCTAGTGAAAAAAAAATGCATTTTATTTGTCAAGGTTTCTGCCCTACAGAAGGCCTTTCTCAAGATATATATGCTTTCAATAAACAGCACTCACTGGACTTGCAAATTATTTTCAAGCAAAAATCAGTGTTTATTTAAAGATGTTCAACATTTAGGCACACTCAGGACTTCAAGAAATGCCAAAAGTGAAGAAAACTTTCATTGATCAAGATTTCGATGATAAATTATAACCTTGCTCAGGATAAAGATAACATACAGAGTGCTATCTATTTATGCCTTGTTGAAAGAAAAGGTGCCTAAACTGGTGTCTGATGTGATGTGAATTTACATAACAAAGTGCTTAGGTATACAACAGAAAAATACAGTTAAACATAATAATAAAGTGAGCTGTGTGTAAAAATAGCTGTTTTCAAGCAACAATGGTTTGAAATATAATAGATGCAAAGAAAAATATATACATTAGCAAAACGTACATTACTAGCATAATATGCAGGGACCGCAACTGATTAGCATGTTAAAGTATGTATGAGATTGAGTGTGACAAAGGCATAAAGATCAAGTAATATCTACTTAGAGCAACAGGTAGGGAATAGGGAATGGGAACCAAGTGCAGTCCAAGCAGTACCAGCCTGTAGGGTAGGTGTCAAGATCGACGCTGGTTCCAGTGGATTAAAGAAACCTAGAGTGGAAAAGGATGAATTTGTTGGGATAGATTCGTGAAGATACCTGCACTGGAGGTTATATAGTGGATGCTAATAAACGATGCGGCTGGGCTATGCCTGTGAGTAGTGCAATATAGCACACAAGAAGATGTTTTCAACGGTGCTGGCTATCAAATTCAAGCAGTCTGCACTAAGAGCAAATGCTCCCTTTGTGTTTTTTCTTTTACATGTATATGTGGAACAGTCTTGTCAGCAGTTTTAAGAGGCAGCTACTCACCAACGGAAAAGCATATTCTTTTTGAAAGACTCTCCATTGTTTAAATAAAGAACTGATAGGAGTACTCTTGCCGTAAGACAGTGGTTCTCAGCTCCTGTCCTCAGGACCCACTAACAGGCCAGGACTTAGGGATTTCTCTTCTAGAGCACAGGGGTGGTGATCAGAGGCTCATTCACACTGATTAACTCACCTGTGTTCTAACAAGGAAATCATGTGATCAGAGGCTCATTCACATTGATTAACTCACCTGCGCTCTAACAAGGAAATCATGTGATCAGAGGCTCATTCACATTGATTAACTCACCTGCGCTCTAACAAGGAAATCATGTGATCAGAGGCTCATTCCCATTGATTAACTCACCTGCGCTCTAACAAGGAAATCATGTGATCAGAGGCTCATTCACACTGATTAACTCACCTGCGTTCTAACAAGGAAATCATGTGATCAGAGGCTCATTCACATTGATTAACTCACCTGTGCTCTAACAAGGAAATCATGTGATCAGAGGTTCATTCACATTGATTAACTCACCTGTGCTCTAACAAGAAATCATGTGATCAGAGGCTCAGTCACATTGATTAACTCACCTGCGCTCTAACAAGGAAATCATGTGATCAGAGGCTCATTCACATTGATTAACTCACCTGCGCTCTAACAAGGAAATCATGTGATCAGAGGCTCATTCACATTGATTAACTCACCTGCGCTCTAACAAGGAAATCATGTGATCAGAGGCTCATTCACACTGATTAACTCACCTGTCCTCTAACAAGGAAATCATCAAATCCTGGCCTGTTAGTGGGTCCTGAGGACAGGAGTTGAGAGCCACTGCCCTGTAGCAATACAAAGAGTGGTTTTGTGAGTTTTCTGTGTGTAAAAAATAGCTGTTTTCAAGCAACAATGGTGTGAAATAGAATAGATACAAAGAAAAATAAATACATTAGCAACATGTACATTACCAGCAAAATATGCAGGGACTGTAACTGATTATAGTAATGTCTATATTAAAGTTCTGCTTCGAGTCTTCTTTAAGCTTTTTATAACATGTAGCGGTATGTTTAAAGTGTTTGTAATGTCTAAAAATAATTTTTATTAAATTTGTAGAGGGTAAAAAAATAATTGGACTGCCACAAACCCCATCTCTCAAACCTGACAGCAGGAGATCCCAGAGCTCAATTCCTGTTGTTGCAAACTAATTACTTCACTGTAAAGGTCTACAAATTGTGGCTGGTTTGTAAGCACACTTTGTAGACCTTTCCAATGAAGTAATTAGTTTGCAATAAAGGGATTTCGGCTCTGCTGAAGAGCCTCATCATGTCGGCCGACACAGATCTCCTTCTGTCAGCTTTACAGGTGACATCAAGAGAAGAGGAGGGAGGGGGAACTTTGATTGCCAATATCTCTCACACCATAGCGGTTTGAGAGATGAGGTTTGTGGCAAATGTATAAATTTATTCAAAATTATTTTTAGACATTATTAACACTTTAAATACTTACAGGTCTGTAGTTAAAAAGATATTCAAGCTGAAAGGATCCCCCTCCCGCCCCTTCTAACCGCCTCCGCTTAGATCTGCAATACGGCCATGGGACCAGACCGATTCAGCGAGGGACAATCTTCAGTCATTAAGTATAAGGAAAACCCTTCCCCGATTGACGAAGGAGGGCAGGATTTCCTTTTGCTTACTGAAGATTATCCCTCCTCGCAGCTGTAAAGTTGTCAGCAGGAGATCCGTGTCGGTCGACACGGTGGCGCTCCTGGCACTTCTCAAGCGCCACCGTGTCGACCGACAGGGATCTCCTGCTGACAGCTTTACAGCTGTCAGTAGGAGAAATCAAACTTTAAACGCCCGTATCTCTTAAACCATAGCGGTTTGAGAGATATGTTTTTTTGCATTTAGATCAGCTTTTTAAGCTCTTCTAAATGCAAAAAAGTTTTTTTTTAGACATTTCTATCACTTTAAACTGACTAGTAGTCCAAATACAGTCAGGAGCTGATGTGTTTAGTTAGTGCTCAGTAGAGCAAGGATTTTGTTTTGTTTCTGATGCTGCTGTCTCACCACTTGGATAGAAATAAACAGGCAAAGACTTGAATTATCCTCCTCCTGTGTGTGAAGTGTCTCTGCAACCTAGAAGGCTTATCCCAAGACAGAAGATACAAAACAATAAAGCAGTGATTCTCAACGTTAGTCCTTGGGGCACACCAACACTGCAGGTTTTTTGGTTATTCCTGATTAATCACAGGTGAGTAATTAGTGGCTCAGTTATTTTGATTGATTCACCTGTGATTAATTAGGAATATCTTGAAAACATGACCTGTTGGTGTGTTCCGAGGACTGGAGCTGAGAAACACTGTATTAAAGAGTACTTTTGTCACAATACACACATATATATATGAAGATCGACACTACCCGGCTATTGAAAAATCATACAAATTTTAAGTTAGCACTGTCTAATAATTTTAGTGCGCTGCAAGACCTTCCAGACACAGACATTCAATCCACATAGATAAAGTTATTGAAACTACTGTAAACATTATCGTAGACACTACCCAAGCCCTTGCACCTACTATAAAACAAGAAAAAACAACCAGACTATCAAAATAAACGTGTGACTGATATACTAAAATCTCCTGACGAAGTGACATCAATCCTACGTCATGAAATGTGTTGAGCAGAGAAACTATCAAGTTCTTTGGTTTTATTTTTGCATTCCATGCTATTTTGTTTTAATTTTAAATGTTCCTATATATATATACGTATAGGTATATATATTTTACTGGTGTGACAAGTACAACTATATCTAGGGCTAGTGCAATAGAGGTATATAGATACCCTGTGCACCCCCTTCTTTGGTGCTGTCATTCACCTTTTGATGTTTTTAGATCTCTATCTAGAAGTGTTGTTACATACATTTTCAATAAAGTTAGTTTTTCCCACCCTATACATATATTCTTTATGGTATAGGATTTTTTCCCTCACTCACTCATAGTAATATTCTTTTTGAGTTGAGGCACCTTTGTAAGGTTCCCAGGCACTCTGTATAGAGTGGTGAGTCTACATATCTATCTCATATATGTGGACAATAACAAAGGAACAACATTAACACTCTAATAGGGTGTGAAGGAAACAGAGTGGTGTCATAAGCCTGGAGTGACATAAGAATATCCAATGCAGGCGAATATACTGAGAGGGAGGAGAAGCCTCCACCTAATGTGAGTGAATCAAAAGAGGGAAAGGGGGATATTGCTACAATATATTAATCACTACTATGCTTAGAGGGTGGTGCTTGCGTTGTTTCTTCTTTTTCGTTTTGAAGATGACTATAAACATAAGACAAGTCACATTTAACAAATTTACCATACCAGGGAAAATCACATTTGATGGACTAAAAGAAGTGGTCAAGTATGTTTACCTTGGACAGGAAATGTCAACAGATGGAAACAACATGATGGGAACTGAGCGACAAACAATATTGGGATGGCAGGCATTTGGAAAACTTAGTAGTAATGTCTTTAAAGGGATAGTAATGTTTCATAATAAAAGCAGCTCTAATTAATCATCATAGTATTTGGACTTTGGAGAGTGTTATTACAATTCTGTCAGAGTTGTAGTTTAGGAGTAATTCAATGATAAAGTATCCCCCTCCCTCCCCTTTTACTGATGTAACACTGCTCGGCCAGATCAGAAGGGAGGTGTCCAGGTAGACTGCAGAGAGGGACAATCTTCAATTAAGATAAGGGAAAAACCTGAAAAACTTGTCAAGGGGGGGCAGGGCTTTCATTGTTCTCATAGGAAGAAGATTGTCCCCTCCTGTTATCTGTCTGGTCTATGGACTGGATTCCACATCTGAGAAGAGATGGCTTACATTAGGTAAAAGGGGTGGGAGGGGAAACTTTGCTTGTGAATATCTCTTAAACCGTAAAGGATTGAGAGATAAGACTTATATCATTCTTCATATTTTTTTAATGCCTACAAAATAAAATAAAGTTAAAACGAAGTATTACTATCCCTTTAAAGGGATAGTAATACTTAAAAATTACTATCCCTTATATTGAAGCCCTTGAAAAACTGAATTTAATGCCAACAGCGGTATCTCTCAAACCTTTATGGTTTGCGAGATAGCCGCTTTTAAACTTCGCTCCCCCCTGCCTCTCCACTGACGTCAGCGTTCTTGCTGCAGCAGGGAAATCTGTTCTTTGAATCAAGCGAGGCTCTTCAGCAGAGCCAGATCTCGTTATAGAAGAAACGATCCTTCACTAAAACGGTCATCTATGCGTGCTTGGTAACCAAGCACACGTAGAAGACCATTTTAGTGAAGAATCTTGTTTTCCATAACAAGATCTCAGCTGTGATAAAGAGCCTCCGCCGGTCCCGGGACCGGATTTCCCTGCTGCAGCAAAAACGATGACGTCAGCGGAGAGGCAGGGGGAGCGAAGTTTACAAGCGGTTATCTCGCAAACATTAAAGGTTTGACAGATGCCGCTGGTGGCATTTAATTCAGTTTTTCAAGGGCTTCAATATAAGGGATAGTAATTTTGAAGTATTACTATCCCTTTAAGGCAAATTTACCTTTATACCTCAAGCGAAAGGTTTTTGACCAATGTGTCCTCCCAGTTCTTACTTATGACTGTGAAACGTGAACACTGAATGTGAAAGCCACACAAAAACTTAAAGGGGAACTTTCACCCACTAGACATCTAATTTCACTGGATGTATATGTTCAAACTGGCCGTAAGTTTTCAAAATTTTTTTTATAAAGAGCTATACTTTAAGAGATAAAGGACTCGATTTTATAGGAATGTGGTAAAACAGCGGGTAGGGCCAAATTGTATGCCGACTGACAGAATAAAATGTCCAAATCAGTATTCAAAGGCCCGACCAGCTGAAAGCACAACGGCTGTTAGACCACAGAAAAAATCAGTCTGTTTTCTGCGTTAAGTTCCCAAAACGCAGCTAAATAGCGGCAACAATGGGAACATAAAAGGAAAATAGTTAACGATCTTGCCAGACATACTGTGTTAACTGTCGTCCTCCTTCTATCTTCCTTCTTGCCTTTTTTATATTCTTTCTTATTCCTCCACTCTTCCTTCTTTTCTCTTCTTTCTTCTTCTGGTCCTTCTGCCTTCCATCTTCATGTCTTGTACCTGTAGATATAAATAAATGTTGTATAAAAAAGAACCCTCGCAGCTATGCATAGTTCAACCTCTTGAGTGGCAGAGCGGTACGCAACACATTGCAGAGCAATGTGTTGCATACCTCTCTGGGGCTCAAAGGTTTAAGATATGCATAGATGTGTGGATCATTAAAGTAAAACATAGCCAAAGTTCTCCAGACATGCCCCCATTAAACATTTCCCCATAAGAATCGAAAATAAGCTAAATATATTCCAAATGAAAACAGATGCTATTTTCTTTCTCCGCTGATGTTTGTGGTGGTGGTGGCGGCAGAGAAAGGCAGAACAAGCACAGCGGTCTCTGTTCAAATTTCCTCACAATGGAATGGGCATCGGCCCGTAAGGTAATGGGGTGGGGGTGCTGTACTTATTCTGCCTTCCTCCCCCACCGCCACCACCACAAACATCAGAGGAGAAAGATAAAATAGCATCTATTTTCATTTGGAATATATTTCACTTGTTTTTATGGGGAAATGTTTAATGGTGACATATCTGAAGAACTTTTGCCATTAAATGGGCACTAGAAACCCTGAAGTATTATCTGTTGGGGAGAAGGTTCAAATAAGTTATGTAGCATGTACCTTAACATAGATGAAACAAAACAAGGAAAAAAATGCAAGAGTTACTAGGTGGTTTCTTAGCCTTCAGCCCTTCAAATTTCCATGGAGCACAGAGCTGGTAAAGAGCAGGGAAATGCAGATGGTCTCTCCAGAGTTCATTGGCTGTGGACAAAGGTCACTAAGACTGATGGGTCTAAGCTGGGGGGGGATGCATGACAAAATATATAGCAGGATTGTAGAGGGAAGGTATTTAAGACCCAGAATCCTACATAGCCTCTACCCCTCCACCAATTAGCAGATTCAGCAAGCTGTAAATCCCAGGCTGCAGAGTTTGTAGAGAGAAATTAAGTTTGACTTGCAGTGCAGCAAAGCAGGATTTAAAAAGGTTGGTTAAACATGTGCTATTTTTGTTAATTTAGTACCTTGAAGTAGAAAGAAAAACTGCTACAAGTAAAGTTAGTGTTCGGACTTAGTTAGAATTGTTGTAGGTAGTATTGTTTTCATTTTGTTTTGTAAAACACTGCCTGCTTATTTTGTCTGAAGCAATGTCAAAATAATCCTGCAAATCTTTTTAAGAACTGTGGACTGTGTGTAATACTCTAGAAAATCGTGCTTACTGCTCATCCAAGGGCAGCCCGCTTATGGTTTGTCACAATATATAGATAGATAGGTATAGATAGATATTCAGTTTAGGTTAGCCATGTAATGCAATGGTATAGAGGCCAAATTAATATTTTTAAAGCAGATCTGCCACTTTGTAACAAACACATGATTATCAAAGAGCTTTCTAAGCAATTATATTTATGCTGATCATTTTTTCATTTAAAACAAAAATGTATGCTCCCCATGCCAAATGCCACTTCCTACCAGGAAGTATTATCTAATTCGCATAAACTGATAAACCTGATAAGCTTTCCTAATAAAAACAAATGATAAGTGGGAGATGATGGGTCTGCTAAAAAAAAAAATTACGGCAAAGCAGCATTGAGCACTGTAAACTGGAACAAAAGTGTAAAACATGCTTATCACTGGTGGGTGAAAAGACTTAGCAGTGAAGTGGCTAAAGATGAAGCCACCCTATGGTTGTGGGTTAGGACTGCATGTTTTTAGAGTAGTCTGGTGCTAAGTGAATACTGGAGTGTTTAGCCATGAATAATTAACTAAATACTATAAAATCACTTTTTAAAACCTAGAGAATGGAAATTGTATGGTTAACTGTAATTTAATTGTTTCAGCATGAAAAACACAGTGCAGAAAAGCAAGTAATTCCCTTGGGCCTCTAATGGGACAATTATTAGCTTCATCATTAATATTGCATGGTGGGTTTTTACAGTTTGTCAGGACATTAACGTAATCAGTACAGAAACACGTGGACTGGTCTTACCTGACCTTGGCATGAGGTTGGCAGTGAAGGGCTGCAGGTTCCTAGACAAAAGACTGAAGGAATATCAGGATAGCTAGTCAAGTGGACACTTTGCTTATTTTATATTAAAGTGCACATGTACCCTCTTCTGAGACATATTTACTTAATTTCAAATAAAATAAAAAAATCATCAATATAATGTGCTAGCCATTTCTTTGCTATATAAAACGTTGTTGAGAAATTAACCTTTATTTGTTGATAACACTGGCGCACTTAAACTCTTTCAGTGCCACAGAGGCTGCAATGAGTTGAATGCCTCGGTGGCACTGAAACGGTTAATCCATTTCTATGCCAGGCCAGTATATTATCACATACTTTGATGGGAATGAATCAAGGACGAGCCCATGAACTAGAGGTAATTTACAACTGTACAGCGAGCTGTTAACAATCAACAGGGGAGAAAAAACCCTTGTTTCCAATGGGTCAGTAACCTCTACAGAAACACTACAGTGAGTTATACTCACAAGAATATTGGCTGTTAATACACATATGTGAAAAACAGCGGACAAGACTTCTGAGGGATATAAGAAGCTTCCCCCCAAACCAGCTGTACTCCAAATATTAGGATATATATTCTATAAAGTAAGCTGCACCTTCAAAAATCTCTCTCTCCAAACTTTTCACCACATAACAGAAAAGCAAACAGAAGGGTGCCCAATAGTGTAATACATTCAAAAATTAAAAATATAATAAATGAAGTTAAATGGCTACTCACAAGTAGAGTGGTCAGCAGAAGAGATTGCTGACATAATCACTGATGGAGACAATAACCCCGCTCAGGCAAATCCGGCTGCTCCAACAAACAGAAGATCCAAAAACGGCTTCAAAGTATACAGATGTAGATTTATTAAAAATATATATAAAATCAAAGTACAATAATCGTAAGCCCAAAGATAACTATCTCTACACGAACGGAGATGGGTTATTCTCTCTGTCAGTGCTTATGTCACCAATCTCTTCTGGTGACCACTCTGCTTGTGAGTATCCATTCATCTTTACTCAAAGGGATAGTAATACTTCGTTTTATCTTTATTTTATTTTGTAAGCATTAAAAAACATGAAGAACAATATAAGTCTTATCTCTCAAACCTTTATGGTTTGAGAGATATTCACAAGTAAAGTTTCCCCTCCCGCATCTTTTACCTAGTGTAAGCCATCTCTTCTCAGATGTGGAGTCCAGTCCATAGACCAGACAGATAACAGCAGGGGACAATCTTCTTCCTATGAGAACAATGAAAGCCCTGCCCCCCTTGACAAGTTTTTCAGGTTTTTCCCTTATCTTAATTGAAGATTGTCCCTCACTGCAATCTACTTGGGCACCTCCCTTCTGATCTGGCTGAGCAGTGTTACATCAGTAAAAGTGGCGGGAGGGGGATACTTTGTCATTGAATTACTCTTGAACTACAACTCTGACAGAATTGAAATAACACTCTCCAAAGTCCAAATACTATGATGATTAATTAGAGCTGCTTTTATTATGAAACATTACTATCCCTTTAAGAACACTTTTTGAATCTTTGAATGTATTACACTACTGGGCGCCCTTCTGTTTGCTTTTACGTTATACAGTGAGAAGTTAGCTCGGTCTTGAATAGAACTTATTAGGGAATTAGCCTAAAGTGCCAGATTGTGCCACTAAGGCAGGCATTCATCCAACTGCGAGAAGAGCAGTGTATCAAATTACGCTGCTCTTTGCAGCGATCATTGATGCATACCTTCAGGTATTCATTAATGATTTTGCGTGTTTCCCTGCTTTGTGTATGTGAAGCAGGGAAACTTGAGTAAATTGGTCAGTCATGGGAAAAACACATGTGCATGCATAAGTGAAAATGTGTATGCGTGTGTTCGCTCCATGCATTCAAATGGGACCCGCCAGCTTGAAGCTAGCAGATCACATTTGCGGATCTATCTGTCCATCTCTTATTAAAGAATAAGTGATGGACAGATACAAATCAAAAGTTGCTGAATGGGTGAATGGTTAATACGCAGAGAAATCCTCTGATTTTCCTGCGTATTAATCCATTCGCACCTTGATGAATTCAGGTGTAAATGTAAAGCTTAATTTATCTAAAATGGATTATGTTACAGAAAAATGGTTAGTACACCATAGGCGCTCTGTAAAACAAATGAAACATCTTAGGGTGACAGGTCCCCTTTAAATCCCGCAACTCTCTTTTGGCAAAGATTTTAAGTTTCCTTCTATGCAAAATCATACACACAGTCTTGACTACAGAAAGGACAATCCACTGACAATAACTAGAGCTGCTCCACAGACACACCAGCTGCACCATAGGAGACACATACAAATTCCCAAAATGACTACTGATCTAACCATTTTGAGTCCCACTGAGGTATCCATCACAATGTGCTGAATATCTCACTGGCATTCAAAAAGTTAAATTGGGGTTTTCACCCCCTTGAATGTTAGTGAGACTTCCAAATTTCTGTGAAGCAACGTGCTGGAGAACTCTCTAACAATGAAAGGGTTAAAAACCCCATTTAAATCTAGAATTTCTCCCATGCTGCTTAGCACATCAGCCTCAGTACTGTAACAGTCTATGATTAGAACGTAACGCTAAAGGCAAAATACAAGAAGGTGGCACAGAGCACTGCAAGTATGAAAATAGTAAAGTTACATCACATCACAAGTGGCATTTTAAGGGAAAGTATTGTCTAATATGAGAAATATATACAGTACGGTTTACTGAACTGCTCTCCCGGCTAAGTAAATAAAGGCTGTCTCTGCTGTTTGGAGATGCTTCATTGAAAAATTATTATAACTCAAACATGACTTTCGTAGGGTGCAGTATCCCCCCATCTGCCAACAGGAAATGGCTTCAATAAGGTTGAATTTTATTTTTTGCCTTTGTTTAGGTTAACAAGAGTGATATGGCATAGGCTGAACTTCATGGAGGCATGTCTTCATCAACTATGTAACAGTGCTACCCTAAACTGGCAGGTCAAAGAAGTACTGTACCACTAAAAATAAAACAGGTTTGAGCTATAATTACTTTTGAAATAAGAATCTCCCTTTTTTACTTGTCAGATAAAGACACAGAAAATATGTGTTTCATGTTATTTAACAACTGGAAAACAATTAAAGAAATCTAAGGAAACAAAATTGCAACATGTGAAATGTTTCAAACACCCACACATCCACTGGTAGTCACAGAACCACACACATACACTGCCTGACACCCCAGCCTTATTCCCCTGTCCACTGGCAGTCATAGAACCACACATACACTTTCTGACACCCCAGCTTTGTTCCACTGTCCACTGATAGTCATATAACCACACACGTACTGCCTGACACCCCAGCCTTATTCCCCTGTCCACTGGTAGTCATAGAACCACACATACATTTTCTGACACCCCAGCCTTGTTCCACTGTCCACTGGTAGTCACAGAACCACACACATACACTGCCTGACATCCCAGCCTTATTCCACTGCCCAATGCTAGTCACAAAACCACACATACACTGTCTGATATCTCAGCCTTGTTCCACTGTCCACTGGTAGTCAAAGACCCCACATATACTGTATAACACCCCAGCCTTGTTCCACTGGTACTCACAGAACCACACATACAACGTCTGACATCCCAGCCTTGTTCCACGGGTAGTCATAGAACCACATACACACTGTCTGACACCCCATCCTTGTACCACTGGTAGTCACAGACCCACACATATACTGTCTGACACCCCAGCCTTGTTCCACTGTCCACTGGCAGTCACAGATCCACACATATACTGTCTAACAGCCCAGCCTTGTTCCATTGTCCACTGGTACTCACAGAACCACACATACAACGTCTGACACGCCAGCCTTGTTCCACTGGTAGTCACAGAGCCACATATACACTGTCTGACACCCCAGCCTTGTTCCACTGGTAGTCACAGACCCACACATACACTGTCTGACACCCCAGCCTTGTTCCACTGGTAGTCACAGAGCCACATATACACTGTCTGACACCCCAGCCTTGTTCCACTGGTAGTCACAGACCCACACATACACTGTCTGACACCCCAGCCTTGTTCCACTGGTAGTCACAGACCCACACATACACTGTCTGACATCCCAGCTTTGTTCCACGGGGAGTCATAGAACCACATACACACTGTGTGACACCCCAGCCTTGTTCCAGTGGTAGTCACAGAACCACACATACACTGTCTGAAACCCCAGCCTTGTCCTATTGGTAGTCACAGACCCACACATACACTTAGTGGTGTCCATAGACATTTTTCCAGGGGGGGGGCAAAGCCATAATATGACCCCCAGGCCAGCCCATCTAGCCCCTTTATTTATATGGAGGGGGTAATTGTAGGGGGGGGGGCAAGTGTCCCCCTTGCCCCCCCCTCCGGGCGCCCATGCATACACTGTCTGACACCCCAGCCTTGTACCACTGGTAGTCACAGACCCACACATACACTGTCTGACACCCCAGCCTTGTTCCACTGTCCACTGGCAGTCACAGACCTACACACATACACTCTCTGACACCCCAGCCTTGTTCCACTGTCCAAATGTAGTCGTAGAACCTCACAAACACCATCTGACATTTAAACCTTGTTACACTGATCAGTAGTATTCACAGAACCACATATACACTGCCTGATACCCCAGTCTTGGTCCACTGTCCACTACTTGTCACAGAACAACACTTATACTGACACACCAGCCTTGTTCCCATGTCTGCCGTTGCTTTTATTTGCAATTTTACACACATTAAATAGTACTGGCTAGCATATCTGTTAGATAGTAAGATTCCACACTGCTTACCCTCACCCTGCCACACCCTGACAGCCAGTACTAGCTCATTTGCCAACCAGTATTATCTCATTTGCCAGCCAGCATTAGCTAATTTGAAATGTTTCCCAATGCCTTTTATGTTGAATTGTTAAAATGATGCCCTTCATATATTATCTACAGAAAACAGACCCACAAAATTTGCTAACAAATAGCTTTCAGTCTATATAGAATAGATGTGTATCAAAGTAATAAAGAACTCACAAGAGTGGTGTAAAAATGATATATGTTGGGCAAACAATGCAACCTAAAGTCAAAACCAATTCCTGTGCCTGCCCAGAGATGTCTCTGTAGATGCCTTTTGTTACAGTGTTTTAATTTAAATAAAAAAGTAGATTTACTGTTCAGACTTAAGTGCACATAGGCGTAACTATAGGAGTCGCACCATGCCCGTGCCCTCCAGGGCCCCGGCCTCCCCCTGGGACCCCTCTGCCTGGCGCCCGCAATCTCCCGCCGGCGCTCTAGTAATGCAGAGCTCTGGGAGATGACATCATCTCCCAGCACTTTGTATTACTAAGAGGACCACGCGGGAGCTCCAGGTAAGAGATGGGGGCATTGTGGAGGGGGTCAATGTGGTCAGGGGGGCCCGTGGCACTTATTGTACCAGGGCCCGGAGGCTTCTAGTTACGCCTCTGCACATAGGTACTGTGCATGTGCAGTGTCACAAACACACCACTGTCTCCAGCAACTACACCTGCTGTTTCTGAGTGTTAAAAATATGAGTAATAAAAAATAATAAAAATAGTTAAATCATTTATTTAATAACTTTTTTATTAATAGTAATTAAAGTATCTGGGAGTGCTTACACTTCTCGTAGTGGAGCCAGGGCTGCCAGGTGGCCACGAGAAAGCAGCTGTCATATGAACACTAGTACATCAGCCCTCTAAGCAGAAGCCTTCTTCCTCAGCAATACTATAAGCCTCAGGCAGCAACAGTGGACATCCTGGCCCTAGTGGCAAAATCTCTACCCCATCCACCAAAATAACGAGCAATATCTATCAAGGAGAGGGTCACATACTGGTGTTTTGGTTGAATTAAAGAAGAAGATTATGATTGTACATATAAACTATTACATTGTCATGGTGTACCACAGAATGACCAGGAATGCCACCACTATTACTGCCAGTGCCCCGACTACCACTGACAGTGCCACAACTACCACTGTAATTGCTACCACTACCGCATGGTCCAACAGCCATGTGGTGTTTAAAGCCCCCCCAGAGCAAACATGGGCAGGTGGACGGTAGAAAAGGGTCTATTTCTGATCCAGAAAAAAGTGAAGAAGGGAATTGAAGTTTGCTGTGAACCTTACTCCCACCCCTACCAAAGTGGTAAATAGCATCCCTACTGATGACAAGTAACTGGCTTATAAGCCAGAGGATATTGAGGAAGAGGAAGCACACAACCCATCTACTCCTTCCACACCATCTCCTACATCTGGTGCTCCTTCAACTCAGCAGAAGCAGCAGCTTGGTCACAGCTGTGCCACTGTTCCCCCTACATATGCTGCTACCATCACCACTACCATCCAGAGGCAGGTGCATATAACATTACACACGCACACTATACAAAGGAGTATGGATCTCACATAACACACTATACAGAGGTAGGTGCATATCACATAATACACACATACACACACACATGCTATACAGAGGTAGATATATATTGCATAACACTATACAGATGTAGGTGCATTTCACATAACACAAACATTATACAGGGATAGGTCTATATCACAGTGTTCATCACACTTAAATGTAAAAAAAAAAGGACAATTTCTTACACAAACTAAATGCAAAAAAAAAAAAAAAAACTCACCAGAAGTGACATCAAACCTCAGGACTCAGCATCCATTCCACAGAAAGACCAAGTGTGTCTGACTCTTACCCAGCATGCACCAGGAGCAGCTGATCTCAGGCAGAAGTGCGGGCCCAAGTGCTCTACTTCGTCACAGCTACATTGCTTCTGACCGCAGCTCTCCGCCTAGCTGCAGGAGATATCTCTCCCAACCCTGGTCCCACCTGCATTTCCACCTTGTCCATCCTAGACCTACCCGCTGTTCTCGTGCGGTAGACCCCAGCAATCTAGAGACTGTTCCCTGCCTTCCTCCATCCCTTCCATCCTTCTCCTGTGCATTATGGAATGCTCGCTCTCTAGTTAACAAACTCCACACAACTCACAACCTCTTCCTCTCAAACACTCTCAACTTATTCACTATCACAGAAACCTGGCTCCCACATTCTGACTCTTCTGTTGAAACTGCTATATCCTATGGTGGCCTATCTTTCTCTCAGATACCTCACCCTGATGACAGGAGTGGGGGTGTGGGACTTCTAATCTGTCAGCTCTGCCACTCCAGGCCTCTGTCCCTTCCTCCATCAGTCTTCTTCACCTCCTTTGAATGTAATGCACTCAAACTCTTCTCCCCAGTCCCTCTCTAGGTAGCCATGATTTACCAGCAACCAAGCAACCCTTCCTCCGTTCTCTCTGAATTTGAAACTTGTCTCTCAGTCTCTGTCCTCAGACACTTCTACATTATTCCTTGGCGACTTCAGCTTACACGTTGATGATGCGTCCTCATCCAGTGCTTCCTGCTTTCTTTCTTTGACCATGTCCTATGGCCTTCAACTGTGGACTGCTGCCAGCACTCACTGGGAAAGTCATTGTCTGAATCCAGTTTTCACCAGGAACAGTTCAGTTTCCGAATTCACAATTTCCCCATTTCCTCTCTCTGATCATCATCTTATCTCCTTCACACTCTCTCACAGACCTTCCCTTTCCCCCCTACAACAACAACCAGGAACCTACACTCTGTCAAACTACCAGTCTTGGCATCAACTGTGCAAACTTCCCTCTCTTCTGTCTGCTCTACTACTAACAAAGACTCCCTTGACCAAGAATATAACACTTCATTAACCTCTTCTCTGGACCTGTATGCTCCTCTCCAACTTTGACACTCCTGGCCCAGGAATTCCAGGTGCTATGCACCTGTTGTCGAGCTGAAGAACATCTCTGGAGAAAATATCATTCTTTTGCTGACTTCCACTATTAGAAGTTCACTTTATCTTGTTTTAACATAGCTCTCACCCAGGCTAAACAGCACTACTTCTCTAACTTTATCACTACTCACAAATCTAACCCACTGTCACAGTGCCCCAGAGATATTCAGGGGACAGTATGGCATTGTAAAATGCAATTTATTAAAGTATAAATAAGGTAGTACACAATGCAATATAGCAAGAACAAGCAGAAGGTCCTAAGCCGGCAAGCACTGCTACCAGAAATAGAAGGCTGCCCAGATTGGCCACACTGCTGGAGACTAGGCCTCAGCCACTGGTAGTCTCTGCTGGAACCAGGAGCAGGAACTGGAACACAGGATCTTGATCTGACGTAATGAGGAGCTACCTGACTCACGCCTGCAGTCATCAATGTAGCAGAGGATTCCTGACTCTCGCCTGCAGTCAGTATGGAGAAAGCGGAAGCTTGACCCACGCCTGCAGTCAGTAACTAGCTAGTCTACTAGAGCCCCAGGTCCGCACCAGATTGGGTGTCTGCTAGATACAGGGGAATAACAAGAAAATAGTCAGCCACAGGTCAGCACCAGAGAGGGTAGTCAGACAAGCCAGGTCATACACAGTTCGGTTAGTCAGCCAGAGCCACAGGTCTGCACCATGTTGGGTATCCACTATAAGGATAAGGCAGGAGAATAGTCAGACAAAGCCACAGGTCAGCACCAGATTGGATGGTCAGACAAGCCAGGTCATACACGGAGCCCAAGGACACAGAACTGCTTTGTACAACAACGCAAGGGCAACTGAGTCAGGACTCAGACTGCCCTTTAAACCCCTCCTCAGGAAGTAGGTAGGAGGAGCAGGCTCCGAGGAAGGAAGTAGGTAGGAGGAGACAACAGGAAGCATGGCATAAAACAGAGGCCTGCTACACTCTGAAGCCTCGCTCCTGCAGATGACATATCTTGCTCTGATGCGTCGAACCACCGCCATCTTCCTGCATCATCTGTCCGGCGTGAACGGCCACTGAAACCAAAGTAAGCTGTGACACCCACGTGGTCTCTTTAAAATCTTTGATTCTCTACTCAAACCCCCAGCTTTAAACTTCTCCTCCTTCTCCAACACTTCACAGGACTTCCCTGACTTTTTAAAAATAGGATGCAGTCCATTCACCAAACCATCAAACGAACAACTAACCTGCTCTTCTCCATTCTAATTGTGAAAAGTGTGCCATGTATTGGGTATGTATAATAACACTGTTGATAAATATCAGGATTCAGTCACCCAAATTTTGGCCAAAAGAATTTTAAGCAAGTACCTAATCTAAACACCAGAAAAACCCTATTTAAATTAAAATCAAACCCTGAGGAGATGTTATAGTAAACGCATGGGAGGGGACCCTTTAATATAGTGTTTATGATGCTTGGGGGTCCTAATGTATGCAATTAAAAACAAATGGCAAACAACAATTTAAAAAGGTGTAAAGATTAACTTGCCTTTGTGTTCCTGCATAGAGTGAGTACCCATCTAAGAGGACTGTGGATCCACCAGACCTTCTTATGGGTAAAATGTTCCCACACCCACAGGCCACATGAGGAAAGATCAATTGCCAACAGACAGGTTGTATGAAAGCCAAACCAGGCCTTTAAAGGCCTATAGATAAAGCAAATAAATAAATTGGTGCAATAAAGCATTTATGAGTAATATTCGTGATAAAAACAAGAAGCTGCTGGAATGAGCACAGGAGATATGTGGAAACAAGGACAAAGAAAAATAGCTTGCAGTGCTAACTCACCTTAGTGTATACATATAGTTTATAAAGTTGGCTTGATTTTAATTTAGATAGGGTTTTTCAGGTGTTTAGGGTAGGTACTTGCCATATTTTGAGATACCTTGACGGGGTTGGCAAGCTTAATCCACTTTTGGCTAAAATTTGGGTAACTAAATCCTCATATTTATCAACAGTGTTATTATATGTGCCCAATACATGGCACACTTTTCACAATTAGAATGGAGGAGCGCAGGTTTGTTTGGTGTTTACACTTTGGGTTTCGATCCAATATTTGGGGGAAAGTAGGGCTTTCTTTTGATGTCACACTTATATGTATAACCTATCATTTAATTTGATAAAAATATTTAAAAAAAAGTGAAAATATTAAAAAAATATTTTTTATAGGTTTTCCATTGATGATTTGTACTCAATTAGTTCATTTTTTAACAGGGACTGGATAAAAGTTATGAACATTCATTCATACCTCCCAAGTGTCCATTTTAATTGGGGGCTCTGCCCCACTGAGACACAAATCCCTCCATCCCTCTTTCCCACCCCGGTGTCACTCTTTTAAGGTTGAAAACTTGTATCCTAGAAAGGGTCAGATTTGCCATAAGGCAGAGTAGGCACCAGCCTATAGGCGTACCCAACAGAGGGGCGCCTGTCATTGAAATATTTTTTTTTAATTCACAGCAGTTTTTTTTTATATATATATTTACAGTGCTGCCGCGCTGCGCACAGTAACCCGCCTCCCGGCCCGCCCCTCGCTTGCTAAGGTCTGTGCCGAAGGCTGTAGCTGCTGTTGCTCTCCCTCATCGGCTCTAATGCAGAGCGCTAGGAGATTACATCATCTCCTAGCTCTCTGCATTCCTAAAGAGAAGACCGCGCGGGGTGCAACAGAAGGTCCAGGTCTGTGCAGAAGGCGGCACAGACATCTCCTGCCGCTGGACCACCAGGGAAGTAGGAAACGGATACGGGGGGGCAATGTGGAGCTGATGGCAATGTGAGGGCAAGTTGGAGCTGATGGGGGCAATGTGGAGCTTGGAACTGATGGGGGCAAGTTGGAGCTGATGGGGGCAAGACAGTTGGAGCTGATGGGGGCAAGTTGGAGCTGATGTGGCAAGAGAGTTGGAGCTGATGGGGCAAGACAGTTGGAGCTGATGGGGGCAAGTTGGAGCTGATGGGGGCAAGACAGTTGGAGCTGATGGGGCAAGTTGGAGCTTGGAGCTGATGGGGGAAGTTGGAGCTGATGGGGGCAAGACAGATGGAGCTGATGGAGGCAATGTGGAGCTGAGGGGGCAATGTGAGGGCAATATGGATATGGGGAGTAATGTGGAGATTTGGAGCATTGTGGAGATGGCCACTTCGGGGGGGGGGGGGGCATTTCAGATTTCTGTGCCTACAGGCTCCTGAGATGTAAATCCAGCCCTGATCTTACAGCCAGTCAGTTAGCGAATAAAGGTATCAATTTTTACCTTACTAGTCTCCTGTTATTTCATTGGTTAGAGAAAAACAAAGATATATGAGAAAAATGTTACAACTGCTTCTGTATATGCCAAATTGGGTGTATGATGCTCACTATTCTCCATAAAGAGACAAGTTCATCACATAAAGTAATAACCATGTGTCATCCTTAAGACATAACTTTTAATGGATTAAATTAAAATAACTTATGACCATACAAAATCTAGTCACGTCAGAGTCAAATATGTTATCCAAGCAAATGAAAAAATACCCAAACTATATCACATTAAGCTAACAGAGACAGGAAATTACTCTGTCTGGAAGCAAAATGGATTTATAGACTGGATACAAAAGTCTCATAGGAGAAAATGATGGTTTTACCTTCTATCCATTTATAAAACACTGAATAAGGCTAGATTACAGTTGTTCATCTGGTATCAACAAAAATCTTTCTCTATTCACAATTAGACAAGTAGATAGAAGGCTAAGACCAAATGTGAACATCTTAAACAAACAACTGCGTATCACAATATTAATAAAATGTACTAAAATAATATGTAATAACAATGTGTAAGAACAGACATAATATTTTAAATTTTGTTTAATTACAATTAACTCTTCTGCAATCTAATTTATTTATTAAAATATAATATAGAACTAGCAATGTGGGACGGCATTGCCCGTCATATTATTTACACAGAGAGACATTGTGTGAAACAGAAATATGCAGTGTTACAGACACGCACTTAAAGAGACAGTGTGTGTCACACACTGTGAAACGCATACATACGGAGACACACACACATAGGCATATGATGTCACATGTGTAGACAGTGTGTGACAGACGCAGTGGGGATGTAGATAAGCTGATAAGATTTGTAAAAAATGTTTTAATTGCAGCTCTTCAGCTTGATGAATAAGACCCTGTATCCTTACAGTTGAAGTGAGTGTGCTGTGTTACATGATGAATAAGGCCCTGTATCATTACAGTTGTAGTAAGTGTGCTGTGTTACATGATGAATAAGGCCCTGTATCCTTACAGTTGAAGTGAGTGTGCCGTGTTACTTGGTGAATAAGGCCCTGTATCCTTACAGTTGAAGTGAGTGTGCTGTGTTACTTGGTGAATAAGGCCCTGTATCCTTACAGTTGAAGTGAGTGTGCCGTGTTACTTGGTGAATAAGGCCCTGTATCCTTACAGTTGTAGTGAGTGTGCCGTATTACTTGATGAATAAGGCCCTGTATCCTTACAGTTGAAGTGAGTGTGCCGTGTTACTTGGTGAATAAGGCCCTGTATCCTTACAGTTGAAGTGAGTGTGCTATGTTACTTGGTGAATAAGGCCCTGTATCTTAACAGTTGAAGTGAGTGTGCTGTGTTACTTGGTGAATAAGGCCCTGTATCTTTACAGTTGAAGTGAGTGTGCTGTGTTACATGATGAATAAGGCCCTGTATCCTTACAGTTGAAGTCAGTGTGCTGTGTTACTTGATGAATAAGGCCCTGTATCCTTACAGTTGAAGTCAGTGTGCTGTGTTAATTGATGAATAAGGCCCTGTATCCTTACAGTTGAAGTCAGTGTGCTGTGTTACTTGATGAATAAGGCCCTGCATCCTTACAGTTGAAGTGAGTGTGCTGTGTTACTTGATGAATAAGGCCCTGTATCCTTACAGTTGAAGTGAGTGTGCTGTGTTACTTGTAGATGGTCACAGTGAGAAGATGTTTGTGAGTAAAGGAATAATTTAGATTACAGCAGTGGATACTGCAGTACATTTGAAGAAATAGGTTGGCAGACAGAGGGTTAAGTGACAGATGCAGTGATAGATAATGTAATAGTGATGTGGGAGTAAAATGGCGAGATTGGGACTATGGATGAATGGCAAGGGGATAGGTGAGTGGGGGTGACAAGGGAGGAGGAGATGAGAGATTGAGGAGAGGAGGGACAGTGAAGTGTTACAGTAAAGTAATGGGTGAGGGGGAGAAATGACTATACATAGACAGTGAAGTAGACATGAAATACAGGGCTGTAGGGTTACTGCATTATACAGACCTAGTGTAGCAGTTGGTTGGAGTGAAGCACTTTAACTGTGAGTGTGAGAGAGGTACACAACACATTGCTGTGTAATGAGTTGTATAGTCCTCTGGCAGTGAAAGGAATATGTGACACATGTTGGGCACTCCTTGCATTAGTGGGCCGTGGTGGTCGGCTGGGACAGAACCGGATTATTTGTCCATGGGCCGTAGGCAAGGGATCAATAGAGGAACCCCTAACAGCTAATAGGCTTCAAAACAGGAAGGCTCATATACTAAGGAAAGTGGTGGAATTTTGTGGAAAAGTAACAGCAGCACAGGGAACAATGCCCATTTATTTAAATGGCCGTTGTAACGTCTTCAACGCTAGAGAGGTCAGCAAAGCATTGTATTTGTTCTGTATGGTACAGATGAATTGTTCCTCTTTGTGTTAGTACATCAGCCTCACAGATCACAGTGCGCAGTCAGCTGCTGCAAGAGCCAAAAGTATAAAAGGGTTTAGATTAATGGGGTAAGAGTAGAACTCTATGGGCCTTATGTATCAAGATAAAGGGTGCAACTCAAAAAAAACTGACACCGTAGGGTTGAATTGAAAATTCAGGAAAATCATGTTGACATACATGGGGCTTTAACCCCTTGAATGCTACAATGGTCCCCAATGCGTTGCTTTGGCAATGTGTTTGCATTGTCTGTAGCGGTCATGGAATTAATAGTCTCATTGAAATCAATGGACATTTTCAAAGAAATCAGTTTAACCCTGTGGGCCACTTGTGAGGAAAGAGTGGGCTGCACAATACCCAAATGTGGAAGCTTTCCAAACAGATATTAACCCTTTGAGTGACAGAGGTACGCAGAGCAATGTGCTGCATATTATCTCTGGTATTCCAAAGGTTAATGGGCTTAACCCTCTGAGTGCCAGAGAGGTATCCAAGGCATTGTAACAGCACTCAAAGGGTTAAATTGAAACAAAGTGAGTCCATCAGCCCCAGTTCTTAGCATGGAAACTGAAGATCTGTGTGTTCTAACCTATTCCCCAGCTGACTCTGAGTGTCCCAGTGTGTCTTTGAAATAAGTGATCAATGTGTGGCTCCCCAGCAAAATGGGAGCTGCTGGTTGGTGGGTTATAGTATTGTGCCATGAGTTGTTTACTGTAGGAGTTGTAAGTCGAGAGAAGTGATGTAGCAGTAGGTGAGTTGTGGAGGAGAGGGCTAACCCTCTGACTGCCAGAGAGGTACGCAAAGCATTGCAATGTATGCGTACCCCTCTGACACTCAAAGGGTTAAGGTAGGCTGAGCAGATCTCACCTTTAACCGGGGACACATAGGAAATAGCCATTTTGCAGTACTTCACTGAAATGAAAGCAGTCCTGCAGTATGCATTTTTCCTATGCGTCCCCAGTTAAATGTGAGGTCTGGTCAGCCTAGGTTAAGACTGATGTTGGGGGGCAGGCTAACTGTTCCTTACAGCCGCCCCTGGGTGTGTGTGTGGCAGGGGACGCAGGTTTTCTCTCTTATATATATACACTACCAATGTGGGACGGTGTTGGGCGCACGTGTGTGAAATGTAGACACACTGATAAACACAGACATATGCAACACACAGGCAGACACATACACACAGTGAGCGGCAGAGACATGCAAAAGACATGCACACACACACCGGAGATGCACACAAATATGTAACAGAGATGTACATACACACACGCAACATATAGGTGCAGAAACACATGCGTGCATGAGTTGTGCACCCCTCTGGCACTCAAATGGTTAATGTATAGAGAGGCATGTCAGAGTTAAATAGCAGTGGGAAGTGTATTCATACCTGGGAACTTTGACTTGTGTAGTCCCTGGAAGGGAGTCATGTGGTGCTGATGTGGAGATACAAATGGGGCAATCTGGGTTAAAAGTGGGTGGGGCTTAATCGTGAGTAGGGGGCGGGGCTTAACATAAATGTGGAAAACTGTTAGTAATAGGCTGGGGAAGGGGGAGATGTGGGAGGGAAATGCAAGTTTACAGTGTGAGGGGTTTGAACACACTCCCTGAGGGGTAAAACTTGATACACAACCCTGTGGCAGTCAGTGGGTTAAGTGTGTACTTGATGGCTGTCTGTCCTGTGTCTTGCATGGCAAATGATGACAGTGAAGAAGTAATTCAGCAATGAGGGCCTACCTTAACCTTCGGAGTGCCATTTTTTTCCCCTGGTGATGCAGCACCGTTCAGTGGCTGTAGTACAGGTCCTGCTGAGGCCTCTGGGAGTCAGGGTGAGTGACTGTGTGTCAGCCATCTTTCTTTCTGGCTTTGTGTGTATGTATGGGTGTTTGGTGCTGTGTGAGTGGGTCATGAGTGTGTATACCTGGGAACTTTGACTTGTGGAGTCCCTCATGTGCTGCTGATGTGGAGAGAGCAATGGGGCAATTTGGGTTAAAAGGGGGTGGGGCTTAATCGTGAGTAGGGGGCGGGGCTTAAGAGAAATGTGGAAAAGTGTTAGTAATAGGCTGGGGAAGGAGGAGAAGTGGGAGGGAAATGCAAGTTTACAGTGTGAGGTGGTTAAACACACTCCCTGAGGGCTAAAACTTGATACACAACCCTGTGGCAGTCAGTGGGTTAAGTGTGTACCTGATGGCTGTCTGTCCTGTGTTTTGCATGGCAAATGATGACAGTGAAGAAATAATTGAGCAATGAGGACCTACCTTAACCCTTTGAGTGCCATTTTGTTCCTCAGTGGCTGTAGTACAGGTCCTGCTGAGGCCACTGGGAGTCAGGGTGAGTGACTGTGTGTCAGCCATATTTCTTTCTGGCTTTTGTGTGTGTGGTGCTGTGTGTGTGAGTGGGGCATTTGTGTGTGTGAGTGGGGCATGTGTGTGTGTGGTGCTGTGTGAGTGGGGCATGTGTGTGTTTATCTGTGGTGTAGGAGCAAGTGGCGGCCATATTGTTTTTTTCTGACTTTGATAGTGGTGGGTGGCTGCATAGTGGGGGCGGGCCAAATCACTCCCCCATCGAATCACCCAATGGGAACAGTAACCCCTCCTTATTGCCACCCCTGGGTGTGTGTGTCTCCTGAGGAGACATAAATTATGCAATGAGCCTTTCTCTTTTATATATATAGATTAGATATGATTGCATAAGCTAAGAACCACATAAAGAGAAAATATAGCAGTTCGCTGACCGTACGATACATTATTGGTGGTTGCTCGGCAACGTGACCTCATTTTCACTTCACACTATAAAAAAGGCCCTGAGAACGATTATTTAGACTATAGCCCCTGAGTAACCAGCAGTAGCGGCAAAACGCTTTGAGCAAAAGCATCTGTACTGGGGCCCATTCTTTTTAATATTTATATTAGTGATATTGCAAAAGGTCTTCAAGGAAAGGTATGCATTTTTGCAGATAATACAAAGATCTGCAATAGGGTAGACATTCCAGGAGGAATAAGCCAAATGGCGAATGATTTGGGTAGGTTGGAGGAATGGACGAAAGTGTGGCAGATGCAGTTTAACACTGATAAATGTAAAATAATGCACTTGGGACATACAAATCCTAAGGAAAAATATACTATTATGGGTACTGTGCTGTCAGAGACAACAGAGGAAAGGGATTTGGGAGTAATTATATCTAATGACTTAAAGGTAGGCAGGCAATGTAATAAAGCGGTGGGGAATGCAAGCAGGGCGCTGGGTTGTATAGTTAGGGGCATTAGTAGCAGAAAAAGGTAAGTGGTCATACCACTCTACAGATCTCTAGTTAGACCTCACCTAGAGTATTGTGTACAGTACCGGAGACCCCATCTCCAGAAGGATATAGATACTCTAGAGAAAATTCAAAGAAGGGCTACTAAAATGGTGACTGGTTTACAGGAAAAGAAATATCAGGATAGACTAAATGATCTGAATATGTATAGCTTGGAGGAGAGAAGAGAGAGAGGGGATATGATAGAAACATTCAAATACATGAAAGGATTCAACAAAGTACAGGACACCGGTTTAGATGTAATGTAAGGAAATTTTACTTCACTGAGAGGGTAGTAGATAAGTGGAATAGCCTACCAGCAGAAGTGGTAGAAGTTGATACAGTGACAGAATTTAAGCATGCATGGGATAGGAATAAGGCGGCTCTTAATGTAAGAAAAGACCAAGGACCAAAAAAGGTTTGAGGTTTTTTTTTTTTTTTTTTTTATTTGTCGGAAAATGGGCAGACTAGATAGGCCGAATGGTTCTTATCTGCCGTCAAATTCTATGTTTCTATGTTTCATTATACCATTCCAATGTTAAATTACAGTGCATAACAACTTATAAGTTAAACTACAGTAAAGGTGTGCAAGAGTGTCAGTCTCACAATGTGGAACTCCTGAAAAGATTTTCTGTGAGGGAACTAATATAGAGCCCCTCTGCATTACTTACGTAAGAAAGACACTTTGCCACTATAGTAAAGGTAAATCTTTGTTTGTACTTCATGTTTTGGCCTGATGTTTGGGGGACTGGAGCAAAACTTTGGGGATTAATGGCGCAATGCAAAAAACGTTCGCATCAGATGAAGGCATTTTTGTGCGCAGATAGATTTTGCGCATATTCTAATCCAGGAAGCTAAATACCGAATGCTTCTTGAATTGCGCCAGAAAAATTCAATTTTACGACAACAGTACACAGACATATAAATTAATTTGCAATAGCAGTTCTTGCATTAGGCGCATTCGTTATTCCACTCACACAGGTTCGTTAAACTTAGCCACGCCCACATAAAAAATAAATATACGCAGCCGTTCGCTAATCTTGAATTTTCATGTGCAATTCAACAAAATCATGCGCAAACCTATTCCCTAGTGGTTTTCATGAGGGAAATAGCGATTGCGCACGTTTCCTGCATCGCGCCATAAATCTCATATCCTATATAATAATTCGCTAAAACGTGTGTAACGCTGCAATCATGCTCAGTAGAGACTGCCTGCACCGCGGCTGATACAGAGCTGGACGCTCCGAAGGAGAGTCAAGCTCTGTATCAGCCGCTGTGCGGGCAGTTTCTACTGCATATGACTGCTCCACGACCGGCTGGCAGTGGCACTGTGGCCTGTGTAACGGGCTCTTCAACTAGTTTATTAATATAATATTAAATATGCCTAGCACAGGGCAGGTACATCACAATTAGAATGGAGGAGCGCAGGTTTTTTGTTGTTTGCTTGTACTTCGGGTTTTATCCTGATGTTTTGGGGACTAGGGAACCACCATATGCCTTGCTGCAAACTTAATTCTTTTTATTTATATTTCATTAATATTTTTTCATTCATATGCACACTCATGTTTATAGGTGTTAGCGCAGTGAGCTATTCTTGTTCGTCTATTTTAGCAAAGGTGTTATGTTTGATATGTCAGAAGCAACTTAAACATTATAATTATGGTGCTTTTATTTGGAATTTGCCAAGAAAGACCAACTAATATGTAAGCAAGAAGCCAAGGTTAGATGCCGAATCAGATAGTCCACAAGGTACACATACCAGACGCTTAAATAATTACTGGACACCATTACCAACCTGCAGTTATAGGATTGACTAGAACATCCCTCTTCATAAAACGTACATAGTGTAAGAATTACAGTAACAGGGTCTATCTATGATAACGTTGCTGACGGCACAAATTATTTTCAGCGTAAGCGAAGCTGAATACTATCAAACATTTAATATTACCTTCTATTAGAGCTGGTTATTTAAAAGATCTTGTTTTGAGAAAGAGTTCATTTAAAAAAAATTTAAAAAAATAGCAGAGCAATTCACTTGCCCTACAAGCTCACATGGATGTTAGGCCAGAGAAAAGGACTTGTGGCCAAACGTTCGTTTTGTGTGTTACTTTCACAAAACGCATGCTACATAGCGGGAATAATGGGAACATCAAAGGAAAAGAGCTAAAGATCGGTGCCTGACACACTGTCAAGCATTGATTTTTAGCTCAAACACACAGTCACCCTCCCAAACAGTAAAGTGCGACAAAAATGCCCCTAACACTAGCCTAAACCCCACACACTTATCTGTCAATCACTGTCTGTCTTCTTCTTCTATCTTCCTTCTTCTGTTTTCTCTAATCTTCTTTCTTATCTTCTTTTTCTTCTGTGTTGCATCTCCTTTGAAAATAATATCCAGCTAGTCCTTTTAAAATAAATATGTAATATAAGATATTCCATAAACAAAAAAGCCATTCCCATGCTCAAAGAAAATTCTGCTGCCACCACCTACGCCATGGCGGCAGCAATGTCTGCTGGCACAGACTCCCACTCCATATGTTCCTGGCTGTTCCCTGAGTCCCATTGAGGGAATTTTGAACAGATGCCAGCTTCCAATTGGCTGGGATGTGTGTTAACACACCTCCCAGCCAATCATCTTCTGGAGGGGGGGAGGATGACAAAACCCACTAGGAGCTGATTGGCTGGGAGGTGCATAAGCACACATCCCAGTTAGTTGGAGGCTGGCATCTGTTTTGAACAGACACCACATAAAAAGCCAGTTTCTGTTCAAACATCACTCATTGGGACTCAGGCAACGGCCTGATATGTATGATTGGGGGTCTTGTCTATGCCAATAGACATTGCTGCCGCCCGGAGCCAGTGGTGGCGGCAGCAGTGGAATTTTCCTTGAGCATAGGAATGGCTTTTTGATTATGGAATAACATATATTATGAATTTATTTTAAAAGCACTGGCTGGATATTATCTTTAAAGGAAATGCTACCCCTCTGGCACTCAAAGTGTTAACTATGGCATATCTTGGGGGCATTTTTTTGTTTTTAAAATTTACATTGACATTTCATTTTATAGGAAAAAAGAAAAAGAAGATGAGAAGAAAGAAGAGAAAACAGAAGAAGGAAGATAGAAGAAGAAGACTGACAGTAGCTGACCAGGGTGCTGAAGACTCCCCTGGACATCAGAATTATTGGTAAGTGTCTATTGTCAAGTGCTGTTTTTTTTAACTTAGTTGAATTAACCCTGTGAGTGCCACTGGGGTAAACATACCCCACTGGCACACTCTGGGTTAATTCTACTAACATTTCACACATTTTTTTAGTACTTTGAATGTATTGATCTGGGGCTAAGGGTCCCACATCAACACATCCACTGGTCACTTAGGTTTTTTCTCTTTTAACTTTCAATACCTGCGTGGACACTTTGGGGATGCGATAAGGGACTCTGCACCCAAAAAAAAATGGGTGCAGATTTTCACATGATAAAGTGGATCCATTAAAGGGATAGTAATGTTTCAAAATAAAAGCAGCTCCAATTAATCTTCATAGTATTTGGACCATGGAGAGTGTTATTTCAATACTGTCAGAGTTGTAGTACAAGAGTAATTGAATGATAAAGTATCCCCCTCCCGCCCCTTTTACTGATGTAGCACTGCTCACCTCAGAGCAGCAAGACTGTCCGGATGGATCGCAGTGAGGACAATCTTCAGTGATCATAAGGGAAAACCTGAAAAACCTGTTAAGGGGCAGGGTTTTCCTTATGTCTGGTTTTAAGACTAGATTCCACACTGAGGTGAGCAGTGTTACATCAGTAAAAGGGGCAGGAGGTGGATACTTTATCATTCAATTACTCTTGAACTACAACTCTGACAATACTGAAATAACATTATAATCTTATGAAGATTAATTGGAGCTGATTTTATTTTGAAACATTACTATCCCTTTAATGGATCTTAATGCCTAACACAAGGAACTGAATGTCATATTTCTTTTTTTTTTTTTTACAATGGGCAAAAAAGCACACAAATGTAACGCCCGAGGTGAGGATTTTTTATCCAATATTTTTTCATACCACAGGTAATTGCATGACTTACTGTGCTTGAAAAAAATACCCTTGGCGTTTTTTTTCCTTAACGGACTCAACTGTATCGAGGCCCTAAACTATACATATTTTAGGAGATATTATCTTAACAGCAACAAAAGGGTTAAGGTTCCCTTGCTTAAAAGGAAAACACAACACAACTCTAACTCGTCTGTAATGATATCTTATAATAAGCTTCACAACGATCTTTCTATTCTGTAACCAGGCATCTGAATTATAACACGAACACAGCAACGAAGAGTTTAGGATTCTAACTGATAAGGAGAACAAAACAGTGTTTCATATACAATTATGCAACTGAATCAGTCTTGGGTAATAAGTAACAAATAGTGGAATTAGCAAGAAATGTACTTTATACCCTATCAGCACTATAAAACCATTATCAACCAACTACCTACAATATTATCTTTCTAATTTGGCCTCTATATTAGATCCCATAAAAACCATCATTAAGATAATGAAAGGAGAGTGATAATAGTTGAATGGATCAATTAGAACTGATACAGTTATTTCAGGGAGTAATTGTCTACAGTAGACAATTTACTAACTGGTTCTATAGTGATCTTACTGATTTAATTACCTCCATCTATATACTGAACTACTTTTGATTACATAGCTTACTATGTGACATATTTTTGATTTGTGCTACTATAGTAAACAACTATGCATCGTTTCTGACATATTGTGAGAAAGTGAAGATGGCTTCTCCAGTGATATCACTTTTCCAGTTCCTATGTTATTCTATGGAGCCTATGCACGAACATCGCCAAAACGTAAACGGATAGTATTGTTTGAAAATAATTTTATTTTATATTGTAGCCCTTAAAAAACATTAAAAATGATATAAGTATTATCTCCCAAACCTTTATGGTTTGGGAGATATTAGCAAGTAAAGTTTCTCCTGGAGTGACGTCACTGCTCAAGCCTTCAGATTTGGAATCCGGTTCGCAGACTGGCCGCGGCTCTTCAGCAGTGCCGAGATCACGATCTTTAAAAAATAATTTCTTCATTGGAATGGTCTACAAAGTGTGCTTGCAAGCCAGGCACACTTTGTAGACAGTTCCAATGAAGTAGTTATTTTTAAAGATCGTGATCTTGGCACTGCTAAAGAGCTGCCCGCTGATCTGTGGACCGGATTCCAAATCTGTCCACTAGATGGCAGACTTGGCTAAAACAGCTAGGAAAAGGGAACTTAACTTGCTAATATCTCCCAAACCATAAAGGTTTGGGAGATAAGACATATCATTTTTAATGGTTTATTTTAAGGGCTACAATATAAAATAAAATTATTTTCAAGCAATACTATCCCTTTAATAAATGTTAGCGAATTGGCTCCATAGAATAACAAAGGAACTGGAGAAGTGATATTACTGGAGAAATCGTCTCCACTTTATCACCTCTTTATCACCACTTAGTGAATAACTCCCATGGTCTTGTTCTAAATGATTTATTCAGTTACACAAAAAGGAGGGAGATTCACTAAGCGGTGATAAAGTGGAGATAAAGTGGAGATGACTTCTCCAGTTTATCACTTCTCCAATTCCTATGTTATTCTATAGAGCCTATTCACTAAGATTTCTAAACTTCAAAACATTTTTGTGCATAGGCTCCATAGAATAACACAGGAATTGGAGATGTGGTAAACTGGAGAAAAGTCATCGCCACTATCTCACCTCTTTATCATACCTTAGTAAATCCCCCCCACCCCCCGGTGTCAATAGGTCATGGTTTTTTATGTTTTGTAATATCATTCTGTCATGCTCCCATCTTTGGCCATCTGAGACACTGTAAGCTCTGTCCTTGGCTTCTCTCTTCCTCACAATCTGGTCCTGGAGCAGTCAGTTACAGCCTTCCTGCAATGACAGAAATGCATCCTGAGAAACACTGCGATCATTAACCTATGACGTGCCAGAATCGTCATTCTTTTTCAGAAGATAGATTTCTGTGACAGCCCTGGCATGGACATCACTCGTCCTCAAGCGGTTAATAGTCTATAGTCAGTCTTTCCTGCATCAGAGATAGTATTATCTTGTATCACTATCTCTGCTTTTGACAGTACATAACAGAAAGCACTCTGGATACAATTATTCAGGGAGCTCACTGTGTGTAAAAATAAAAATACACAAGTTGACTTTGCATATTATACACCTGCAGAATATGCAGTGTTAAAACGGAGATATAAAGTCATATTAATGTTGGCAAATAAGTGTATTAATGAAGGTTGCAGGGCAAGTAATATTTATACACATATGATTTTATGTGTTGTAAAACAGGGAGTGATTCAGAATCAGCAGGCAAGTTATGACACGCTCAAAGAGCAACAAATGACCTCTGAAAGCTACCTTACATTAAGACTAATATCACCATTAACCCCCTGAACACTAGAGAGGTCTCCAACGCATTGTGAGGCTTGTAGTGAAATCTGCTGTTGTGTATGCATACTATGAGGTTGCGGTATTAGGGAGAATAAGAGCCCCTAACATTGTGCAGGGTGTTAAATACACAGGGCACCGGTACAGACTAATTAATATGTACATCTTGGGAAAAAAAGGGGACAAGCAGTGATACAATATAAACCTTTACATATTGTAATGTATTTAAAATTGCTCAGAAGGGAAGCATTTTTTAGACAAAAGAACATCAAACAAGCAGTGACGAGCTAAAGAACTTGTGGAAAATTCAGAAGTAATATGTGCATAAGTAGTACTTCACGAAAAGGGTGATAGACTTAGGGAATAGCCTCCCAGTAGAAGCTGTAGGGACATATAATGTAAGGGAATTGAAAAATTCCTGGGAAAGACATGTCTTGGGGCAAAAATGGCTCAATTTTGACTCAATCTACACAGTTTTGAGGCTGCATTGATAAATTATACATATACTAGTGTAAAAGCCCATGTGCGCGGGCAGTGGAGGAGTGAGGTAACGGCAGTACCTAGAGCAGTTCCGGGTAATGTTAACCCTTTCAGTGCCCCCATGGCACTCAGATGGTTAACATTACCCGGACCTGCTCTGCGTACTGCCATTACCATACTGTTCCATGCGATGCAATCATGCACAGTGCATGACTGCATCGTGACAAACTTTCTGGTCTTTTATTATATAGGATATGCACGACATTTATAAGGAAACCTGACTCTAAGGCGACACTGAGGGGACATTTATAAGGAGACCTGTATGTGTATAATGTAAGGGAATTGAAAAATGCATGGGAAAGACATAAGTCTTAGTGGCGAAAACAACGCAGTTTTGATGCAATCTACACTGTTATCTACATAGGGAAATGGCAGACTGAACGGGCCACATGGTTCTGATCGATCATGAAAATCTACTTTTCTCTGTTTCACACCAACTGCACCATAGGAGATAAATCAAAATTATGACACTTTTTTCACAAAAAATTCCAAGCGCTAATACACCAATTTAAAAAACAGAGTTGAGACTATAAATTAATAACATAACTTGTAAAAGTTCTTTTGAGATCTTCCGTGAATTCCACCAGCAGTGCAGCCCTTGCTTCTGGGCTTCTGGTTAAAGACAAGTACCACCAAAAAAGAGTGAGAAAAGACGCACACAATCTGAGTGGAGACTGTTATAAACAACTGTTCTTTATAATTGTTCCCCTTCACCATTTAACTGATAAGGAGAACAAAACTGTGTTTCATATACAATTATGCAACTGAATCAGTCTTGGGTAATAAGTAACAAATAGTGAAATTAGCAAGAAATGTACTTTATACCCTATCAGCACTATAAAATCATTATCACCCAACTACCTACAATATTATCTTTCTAATTTGGCCTCTATATTAGATCCCATAAAAACCATCATTAAGATAATGAAAGGAGAGTGATAATAGTTGAATGGATCAATTAGAACTGATACAGTTATTTCAGGGAGTAATTGTCTACAGTAGACAATTTACTAACTGGTTCTATAGTGATCTTACTGATTTAATTACCTCCATCTATATACTGAACTACTTTTGATTACATAGCTTACTATGTGACATATTTTGTATATTTTTGATTTGTGCTACTATAGCAAACAACTATGCATCGTTTCTGATATATTGTGAGAAAGTGAAGATGACTTCTCCAGTGATATCACTTTTCCAGTTCCTATGTTATCCTATGCACTAACATCGCCAATACTTAAAGGGATAGTATTGTTTGAAAATAATTTTATATTGTAGCCCTTAAAAAACATTAAAAATGATATAAGTATTATCTCCCAAACCTTTATGGTTTGGGAGATATTAGCAAGTAAAGTTTCCCCTGGAGTGACGTCACTGCTCAAGCCTTCAGATTTGGAATCCGGTTCGCAGACCGGCCGCGGCTCTTCAGCAGTGCCGAGATCACGATCTTTAAAAAATAATTTCTTCATTGGAATGGTCTACAAAGTGTGCTTGCAAGCCAGGCACACTTTGTAGACAGTTCCAATGAAGTAGTTATTTTTAAAGATCGTGATCTCGGCACTGCTAAAGAGCTGCCCGCTGATCTGTGGACCGGATTTCAAATCTGTCCACTAGATGGCAGACTTGGCTAAAACAGCCAGGAAAAGGGATCTTTACTTGCTAATATCTCCCAAACTGTAAAGATTTGGGAGATAAGACATATCATTTTTAATGTATTTTTAAAGGGCTATAATATAAAATAAAATTATTTTCAAGCATTACTATCCTTTAATAAATGTTAGCGAATTGGCTCCATAGAATAACATAGGAACTGGAGAAGTGATATCACTGGAGAAATCGTCTCCACTTTATCACCTCTTTATCACCACTTAGTGAATAACTACCATGGTCTTGTTCTAAATGATTTATTCAGTTACACAAAAGGGGGATGATTCACTAAGCGGTGATAAAGAGGTGATAAAGTAGAGATGACTTCTCCAGTTTATCACTTCTTCAATTCCTATGTTATTCTATAGAGCCAATTCACCAAGATCTCCAACGTTCAAGAAATCTTTGTGCATAGGCTCCATAGGATAACACAGGAATTGGAGATGTGATAAACTAGAGAAAAGTCATCTCCACTATATCATCTCTTTATCATACCTTAGTGAATCTCCCCCCCCGGTGTCAATAGGTCACGGTTTTTTATGTTTTGTAATATCATTCTGTCATGCTCCCATCTTTAGCCATCTGACGCACTGTAAGCTCTGTCCTTGGCTTCTCTCTTCCTCACAATCTGGTCCTGGAGCAGTCAGTTACAGCCTTCCTGCAATGACAGAAATGCATCCTGAGAAACACTGCGATCATTAACCTATGACGTGCCAGGATAGTCATTCTTTCTCAGAGGAAAGATTTCTGTGACAGCCCTGGCATGGACGTCACTCATCCTCAAGCGGTTAATAGTCTGTAGTCAGTCTTTCCTGCATCAGAGATGGTATTATCTTGTATCACTATCTCTGCTTTTGACAGTACATAACAGAAAGCACTCTGGATACAATTATTCAGGGAGCTCACTGTATGTAAAAATAAAAATACACAAGTTGACTTTGCATATTATACACTTGCAGAATATGCAGTGTTAAAACGGAGATATAAAGTCATATTAATGTTGGCAAATAACTGTATTAATGAAGGTTGCAGGGCAAGTAATATTTATACACATATGATTTTATGTGTAATAAAACAGGGAGTGATTCAGAATCAGCAGGCAAGTTATGACACGCTCAAAGAGCAACAAATGACCTCTGAAAGCTACCTTACATTAAGACTAATACCACCATTAACCCCTTGAATACTTGAGAGGTCTCCAACGCATTGTGAGGCTTGTAGTAAAATCTGCTGTTGTGTATGCATACTATGAGGTTGCGTTATTAGGGAGAATAAGAGCCCCTAACATTGTGCAGGGTGTTAATTACACAGGGCACCGGTACAGACTAATTAATATGTACAATCTTGGGAAAAAAAGGGGACAAGCAGTGATACAATATAAACCTTTACATATTGTAATGTATTTAAAATTGCTCAGAAGGGAAGCATTTTTTAGACAAAAGAACATCAACCAAGCGGTGACGAGCTAAAGAGCTTGTGGAAAATTCAGAAGTAATATGTGCATAAGTAGTACTTCACGAAAAGGGTGATAGACTTAGGGAATAGCCTCCCAGTAGAAGCTGTAGGGACATATAATGTAAGGGAATTGAAAAATTCCTGGGAAAGACATGTCTGGGGGCAAAAATTGCTCAATTTTGACTCAATCTACACAGTTTAGAGGCTGCATTGATAAATTATACATATACTAGTGTAAAAGCCCATGTGCGCGGGCAGTGGAGGGGTGAGGTAATGGCAGTACCTAGAGCAGTTCCGGGTAATGTTAACCCTTTGAGTTCCCCCATGGCACTCAGATGGTTAACATTACCCGGACCTGCTCTGCGTACTGCCATTACCATACTGTTCCATGCGATGCAATCATGCACAGTGCATGACTGCATCGTGACAAACTTTCTGGTCTTTTATTATATAGGATATGCACGACATTTATAAGGAAACCTGACTCTAAGGCGACACTGAGGGGACATTTATAAGGAGACCTGTATGTGTATAATGTAAGGGAATTGAAAAATGCATGGGAAAGATATAAGTCTTAGTGGCGAAAACAACGCAGTTTTGATGCAATCTACACTGTTATCTACATAGGGAAATGGCAGACTGAATGGGCCACATGGTTCTGATCTACCATGAAAATCTACTTTTCTCTGTTTCACACCAACTGCACCATAGGAGATAAATCAAAATTATGACACTTTTTTCACAAAAAATTCCAAGCGCTAATACACCAATTTAAAAAACAGAGTTGAGACTATAAATTAATAACATAACTTGTATAAGTTCTTTTGAGATCTTCTGTGAATTCCACCAGCAGTGCAGCCATCGCTTCTGGTTAAAGACAAGTACCACCAAAAAAGAGAGAGAAAAGACGCACACAATCTGAGTGGAGACTGTTATAATCAACTGTCCTTTATAATTGTTCCTCTTCACCAAGGTGAGTTCCTTTCTTTTCAATTCAATCAATCACCTCCTTCACCGTGAAAAGACACCTTTCAATGGGGTTGATTGCAGACTCACCTTTTAATGAGGCAAGCCAGCCTCTTGGTATGTAAGCTTCCACTGGATAACCCCCAGTGATGGTACCTTTACGTCCTCTCCTTCCCCTCACCTCTCCTGGGTCTTCGATGGGAATTAAGAATCCCTCACCTCAGGCTCAGTACAATTCCCTGCTACCCTCTATCTAGGGTTGGTGGTCTATTCTATGAGACCCTATTAGGTTATGGGAACATAATATTATGGATGAAAGTATTGTGATACACAATTATTTATTAAAAAATAAAAATTATATAAAATATATTCTGAACACAATAAAATAAATATATCTGCACAGATAAAAAATCTTAAACCCAATATAAATTCCTCAATCACTACGCCCAACGCGTTTCTATCACGGTCCCTGTGATTCCCTGTCACTTTCTGTGATGGTACCTGGGCATTGGAGGAGGCTGATTGGCCCGCCCAGGATGTTCCTTTATATACTGGGTCTATGGCACCTGTTAGGTGCCCTTTCGTGGTGTTCCTGATCCTGCACCTTTGTTGCTGTGTTCCTGCATTACTGTGTACCGACTCGGCTCGTCTGACTATTCTGCTGTTCCTGCTCAGTGATTGACCCGGTTCTGGCTGACATTCCTGCTCCGTGATTGACCCGGTTCCGGCTGACGTTCCTCCTCCGTGATTGACCCGGCTCTGGCTGACGTTCCTGCTCCGGTGATTGACCTGGTTCTGGCTGATGTTCCTGCTTCGTGTTTGACCCGGTTCTGGCTGATGTTCCTGCTTCGTGATTGACCCGGTTCCAGCTGACGTTCATGCTCCACGATTGCTTCCTGTGCTCCAGCGAGACCTCGATCGCCTACCGGCGACATTCTGAACTGTGTGGGTAGTATTGCCCTGACTGATCACGTCTCTGCAGCTGAGCTGTTGCCTCCGTTACTGAGCCAGTCTGCTTAGTTTTGCTGAGCTGTTGCCTCTGTTACCGAGCCAGTCTGCATAGCCTTGCTGAGCTGTTGCCTCTGTTACCGAACCTGTCAGATACCCTTGCTGTGCTGGTTGCCTCAGATATTGAGCCTGTCTCTGTACACTTGCCAAGCTTGTTGCGTTCTATCCGAGCCATTTAACACTTTATGAGCCTGTTGCCTCCGTGACCGAGCCTATCCGTTGACATTAGCAGAGCAGTTATCCATCTCGGTGCTCGTTCATTACCGTTGTTGCACCGCGTGGTGCTATTGGGCATTCCGTTAGCTCTTGCAGTGTGTTGCTGTGACGGCACCGGAAGGGTGTCTTGGCTCTGGTCTCCAAGTGCTCATTGTGTTCTGCTACTTTATCGCACTAGATAGTTCGTTGGCTCCCAGATCGCTTGTGCAGTGTCTCCTCCGTTGTGGCACCCAAGGGGTGCTCTTGGCTCTGGTCCCGTTGGCACATGCAGGGTCTCCTCCGTTGACAGACCTAAGGGGCGTTCCAGGCTCTGGTCCCATTAGCTCCAGCAGTGGCTCTCCTCCGTTATATCACCCTAGTGGTGTATTGGCTCTAGCTCTATTCAGTCCTTGCTGTATCATTGGGCGCCTTACTGTACAGCTATCTGAGAGTGATTCGGTTCACTCGCATACTGCACCTTCCTTTGCACTACCTCAGAGACTGTTAATAACTACTGGGCGTTGGCTAATCACCATCACAGAGACTGATCAGTTTGCTCTAAGCATTAACCCTTGTTCCTCCATTTATTCTGTTTGTTACTATTTGCTCCTACATTATTGGGCCTGTACTACTGCCATTACTTGTTTTTACCTGTTCTGGCCCCAGGGGCGATGTTCATTAATTTTATTTCAATAAAACTGTGTTTTACTTTTAACCTTGGTCTGAGTATCAGAAAACCGTAACAGTTTCTCAGCTCGCGCTGCTTCGTCAGGGGCTTACGTCAAAATGTTGACTTCAAAGCAGATAAGATGTTGATCCAGGGGAAATATCTGACTGCCATTTGTAGTCAGGAATTATTTTTTTTTGCACCCTTGAGGTTTAATTGGAAATGGCTTCAATGTTTATTTTTTTGCCTTCCTCTGGATCAACAGGCTGATTTAGCACGGGCTGGGCTTGATAGTCACATGTCTTTTTTCCAGCCTCATCAACTTTATTACTATGTTAAAATTCCTTAAAGTCTTTTTGATGTAAATAGTGTTATTAATCCATCAAATGTTAGAAGGATCTCCAGTGCATCTAGCTGTCTGGTCTTTACATTTATATAAATTAAGATTTCCATTTGTTTATTGTAGTGTCAATGGTTTGCCCCAGAAATCTCCAGTTTTCTTTTCAACTTACATCCCTTTTTGTCTTTATTTCTAAGATGCACTTTTTTCTTTCATTGTAACTTTTAAAAGGTTAAAGCAAACCTGTCACCTTAACAAAAGGTTACTGAGAATAAAAATCCAACTGTAAGGTATACTAGCTTCTTTTTTTGTAAAATAAATATTTTTTGTGAAATTAACCTTTATGTTTTGATGAGAGCGTGTTACATTATGCTAATTAGTTATACAGTGCAGTCCAGAGGTATTTGGACACTGACACAAGTTTTGTTGCAGTACATTAGATTTGAAATTAAAGTGATAGTAATACTTAATTTTTTGTTTATTTAGTATTGTTGGCATTAAAAAATATTAAAAACTATGTAAGTCTTATCTTTCAAACCTTTATGGCGCCCAGATTTTGTGATGAGGGGCTGCTATTTCTGTAGGCCTCCTAACATGATTTACCACCTTAACAGTATGGATCAAGTGGCACTCACCATCACATTCAAACCTATTAAACAACATATGTATACTTATATTGTCTGTCTTTATAGAATAAAATTGTACCAAAGCAACATGCGCAATACCGTAAAACATCTGTTAAAAACAATTAATTACACAGAAAACCAACTATACCATAGTGGAGAAATACAATTTTCCAAATGCACCGATTTAACCTGTTGAATGCTAAGAGAGGTACCAAATGCAAACAGCACTCAGGTAGAGGTTGTACCACAGAATAACACAGCCTCCTACCAAGAAGTACCACAGAATAACACTGCCCCCTACCAATACGTACCACAGAATAACACTGCATCCTGTAATACCACAGAATAACACTGCATCCTACCAATAAGTACCACAGAATAACACTGCATCCTACCAATAAGTACCACAGAATAACACAGCCTCCTACCAATAAGTACCACAGAATAACACAGTCTCCTACCAATAACTACCACAGAATAACACAGCCTCCTACCAATAAGTACCACAGAATAACACTGCATCCTACCAATAAGTACCACAGAATAACACTGCATCCTACCAATAAGTACCACAGAATAACACAGCCTCCTACCAATAACTACCACAGAATAACACTGCATCCTACCAATAAGTACCACAGAATAACACAGCCTCCTACCAATAAGTACCACAGAATAACACAGCCTCCTACCAATAACTACCACAGAATAACACTGCATCCTACCAATAAGTACCACAGAATAACACTGCATCCTACCAATAAGTACCACAGAATAACACTGCCTCCTACCAATAAGTACCACAGAATAACACTGCATCCTACCAATAAGTACCACAGAATAAAACCTCTTCCAAATAAATGTCACATAAAACGTCTGTCCATGACAAATCTCGGCCCTCCGGTGACACAGTAAGGACGCTGTTCCTGGGGTCCTAGTCAATAAAATAACAAGCTGCGATGCTGGTGAAACCTAACTGCACTATAGCACAGAAAAGAGGTGCACAACACGCTCATTGACCACATAAGGTTTTATTTTCAATGCTAGCAGTCTTCGGTACTAGTCTTTTCCACCTTTCCCAAATCCCCATTGTATTAAGTGGGATTTAAATGTTAAAGATGTATCCAATATATACTGCAGACCTTTCTGTCATTAGAAGCGTTGAAAAGTTAATTTAAATGAATGGGACCCCTGAGGTCCCATCATAGCCCCCAAGCACGGGATATAATTTATGACACTTAGGTTTATTTGTAGCCTTCCTCTTCCTTTCTGTTTGTAGGGAAATCGTCCATTTTCGTGCTGTACAACCAGAACTGCCTCACTGGACATCTGGCCAAACGATTAAATTGATTTCTTTACGAAAAATTGGACTGTTGGTAACCCAAATATATGCCCCCCTACGATCCCCACAAAGCCCGGACACGTCCATGCATTATAAAGTCCCTGACGGGAACTTTTATTTGTTTCCCATGGTGCAGTTGGTTTGTCCCACAACTGCACCGCTTTTATTTAGTACAGCAGTCCCCATGTACAGTATCTGCCCCTGCACAGAGCCGCAGCCTCCAGTTACATAACACCGGATCACCTTCCCCGTCTATCCCTGACTCGGGACAGAGGCCGCTCAGCCCACACTGAGGGGGTGGTGACATCACAACACCAGAGGCGCGGGTGGCCTCTTAGTGAGAGTTGGGATCATGCGCGTTCTCGACTGCAGCGTAATCAGCTGAGTGAAGCGACGGGGCGCGCCCGTGCTGCTCTGCTACCGCTAACTGGGAGCGCTCACAGTGACAGGTGACCGACACCTGATAGAGCGAAAGGAAGGAGCGACTGCTGGACACCCCAGGGACTTTCCGGAGCGGCAGGTACAGTGACCTCCTGTCATGGGGTGGGATTGTATCCGGGATCAGTGTGTCCGGAGGAGTCATGTCACTGCCAGTCTGTACTCTCAGTACTTTCCTTAACCCATTGAGGACCAGAGGGAAGCGCAACGCATTGTACACCCCTCTGGGTTTCAGGGGGTTATCAGAGTACAAGTGGTCTCAGTGCACTAATCTGGGTTATTATTTATATACTTTTATCAGGAGTCCAGACTATCAGACCCATGGGATAATATCGCAGCCGGTCTGCACTGTACTTACAATAAATTTCATAGCAGGATAGTCACTTGTGGGACTTCTAGATGTTGGGAGGCTATAGCTCCAATCAGCCAAGTGTTGGGGACTACAGCTCTCACTATAGGTTAGGAATGATGGGAGTTGTAGTCCTCAACATTTGGAGGTAAACAAATGCAGTTACTACAGTGTGTATATATATATATATATATATATATATATATACACACACACACACTGTATTTGCCTTTATAGTGCAAGTGGACTCTTGAGTATACAGAATCCTCCTTTATTTATATACTAGTTGAAAGGCCCGTTACACGGCCCACAGTGCCACTGCGAGCCGGTCACGGGGCAGTCATGTGCAGTAGAGACTGCCCACATGACTGCAGCACGCTCGCAAGTCTCTACTGCGCATGACTGACGCATTACACATGTTTTAGCGAATTATTATATAGGAGGATTATTTATTGTCATCCCGTGTGATTTACTGACTTGGGGAGCAAGGTCACGTAAACACTGTATATATGTGTGTATATATTAGGGTGACCACATTCCAATTCTGACATTTAGGGACTCTGTGGAGAGAAAAGCGCACCACAGAGTTCTCTGCAGTAAAAGGAGAATTGCCCATTAAGTGTTGAGACTGAAAGCCATGTCTGTGGTGGACTACAAGATAATGTACATTACACCCAAACCCTTAGACTATATTTATACCACAACAGAATTCCACTGCAGCTCTTGTTTGGTGTCAGGTTAAAGACTCTAGTGTTTACAGTGCTATCTTGAGGCCATTTTCCTGTAGCCCAGAAGAGGCATCACTTTCTGTCCCAGTAGGCAATGGGAATTTCTTCTATTGTTTTGAACTTTTTGCTCTGGAGTCGTCATTTCTGGACTTTGTATTGTCCCAGAAGGGGGCTGCCCAGGACACACACATATAAAATTCGGGACTATCCCCAGGTGAACTCCCCGAATGTACAGATACATCCTTTGTTTATATACTGTTTACTGTTCTCACATAGGATTTATAGATCTGGGGAGCAATGCCACAGCCAGTCTGTACTGTATTTATAATACCTTGTTGTTCAAGTAATCTCAATGTATTAATATCTATTTTAGTTATATATTATTTACTTCAATCACTTCATAGGACTAACTGACCTGGACAGTAGTGTCACAGCCAGTGTGCCTACACTCAGAATGGGCCTTATAGTGCAAGTGATCCCCTCAATGTCCTTATATCACCATTTATTTATGTAGTATTTCCTTTTTTTAAGGGGACGTAACACTTAATATGTTAAAAAAAAAATAAAATAAAAAAAAAAAAAAAAAAAAAAAATATATATATATATATATATATATATATATATATATATATATATATATATATATATTATGGTTTATCCTCCAGAGTAGAACATGGGAACTCTCACTTCTAAAAGGTGTTTTATTCAAAACTTGGTGCAGATCAAACTTGAATGATTTTAAGTGCAGTATATCAGTGGCCTGAACTTTTACAGTGGCGCTGTTGTTACACTATTCTGTGGAGGTTTATGGTCAACTGACCAAAGCTGTCCATAAGACGGCATAGCAACAGCGCCACTGTAAAACATCTAAAAAAAGAATAACGTTTGAACTGCAGTAACTTTTGTATTAAACTCCTCTTAGAAGTGGGAGTACCCTTGTTTTACTCAGGAGAATGAAACCTACACTGGATATTTTTTACATATTAAATGTTATTCCCTGACCTGGGAATTAATGTCACCAAGTCTATGACATGAGTGAACGTTCTGAGGCCCTCCAGCTGTTCAGGACAACAATTCCCATCATCCTCAGCCAGCCATGTAATGGTAATCACACACAGCCATATTTATTTATTGGGCTGTAGATGTGCAGTTGCACTCCCGAATGGAGTGCAGCCGCGGGGGGAGCCCTGAACTCGATGACGGTCATAGTACGTCATCGGTCGTTAAGTCAAATCGACCCTTGATGTACTATGACCGTCAAGGGTCGTTAAGGGGTTAAGGACCACACGGTCCAGAGGGGAGGATCAAATCACTTTTTTTTTTTTTTTTTTTTTTTTTATATCCGGCCTGCTCATTGATCACAGCTCGCTGTGATCACATATTTACATGATATGTCAGGACCGTCAACACTCCTTAATGCATGGATCGTTTTGACAGTCCTGGCACATCATTGGTCTTTAACCCCTTAAGGACCAGGGTCCTGGGAAGTATCCTTCCCTTAAAAGGATAGTAATGTTTCAAAATAAAAGCAGCTCCAATTAATCTTCATAGTATTTAGGCAATGAAGAGTGTTATTTCAGTACTGTCAGAGCTGTAGTTCAAGAGTAATTGAATGATAAAGTATCCCCCTCCTGTCCCTTTTACCTAGTGTAAGCCACCTCCCCTAAGATGTGGAATCTGGTCTTCTTAAGATAGGACAGCTCACAGCGAGGGACAATCTTTTTACAGTGAGAATAATGAAAACCCTGCCCCACTTGACAGGTTTTTCCTTTATGCTGTTTGAAGATTGTCCCTCTGTGCAAGCCATCTGGATACCACCTTTCTGCTCTGAGGTGAGCAGTGTTACACTAGGTAAAAGAGGCAGGAGGGGGATACTTTATTATTCAATTACTCTTGTACTACAACTCTGACAGTATTGAAATAACACTCTCCATGGCCTAAATACTATGAAGATTAATTGAAGCTGCTTTTATTTTGAAACATTACTATCCCTTTAAGGACCACTCTGATCCTTTCTGACACACTGGTACACGTGACCTGTTATGCGTACCGGCGCACTGCTTTGGGGTCTGAGAGAGACTGCTCCAATCTTGGAGCAGTCAATTTCAGACCCCGTTTTTACTTGCAGTTCTCCCGTAAGAGTGCTGTAAGTAAAATGTATGTGAAGTGCTATGACCGTCACTGGTCCTTAAGGTAAAAACCGTGCGACAGACATAGCACGTCATGTGGTTCTTAAGGGGTTAAATCAACATGCACTATTGTGCAGTTTATTTGGCCACTATGTGTTATACATATGGGCCAATCCTATATAATAATTTGCTAGGATGTTTGTCAGAAGCCGTCATGCTCAGTACAGACCGCACATGTTCGGGCAGTCTCTACAGAGCATGATTGCATCGCGTGAGTGAGGCGACGCAAGACTGCATTGTGTGGCGCAGTTAGGTAGCGGCCCCTTAACCCTTTGAATGCCAGAGGGGTACTGCAGTGTGTTGCGTACCCCTCTGGCACTCAAAGGGTTAACATTACCCAGACCTTGGCCCGTGTACACGGGCTTTTACACTAGTATATTATAAAGCAAGTGACCCTGGTGTTAAAAAATATCTTATTTGTACTGGTTTACTTATAACACCTCAAAGGACTAACTGATCTTGGGAGAATGTCAACAACCAGTCAGCACTTTATGTACAATGTCACCGCCAGCCTGTACTTTATTTACAGTCTCTTATAATGCAGGTCGTCCCCTGAGTGTCTTAATATCTCCTCTATATATCATTTATTTAACCCCTTAAGGACCCTTGACGTACCAGGACCGTCACGGTCCTTGAACTACTCAAGGACCGATGATGGTCATGGTACGACACGTACTTTTTACTTACAGCGCTCTACCGGGAGCGCTGTAAGTAAAAATAGGGCCTGAAATAGACCGCTCCAAGATCGGAGCGATCTCATTCAAGCCCCATAATTACGCGCCGATACACGTGACAGGTCACGTGTACCGGCGCGTCCAAGTGCCCCTATGCGGTCATTATGGGACGGATATGTCCCATGACCGCCGGTCCTTAAGGGGTTAAGTCATGTCATCATACTTTCTGACCTAGGATATAATATTGCATATGTACTTTTTTTTTATAGTGCATCCTCTGGTATTTACATTATTTATATATTATTTACTTTGTTGACCTCATTCAACTATTTGACTTGAGGTATAATGGAACTCTGCCAAACCAGATCAAACTTTCACCCAGCTTTATCAGTTTCAAGCTATTGTTTTGAAAACACATCTCCTCTCACACAAGCCTTTTCCCAGATTGCTTTGTTCTTTCACTCTCTTCTTTGTTCAACTGTTTGTCTTGTCTAGCTTTACTCTCGCTTTCACCTTGTGTATTTTTATGTTTCCTCACCCTCTAGACCAGAGCTGTTCAAGTTCAGTCCTCAAGGGCCACCAACAGGCCAGGATTTAAAGGGACAGTAAAGTCCCATAAAAAATGCTTTTTGTTTTGTAGAGAATAAACAAATAAACTTTATGGCATAAATACTATCTTTCAAACCGCTTTGGTTTGAAAGATATAGGCGTTCAAAGTTCCCCCTCCCTCCCCTTCAGCTGATGTCAGCTGTAAAGCCGACAGCAGGAGATTGGAGTTGGCCCGAGGAGGCTTTTCAGCAGAGCCGACATTGCATTATTTAAAAAGAAGTACTTCATCGGAAAGGTCTACAAAGTGTGCTTGCAAACCAGGCACACTTTATAGACCTTTCCAATGAAGTGATTCTTTTCCATTAATTAATTTCGGCTCTGCTGCAGAGCCACCGACTGGTCCCCGGACCGGGATCTCCTGGCGTCAGCGGGGGAACTTTGAATGCATATATCTCTCAAACCATAGCGGTTTTAGTGTGTATGATTGCATGGATTATGTAAAACACCATACAAACTCCACGAAACTATCGGCACGTTTTTTATAAAATAAAAGTGCTACTGCTAATAAAGGAAGGAAGAGCCAGCCAGCATAGTTAGTTGCGGTATGAGCGGAGTACAAGTTGTATGATTATTGGAGCGTCTTGAACTAATGCTGTGTGTAGTTGCCATTGTGGAGCGTAATGGGAGATGGAGTGCTTCACTGAAATGACGCGATATGTTGTTAGAGTGGTAAATCTGACGGTTTATGAGTATGGATGAGGGATGGAATGGTGTACTAGACTTGACTTGTGGTGGCATACGTATGATTGTGGCATGGACGTGGTCAGGCAGTGACTAAGGGCGGTACTTGTGATGTGTATTATGGGAGGAAGCGGTGAATCAACCGTATGCTGGAAAGCATAACGGGATTCGTAACTGGGGTGCTTGAGCGGAGTTACATGGAGGAATACGTGTACAAACTTGGCCTGCACGGTTCTGGCTTGACCTGTAAAACTGTGGCGGCTGTGAGGAGAGGAGGCCCTTGTGACTGATGGCAGCTGTGAGCACGGCGAAAGATAGCTTGGAGTGAAGCAAGGTAAGCCTGTGTGACTGATTGGTGGTGGTGAATACGAGAATGTGGGAAGTGTTGACAGTAATGGCCGACTGAAGGATGAGCCAGAAGCCGATGAAGTGTGAAGGAGAATGTGGAAGGAAGATGATGGGAGTGGTGGGGGTGACGGCAAAATAGGTGAATGTGGAAGCTGGAGTGCCATGACGGCGTGATGTGAAAACGATAGGGGAGATGAAAATGTACGTGTAATGAAAAAGGGACTTACTGTAAACTTGTGATACAGGGTGACTGACGGGGGAGGATGGAGTCTTATGTGAAATGACTGGGGAGTGATGAACGGGACTGCTGTGGGGAACAAGGTAGCTGATGTACGGGGTGTGATGAGATGTAGAATACATCATTGGTAGCGTGGTGAAGTGCATGGTGCCCAGTGGGAAGGGCTGCTGCCTGTATTTAAGGGCTTGCAGCCCCTCCCACAAATACAGGCATGCTGCCTTAAACATGTATCTTTATATATAGTGCTATACATGTACACAGCAATTTACAGGAATAGTAATAGTATAATAAAAAAAAACAAAAAAAACAAAAGTATGATCGTTGCATTATTAGCAGAGGAAACGTGCAGCAATGGAAATTGCATTGGGAAGGGGGCCCTGCCCCAAAGAGCTTACAATCTAGTGATAATAATTATATACTTTCTAATTTATATTAGCCTTGCTTATATTACCTTGTAGGACTAACTGATCTGGGGAATTATGTCAAATCCAGACTGTACTTTATGTACAACGTCTTATAAGGCAAATTATCTCCTGAGTGTCTTACTATTGCTTTTATTTATGTATTATTTAAATTGCCTTGTATGATTTTCTGGCCTGGGATATAAAACACATGTACTTCTCTAATAGTGCAGGGGAGCTCCTCCATGTCCTAATATTTACCTTATTTCTATATTATTTGCCCATCTCAAACACGTGCACTTTTCATATAGTGCAGATGAGCCCCTCCATGTCCTAATATTTGCCTTATTTCTACATTATTTACCTATCTCACCGCATAAGACTATCTGATCTGAGGAGTAATGGAAATCACTGCCACACCATATCAGCCTTTCACCCAACTTTATTAGGTTCAACACACCTCCTCACCCAAGCCTTTGCCAAAACTCGTTCATTCTTTCACTTGCTTCTGGATTCAACATCTTTACTCTCCCTTTTAACTTGTGTCTCTTATGTTTTCTCACCTCTAGATTGCAAGCTCTTGTGAGCATGGTCCTCACTATTTGCTTAATGTGAGATATGGTCGCGCGCTGTTTTCATGCAACCTTATAAAAGTGAACCCCTCCTGCCCATTTTACATAAGTGAAGCAGTCTCCCCTCAGATCTGGATTCCGGTCATACTGGACAGATAGCGGCGAGGGACAATCTTCTTTCTTTCATAATAAGGAAACCCCTGCTCCCTTGACAAAGGTGGGCAGGTTTTTCCTTATGCTGAAAGAAGATTGCCCCCCTGTAACGATTTATCCGGACCGACTTGATGAGGCTGCTTGATGTATGTAAAAAGGACTGGAGGGAGAAACTTTATTATTGAAAAAATGTAAAAAGGCTAAGATCTAGAAGGTTCTACGACTACACCTTGTTATAAAAATGCATAAATAAGACTCGGTCGTACTTCACTAACTAAACATCCTCTGTATCTTAGGAGCAAACTAAAATGTCCTCATTTATTTAAATAGAGCTTTTAACACCTTAAATGCTAAGGATCTGCAACACATTGAAAGCCCAAACCAAATATAAACCAAACTTGGATCTGTCTTTATTTGTCCCTTCTGGTACTGCTGGATTGCTTGTGAACTGCACCTTTTCTTCAGTGGCCGTGTTATTTGACAAAGCTCTTCTGTACTTCCTCACCATCGTAAAAGGATAGAAATGTTTCACAATAAAAGCAGCAATTAATCTTCATAGTATTTGATCCATGGAGAGTGTTATTTCATTAATGTCAGAGTTGTAGTTCAAGAGTAATTGGATGATAAAGTATCCCCCTCCCGCCCCTTTTACCTAGTGTAACACTGCTCACCTCAGAGCAGCAAGACTGTCCGGATGGATCACAGAGAGGGACAATCTTCAGTGAGCATAAGGAAAAACCTGAAATACCTGTCAAGGGGGGCAGGGTTTTTCTTATGATCACAGTGAGAAGATTGTCCCTTGCTGTGACCTGTCCGGTCAAGAGACCAGATTCCACATCTGAGGGGAGGCGGCTTACACTAGGTAAAAGGGGCGGGAGGGGGATACTTTATCATTCAATTACTCCTGAACTACAACTCTGACAGAATTGAAATAACACTCTCCATGGCCCAAATACTATGAAGATTAATTGGAGCTGCTTTTATTTTGAAACATTATTATCCCTTTAAGGGGTTAATGTCCTTTTAAATTAGCTGGGTTTGAATAGAGCATAACAAATGTTATTATTTTTATTTCCCCGTATATAACTGATAAAAATTCTTCAAGCAGCACCAACCCAGACCAGCTCCCTGCCCAAATCCTATGAAGATTAATTGGAGCTGCTGATTATGTGAAACATTACTATTTGTTTAATCCCTCTGAATCGTTTTGAATTTTGGCTCCAACAATGGGCTACTTGATTTAAGATATTGTCCCCAATATTCCTCTACAAATGGTTAGCAAGGTGTCTTTTAATCCCCCCCAAGCCAAGCACTGATCCGGAGTGAGCAGATCATTTATTTTAGACGATCGGATTTAACCCCTTGTGTGCCAGAGGGTATGCAACGTACCCCTCTGGCACTCAAAGGGTTAAATGCACACGAAAACATTTAAATAATATGATTATGTGATGTGATGTCACTGTAATAGTCAAAGGCAAAAATACCTTTGTGAAAGCCAATGTTAAAGGGTCAGTAATGCCCCATAAAAAAAACATTCTAGTTTTGTAGAGAAATTAAACTATATGCTACAATTCCTATCTCTCAAATCTTTATGATTTGAGAGATATTTGCTTTCAAAGTCCTGGGACCAGCTGGCAGCTCTGCAGCAGAGCCGAAGTTTGCAAGCACACTTTGTAGACCGTTCCAATGAAGTAATTCTTTTTTAAATAACAAGATTTCGGCTCTGCTGAAGAGCTTCCTCAAGTCGCACGACTCAAATCTCCTGCTGTCCGCTTTACAGCTGACATCAGGAGTAGGGGAGGGAGGGGGGGACTTTGAAAGTGAATATCTCTCAAATCATAACATATAGTTTAATTTTTTTTAACCTCTACAAAACTAGAACCATTTTTAATAGGAAATTACTGTCCCTTTAATATTCAAACACAAATTAAAAAGCTGGTAGATTTAGGGTTAAGATTTTACAAACAGGAGGTAGAAATACGTATTTGCATTGTAAAGTATTTAACAGTGCCAATGCTGCCAGTCACACCCTCTACACTTATGAGTCATCCTCTGCTCCAACTGAGGGACATAAACCACTGTACAGAGCTGCTTTCTTGCCCAGCGCTGCCTCGCACAAAGACATTTGTCTTCATGTGAGCAATTGTAATGTTCCTGAACTATCAGCACCATAAATACCTACTATTGTTGATCTATCCAACTTCAGAGAAAGATATTGAATTGATGAAACACATTATCATTTGATGAAGTAATTAATTCATTAAGGTTGTACTAGAATATGATCAATTAAAGGGATAGTAATGTTTCAAAATAAAAGAAGCTCTAATTAATCTTCATAGTATTTGAGCCATGGAGAGTGTTCTTTCAGTACTGTCAGAGTTGTAGTACAAGAGTAATTGAATGATAAAGTATCCCCCTCCCGCCCCTTTTACCTAGTGTAAGCCACCTCCCCTCAGATGTGGAATCTGGTCCACAGACCAGACAGATCACAGCAAGGGACATTCTTCTTACTGTGATCATAAGGAAACCCTGCCACCTTGACAGGTTTTTCCTTATGATCACTGAAGATCTCTGTGATCCAGCCGGACAGTCTTGCTGCTCTGAGGTGAGCAGTTTTACATTTAGTAAAAGGGGCGGGGGGGGGGATATTTTATCATTCAATTACTTCTGAACTACAACTCTGACAATATTGAAATAACACTCTCCATGGCCCAAATACTATGATGATTAATTGGAGTTGCATTTATTTTAAAATATTATTATCTCTTTAAACACAAGGCCATTTTTCCCATTACCATCATTCAGACTCAAGTGTGATTGATCGAACTTGTTGTATATTTGACCAAAATCTATTTGTTTCACAAGATCATTCAAGGCCTTTTTTTTTTTTTTAAGGCCCTCCCCCCCATTACCAGCTAGTGCTACAGGCATGTGAGCAGCACAAGAGCTGCCACGCAAGTATCATTGGGGTCATGTGATGTTGCATCACATGATGCTGGGTTACGTCGCTCTACTAGAGAGCTGCAGCACATACTGAGTCTGTGTGGTTCCAGATTCAGTTATCAGACTGAACCGGGAAGGCCCACGTGATAGCGCACACATATCGCAACAAACGTCTTGCTGAAGGCGGCTTTGGTGTCATAAGTGTTGGATTCTTGCAATTATCACACCAATTTCAGGCCCTGAAATTGTTAGGCAAACTAATTGCACCCTATTGGACAAATAAGACTTCCCATTGATTTAAATGGGGACATTATACCTATGTCCAATGTCCACAGTTTCAAGTGTGCTGTTTAACAACTGCAATAGCAAAACATTTGCAGTCTCATTATATAACCAAGTCAGTATGCTATGTGAATGTGGCAGGTGTAGATACAGCTTTTGTATAACTTCAGAATGTGTAACCCTTTGAGTGCTAGAGTGGTATCCAGCACTTTGTAATTCAATGTCTGCCGCTCTGCCCTCTCTGTCCAGCCTCCTCTCATGATGGAGGTTTTCTGTCTGTCAGCTGGAGTGGTCTCATTGGCCACAAATCGATCTCTGCCAATGAGAAAGCTCCAGGTTACAGACAGCCAGCCTCCATCATTGGAGGAGGCTGGACAGAGAGGGCAGAGCGGCAGACTGCAGCGCTGATCAGATATCCGCAGTCTGCCCGGAAGTAGCTGAAGGGCTGTATTTCTTCATTTCATTTCTCCAAAGAAACATTTTAGAAACAGAAATGAATGCACTTTTCATTATATTCAGTAGATCCCTGAACAATTTAGACCAAGTTGTGTTGAGATGATAGATCCACTTTAAGCCATTTCAAATAAAGACTCCAAGGTTGGATCAACAACCTATCTGCAATGAAAGCAGTTAAATTATCTGCAAGCGTAGCTTTACTTCCCTTTAGGGTAAAAAAATCCCCCTTTCCTCTAGTCTTAATGGATGACCTCTCATTCTTGGCTCAGCCCCCTTCCTCTAGTCTTAATGGATGACCTCTCATTCTTGGCTCAGCTGTTTGAGTAAATAAGTAATTGCAGAGTTCTTTGTATTGATCTTGAATGTAATTGTATGTGGTAATCATATCACCCCTTAGACATCTCTAATGTAAACAAACCCAGTTTGTTGTACATCTCTGCACTTTTTCCAGTTCTATAATGGCTTTTTAAAACCTGGTGCCCAAAACTGTACTCTATATCCTAGAGTAGCAGAAAAAGGGAAGTGGTCTTGCCACTCTACAGATCTCTAGTTAGACCTCACCTAGAGTATTGTGTACAGTACTGGAGACCCCATCTCCAGAAGGATATAGATACTCTAGAGAAAATTCAGAGAAGGGCTACTAAAATGGTGACAGGTTTACAGGAAAAGAAATATCAGGATTGATTTAAAGGATCTGGACATGTATAGCTTGGAGAAGACAGAGAGGGGATATTATGGACACATTCACATACAAGAAGGGATGCAACAAAGTGCAGGAGGGAAGTACATTTCATAGTTACATAGTAATTTAGGTTGAAAAAAGACTTGCGTCCATCCAGTTCAACCCTTTTCCTATTCCTGTTTACCATCGCTGACCCAAAAGAAGGCATCTGAGTCCAAATGGCAATCAGATTTCTCCCTGGATCAACAAGCCCTAACTAAATATTAATCCCAATACTAACGTGCATAGCCCTCTATATTATGCTCTTTTAAATAAGTATCCAGGCCCCTTTTAAAGGCATCTAATGTATTTGATAGCACCACCTCCTCCAGAAGTGCATTCCATACCTTTATTGTCCTTACTGTAAAGAAACCCTTCCGCTGTTGTAGATTAAATCTCCTTTCCTCAAGTCTAAGCGGGTGGCCCCTTGTCCTGTGTACTGTTCTGTTAATGAACAGGTCTTTTGAAAGCCCTTTATATGGGCCTTGAACATATTTATATAATGTTATCATATCCCCTCTAAGACGCCGTTTCTCTAGTGTGTACAAGTTTAACTTTTCTAGCCTCTCTTCATAACTAAAACTTTCCATTCCCCTTACTAGTTTTGTAGCCCTCCTCTGCACTCTCTCTAGTTCCAAAGGAGTAAAAAATATTAGGGCCAGAGGTCACAGTCTAAAACTAGAGGGACACGGGTTTAGATGCAGGGCCAGCCCTTACATGGGTGGGTCCATGGACCCAGGTGGCACTCTGACAGGGACAGCAATTTGCCGCCCCAAGGCATGTTATTTCGTGAGCGGCATCTCCCCACTACACGCAGTGATGACGGCTGGGACAGTGTCACATGTGGAGATGCCGTGTGGAGCATGCCAAGGTTTTCTTGGTCTGTTCGGAGGCCTGTGCATGTTTAAAACTGGCACCCAGACTGACGAAAATCCCAGCATGCACCACTCTGTGTCTCCACATGTGACATGGTCCCGGCTGTCATCAGTGCGGGCAGTGGGGAGACTGAGTAAAAAGCAGAAGAGCCAGACAAGCAGAGAAGAGAGGGAGCAAGCCAGAAGGAGAAGAGAAACAGGCGGGGGGGGAGAAAGAGGCACAAGGAGGGAAAAGAGGGGAAAAGAGAGGCACAAGGGTGAAAAAGAGGCACAAGGGGTGAAAGAGGGGAAAAGAGGCACAAGGGGTGGAAAAGAGGCACAGGGGGTAAAAAGAGTGGAAAAGAGAGGCACATGGGGTGAAAAGAGGGGAAAAGAGAGGCACAAGGGGTGTAAAAAGGCAAGGGGGGAGAAAGAGGTACAAGGGGTGTAAAAAGGCAAAGGGTGTAAAAAAAAAAAACATTACAGTTCTATGTGGTTTTAGGGGCAGGAGAGGGGTTAATATAATTAAGGATGTGGTGTGTTTTGGTGGGCGTGGTTTTGGTGTGTGTGTGGAGGGGAGGGGGCAGCATTTCATCCTTGGACCCAGGCAGAACAATGTCTTGGGCTGGCCCTGTTTAGATCATTAATAAACAAATGAAAAAGAATTGGGCCCAGGACTGAACCCTGCGGCACCCCACTTACACCTTTAGACCAACTTGAAAAGGTTCCATTTACAACAACTCTCTGCCATCTATCATTTACCCAGTTCTCAATCCATGTATAGATATCACCTCCCAAGCTGAAGCCTTTTAATGTATGTAATTGCACAAAAAAGGAAAGGGGAATAAAGTAAACTTGAATGGGAGTATCCTATGTAATAATTTGCTAGGACGTTTGTCACGATGCAGTCATGTGCAGTAGAGACTGCCCACATTCGGCCAGTCTCTACTGCGTATGATTACATTGCGTGAGTGAGGCTACGCAAGATTGCATCGCGTGGAGCAGTGAGGTAGCGGCCTCTTAACCCTTGGAGTGCCAGAGGGGTATGCAATGCGTTGCGTACCCCTCTGGCACTCAAAGGGTTAACATTACCTGGACCTTGGCCCGTATACACGGGCTTTTACACTAGTATAGTGATAACAGAGTTACATCATCCAATGAGAAACAGAAGTAAGTAGAGGATCGGGAGAAAGTAAATAATACTTGACTTTTGTTGAACCTTGTAATTAAAATGATAAAACTAGACCTCCACACTCTGAGTCCGTCAAAACAATAATACAGGTTCTCGTCGGCGTCTGATGAAAACCAGGAAGTATGTTATTATGACCCTGTGACCATCTAATAAATACAGTAACACAAAGTGGCTAGTTATATATACCGAACCAAGTAACCTAACATCAAAATAATATGAGAGTACATAGCCAGCGATTCCTAACTATAATGTGTATAGTTGTACCCAGGAGAAATATACTGCAAAATAAAGAAACAAATCACAATAACTGCGCCTGGGATCTCTGTGCTAAAGTGCATCCCAGAACCCACATATAGGCGCTCTCTAGATCCCAAAATTAGCTATTGCAGTAACGAGAGTAAGAAATGAATTGCTATATCTCAAATGTAAATACATTCCTGGATAGTAAGGATAATGCCAAAAATAGCAACAAATATGCAAGTATCGAGTGGACCTGTATAATGACATACGGCGCTATCTGTTACATATACATGCTGCACATCACTATGAGGGGAAGCGTAAATGCGCTCCCAGGGAGAGAGGTGGGAGTAGAATTTGAGGACTGGGAAGTTCCAACAGAGCCGACATTATCCTGTGCCGCAGAATGCAGAAGTCCTTACGTTACGTCTACATTTTCTAACGAATATCTAATAAACTATGTAGATTAATCATATAAGATACAGTGTCTTGTGGGTGAAAAGCTCGCCTTTAAACATAATGGTCTTGCTATTACCAAACTAATTTCCTTAAGTACCCTTGAATGTATACCATCAGGTCCGGATGCTTTAACCTCTTAAGGACCGGCACGCGCGGCCGGCACTTGAGAACCACAGGTTTTTTTTTTGTTTTTTTTTTTACTTCCAGAGCGGTGTGCAGCCAAGGCAGGAGCTCTGAACTCCATACCGTGCCAGGACCGTCACCGGTCCTTAAGTGCCGAACTGCCATGACGGTCCTGTAACGTCAATGGTCCTTAAGGGGTTAATAACCATAACCTTTCCAGTCTCTTTTGAACCTTGTGCTCAGTAAACCATGTACATGATGAATGGTTTGGTCTATTTGCTCATAGCCTGTGATTGGTGCTTCCTTTTTATATACAGAAGAATAGAATGTGTTTTAAGTTGCCAGCCACAGACTTTTTCTCCCTATTCAATTCAATTCAGCTATCTGGATCTTAAGAGGACCAATATCAACCTTCTTCTAGCTATCGATCTCTGCCAATGAGATCGCTCCAGCTTAGAGAAAGAAAGCCTCCGTCATTGGAGGATGCTGGGTTGTGGGACAGGAACAGAGCCAGTACTGCAAGCAGGAAGTAGGCTGCTGGGCACTTTTTAAACATTAAGATCCACTCTTAGATGGCTTCGCTCCCTGTTCTTGTTCTTCTATTTCACACTGGCAGCTTTGCTAAATGCCTACCTGGGAACATTCTTGTTCCAAACCTCAGGAGATCCAGTAAGGGGTGTGGGTGGGATTGTCCATATGACTCAATTAGTGTCATAGTAGGTCGGACTTGATTGGGAAGAAAGGAGGTGGGGTATGCCCTTGAAATGGTCAGAGAGTGGTAAAAACAAGTGAGCAAAACTGGCAGTGAAATGGGCAGAGTTTCAAGGGAACTCACTGAATCCTGAGAATCGACCTCTGTCCACGGAGACCCGGTAATCCTATATTATAATTTGCTAGAACATTTGTCAGAAGCTGTCATGCTCAGTAGAGACTGCACAAACGCACAGAATGCTGGGAGCACGGAATGCTGGGAGGTGTAGGAATGTTGGGAGTTCTGTGCTGGGAGCATTCTGTGCTTTCGGGCAGTCTCTACAGTGCATGAATGCGTCGGCGGCAGAATGCAGAGCAGGACCGGCCTCTTAACCCTTTGAGTGCCAGAGGGGTACACAATGCATTGCAAAGCAATGTGTTGCGTACCTCTCTGGCACTCAAACGGTTAACATCACCTGGACCTTGGGCCGTGTATACGGGCTTTTACACTAGTTAAGTATAAAAAAAAAGGTCAGACCTGGTGAGTTCCCAGATATGGCTAAGTGCACCCATGTGAAACATCTTGCCCCCAGCGGTGTTGTTCTAGTGGATAATTTTCAGCTCTCATAAGGAAGACTAAAGCAGCATGCTGCAGCTTGGATGCGATCATCCAAAGGACACATCCAGGTTTCGGCATGTTGCCTATAAGCATCATGGGAAGTTGTATTGCTGTTCGCAGCCACCAATGACTGGTGGATAATTTGGCATGCAGTAAAATGGAGCCCAGTCACTGTGAGTGCCAGAGGGGTTTGCAATGCAGACTTTAATAGGTCTTCCCGCTCTGTAGCACCCTTGAAACTAGTAAGAGACTAGCTTTCAGTAGATGATGGAGGTGTGAGGACAAACTGCTTTCGGACAGGAATCCTGCCAGTAGGTATGGCCAGGAACAATTAAAATCACTGCAAAGCTGACTATATTAAATCAGATTTATTATAAAAATACAAAAATAAATATTGTAATAAGTATTATACAAATATCCAAATTCTTACAATTCAGATTTTATTGAGTTTTCAATTTAATAAGGGTACAGAAAAGACAGAGAGGATACAAAAGAGGGGCAATGAGGACACAAGTGAATTGTACACAGATTAATACACTCAGCCAAGATCAGCGAGTATTATAGAGTTGAAAGTCATATCACACCAAAGTAAGAAGAAGGTCAAGAGAGAAAGGAAGGGGGAGAAGAGAGGAGAAGAAAAAAAGGGGGAAAGGGGAGTACAGTAAAAAGATCCGCCCCTTTCGATTAACGGATCAGGAGGTCAGGATGGAACTCAGGAGGTACCACAGCATCTACCCATGGAGACCAGATCCAAAGATAGAGGAAGAGTTGCGAAGGTATGCAGTTAACTTCTCCATCCGTATCACTCTTTTTATGCAGTCGTCCAGAGGGGTCCGAGTGGGCGGTAGAGATTTCCAATGCTGAGCTATATGACACCGGGTCATGGCACAGATCCTAAAAACCAGCTTGTTGGCAGGTCTAGAAAGGGGAGGAGTTCGGGACGACCTGTTAAGCAGGGCCATCCACAGGTCAGGGGACAGAACCGCTCCGAGAGCTGTACTCAGAAGTCTGAAAACATAGAGCCAAATATCCGATACCAAGGGGCAGGACCACCACATGTGAACGTACGTTCCCTCCGACCCACAGCCCCGAAAGCAGAGTTGAAGGGCAGAAGGAAAAATGCGATGCAGCTTAGCAGGGCTATAGTACCACCTTGCTAGTACCTTGTACGCATTCTCCTGAATTAACGTGCAAGGAGTCAGGCTTCTCACATTCTGCGTAATATCTTGCCATTCCTCAGGGTCTAAACAAATATCCAAATTCTAAAGTATAATAGTTGCTAAAACAAGAGATAGCAGTAAAAAGCATTTTAAAGGGGAACTATTACCTGTATGCAAGTTTGCCTCTGTGTAATGTTCTTATAGGGATAACATGTAATCTGTTTAATTTTGGAGGGACGTCCAGTTCTTGGTAATGTCTCTGTTGTGACATATTTTCTCCACTTGATGACAGTCTTCACTGTGTTCCATGGTATATCTAATGCTTTGGAAATTCTTTTGTACCCTTCTCCTGACTGATATCTTTCAACAATGAGATCCCTCTGATGCTTTGGAAGCTCTCTGCAGACCATGGCTTTTGCTCTGAGATGCAACTAAGCAAATGTCAGGAAAATCCTACTAGAATGGCTGAACTTTATTTGTGATTAATTGGAGTCACTTTACATGTTGGCAGGTGTGTAATGACTTCTATTTAACATGAGATTAGATGTGATTGGTTAATTCTGAACACAGCCACATCCCCAGTTATAAGAGGGTGTACACACCTAAACAACCAGGTTATTGTGAGTTTTTTATTTTCCCCCTCAACGATTTCAGTTTGTTTTGCAATTGAATTGTTCACGTTATAGGTCACATTAAAGGTGGAAAAAGTTCTGACATGATTTATCTTTGTCTCACAAGAACCTGGCATTTTAACAAGGGGTGTGTACACTTTTTATATCCACTGTAGAGGTGATAGTTGCCCTTTAAAGCGGAACTGTCATGTTGACATAAGTGCAGTTATATAGATTTGTCAGCCTCAAATAAACATTATACTTGTAAGTATATTGTTATTGGTTCCCACGTACCTCATAAATCATACCTTTATATGTCCGGATTAGCAAGCAGTAGAGTGCTGCTGTCTTGGCAACATGCTGCATGAGAGGTATCACTCTGCCTCTGTTCTTGTGTCAGTCAGATTATAAAATCCACCCCTTTTGTCTTTTGCACGTGCTTGTGTCTTGCACGCAGTGCAAGCTCCCAATTACACTTATTGTTGTGGCTTCGCACGGCATCCTGTACAGCGAAGGTATACTTTTGTACATTATACTATTAGTAAATTGAGCAAAATAGCATAGGAGTGAAATAGAATGTTTGATTTGTAGTCAATATTTGCCATTTGTTTGGAAGGGGTTAATATATTGAAAGATTTTATCAACAATATACCTACTTGGCACAACACCTAAATAAATATATTTAACCACACAAGATCCATTCTGCTCCACTCTGCTTCCTGCCAAGCGGTGAAAAGGCTGAGAAGTGGGCAGAACGTACTGATATAGTGAGCTGAACATGAGTGCGCCCAGGGCCGGATTTGCCATAAGGCAGAGTAGGCACCTGCCTACAGGCGCACCCCACAGAGGAGCGCCTGTCAATTAAATAATTATTTTTTTTATGTATATATTTACAGCACTTCCACGCTGCGCACAGTAACCCCCCGCCCTGCCCCTCACTTACTAAGATCTGTGCTGAAGGCTATAGCTGCTGTTGCTTCCCCTCGTCAGCTCTAATGCAGAGCGCTGGGAGATGACATCATCTCCCAGCATTCCTAAAGAGAAGACCGCGCGAGGTGCAACAGAAGCTGCAGGGCTGTGCAGAAGGCGGCACAGACATCTCCTGCCGTTGGACCACCAGGGAGGTAGGAAACGGATACAGGGGGGCAATGTGGAGCTGATGGCAATGTGAAGGCAAGTTACAGCTGATGCTGATGGGGGCAATGTGGAGCTTGGAGCTGATGGGGGCAAGACTGTTGGAGCTGATGGGCAAGTTGGAGCTTGGAGCTGATGGGGCAATTTGGAGCTGATGGGGGCAAGTTGGAGCTGATGGGGGCAGGACAGTTGGAGCTGATGGGGCAAGTTGGATATGGAGGGTATTGTGGAGATTTAGAGCATTGTAGAGATGGATGGCCATTTGGGGGGGGGGGGGGCACTTCAGATTTCTGTGCCTACAGGCTCCTGAGATGTAAATCCGGCCCTGAGTGCGCTGTGAAGACAACAGGAAAGGAGTGTTCTCGGGACCACCAACAAAGCTTGAGCCCAATCCAGATTTTTAATAAAATCTTAATAAAGTTTATTGTGTCAAATATTAAAAACAACATCAGATCTTTTTAGAAACACATGGATGTCTCCAGGGACACCAACCTAACGTGTTTCGTAGGTGTGTCCCACTTAATCATAGGCTGTTCTTGATGAGTAGCACGCCAGGTATGGTAATTTGTTTGGCCGACTTGAGGGAGTGAGGAGGGGTTATCCTGTGCTCTGTGTGGCAGGGCTATTGCCGCACAGATAACACACTGTGCATCACTTGATTTATTTAAAGCTTAATATCTACACTTTTACAAGGCTTTTATTAAAAAAAAAAAAAAAAAAAAAAAAAAATATATATATATATATAATATATATCATGATGATTCTTCCAAAGAGGTTAATACAGTGACTTAAAGTCACAAGAAGGTGAACGTTCCCCTTTAAGTTTTTTTGTGGTTAACTGAATTTCTACACCACTTTGTTAGGAGTGATCAGGTAGTGTATAAGTTCAGTTTTAATATAATCCGCTGTCGAGTGGTTTTACTTGTTTCGGCCCCACCTAGTGGCAGGATTCCTGTCCCCTAACAGTTTGTCCTTCCATCTACCCTCCCCATCACCCACTGGAAGCAAGTCCCTTACTTATTTCAAGGGTGCTATACAGTGGAAGGACTGATTTAAAGGGATAGTAATGTTTCATAATAAAAGCAGCTCTAATTAATCATCATAGTATTTAGGCCATGGAGAGTGTTATTTCAATTCTGTCAGAGTTGTAGTACAAGAGTAATTCAATGACAAAGTATCCCCCTCCCACCCCTTTTACTGATGTAACACTGCTCAGCCAGATCAAAAGGGAGGTGCCCATGTAGACTGCAGAGAGGGACAATCTTCAATTAAGATAAGGGAAAAACCTGAAAAACTTGTCAAGGAGGGCAGGGATTTCATTGTTCTCATAGGAAGAAGATTGTCCCCTGCTGTTATCTGTCTGGTCTATGGACTGCATTCCACATCTGAGAAGAGATGGCTTACACTAGGTAAAAGGTGCGGGAGGGGAAACTTTGCTTGTGAATATCTCTCAAACCATAAAGGTTTGAGAGATAAGACTTATATCGACTTCATGTTTTAATGCCTACAAAATAAAATAAAGATAAAACAAAGTATTACTATCCCTTTAAGTCCTGTTCAATCTGTAGGATATTTTAATTGTGGGATATGGGTGAAGAGGAAAAAATCCAGTGATCCAGAAGATGGGTGGTATACCACTAGCCTGGGGTGGAAATTTCAGTGCATGCAATTAAGCCAGGAAGCTAAGGGGAGCTTCAGGAATGTGGAAGTACCTGCGGGTCAGTGACAATGATTTTCAAACATCCATAAGAAAATACTACACTCAGTGATTGATTTAGCTGTCTTTGTTCTATATGAATGAATATGTTTATTTATATAGCACCACAAGTGTACACAGTGCTTTACTATTTAAGTGTTTAGACAATACAGGGTGACAAATGCTTTGCAAAGTGAAACACTGGAAGTGAATTCCCTGCCTGACAGCTTACAATCTAAAGTGGTAATGGGAGACCTACAGAGTGTATAAGTGCTGAACACAGTGCTAGAGTTCTGGGGCTCGATTCTATTACCAGCGCTAAAAATAAAACAGGTGGTGTTTTTTTTTAAGTCAGGTTTTAGTATCCTATTAACCAACTTGTAAAAACAAAATCAGTGGTAATTATACATACCAATGAAATAAATCGCTAACACAGATGGTCCGCCTTCATGTAAAAACAATGTTTCCTTTATTGTATCAACGTATAAAAGTATATGTCCGACACCATAACACAGTATAAGTATGACCACTCATGGTGGTCATGAGTAAGCGCAGTTTGCGCGAAACGCGTTGATCGGTAAGGACTGGGATTAACATCATGCTGGAAGTAGTCCTCTTTCGGTCTCTCCATTGATCCTTTATACTGTGTTATGGTGTCGGACATATACTTTTATACGTTGATACAATAAAGGAAACATTGTTTTTACATGAAGGCGGACCATCTGTGTTAGCGATTTATTTCATTTGTATTGTCGGAATTGGGATATGTTTGGAGAAATCCCTTTATCGCTCGGATGAATCTGCCTTTGTTTGACCCGGTTGCTTGTGCATTTTCATATCGATTCACTCACCTGAAGCAGACTGATTACTCACGAAGGTAAGAGCTGTTACTTGTCAAGGAAGTAATTATACATACCGCCAGTCAAAAAAAGCCCATAGGAAACAACTAAAAACAACGTGCAATTAATATCCTATTACCCACGGTCAGTATTACCGCCTGTTTTGTGGTTACATTTAAGTCAGAAATTTTGCGCCTCAGAGGTTGAGGCGTTGAAGCCATAACAACAGTTTCAAAACCATCGTTGTTCGAACAAAAGCAGTGTATAATACAGTATACAGCATAGAAATCCGACATAAAATGCCCCACCTCGACATATTAACCTCCCCTTTTAAAATTTGACTTACAGTGCTTTCAATCACAACTTTAATTGGACGAATATTCACATTCCACATTTTAACCCTTCCCCTTTAAAATTCGACTTACAGTGCTTTCTTTCACCACTTCAATTCAACAAATATTGTTCACATTCAACATTTAACCCCTCCCCCTTTAAAATTTGACTACAGTGCTCGCATTACTTTCTTTCACCATTAAAATTAGACAAATATTGTTCACATTCGACATTTTAACCCTTCCCCTTTAAAATTAGACTTATAGTGTTCCTATGACCTTCTTTCTCCATATTATTATAAGGAGACTCCTTTTTTTATAATAGTTTCACTTATTGTTATGTAAGTTGGGTTACACTTATTCAGTAACCTTCCTCACAACAGTAAAGGAGGGGTTAGTATCACTTCTTACTGTAGCATTAACACATCAAATGGGTTTAGCCATCAAATAGTAGGAGTGGGAGGTCTTTCAAACTTAGCACAGCAAGTTATACATTCTTGTACAGAAATCACTGTGACATATAAATAGTCTGTATTTTGCAGTAAAATTGGAGACTAAACCATGTTGAATGGGAGCAATATTACTCAAATCAAAACTGAGAAAGAAGGTCATGGGAGCACTCGAGGTCAAATTTTAAAGGGGAAGGGTTAAAATTGGAATCTGAACTTTATTTGTTGAATTAAAATGGTGAAGAAAAGCAATGTAAGTCAAATTTTGAAGGGGATGGGTTAAAATGTAGAATGTGAATAATATTTGTCGAATTAAAATGGTGAAAGAAAGCACTGTAAATCTAATTTTAAAAGGGGGGTTTAAAATGTCGAAGTGGAGCACTCTATGTCGGATTTTGATAATGTGGGGAACACATCTAACGCTGAACTTGATCTTTCTGTCGTCAAATGTACACCTGTTTACTTGGACTTTGACATTTTGCGCATTTTTTTTAGGTGGTAGTCAAATAAAAGCAGTGCCAATTTTGTTACTACTCTGAAACATGCTGTCTATGCCAGTTTTGTTTTACTGTGGTTCTGCAATGGAATCCTGATGTAACATGTTTGTAAAATTCACGTTGCTTGTTTTTCTTGTAACGCCGGTTTTAGCTCTGGTAATAGAATCGAGCCCCAGGTCGGGATAGGGGACATAAATAAAGTAAATAATTTATAAAGAGCCTAAGTTGTACAAAGTCAGTGCCTTCTGGTATGTTTAAGTATATATATATTCTTTCATCCAGCCTGTGAGCAGAGCTGTCACCCCTTTAGTGAAGAGGAATGTGTTCTTCCATTACTATTTTCATGACTTAGTAAATCTGGCCAGTAATCGCAGTTGTGTTCATGTAATGGGCTCCATTTTTATTTATCATTTACTCACAACAGGGAATAGGCTTCACCAGTCTGAATGAGCTAACTCATAGAGAAATTCCCCAGCCATGTTCCTTTACAACCATGTAATTGTTTTCAGATTGTGAAATGAGGCTACCCAGCTACAGAGATCCAATGCAAAAAAATACCAGTATACAGATATACCCGTCTCATGTACGTATAAAGGTGTCACAGTACCTTGTTTCCAGCGCCGCCGCTTCAGCGACGCTCGGTGTCTTTCCACGCGTCATCTGCAGGCGAGAGGCTTCAGAGTTATGCAGGCCTCTGTTTTATGCCATGCTTCCTGTAGTCTCCTTCTACCTACTTGCCTGCTCCTCCTACCTACTTCCTGAGGAGGGGTTTAAAGGGCTGTCTGAGTCCTGAGTCCTGACGTTGGTGTTCTGGGCTGTTTATTATTTGTATTTCTGATTCCTGTGTATGATTCGGCTTGTCTGTCCATCCTTTCTGGTGTTGCCCTGTGGCTCTGTCTGACGATTCTCCTTGTGTGTTTTGATTTGGCTTAGATATCCTTTCTGGTGCAAACCTGTGGCTCTGGCTGACTACCCGCTCCGTGTATGACCTAGGCTTGTCTGACTACCCACTCTGGTGTTGACCTGGGGCTCTATCCACTGCGCATCCAGCATTCCATCGCTTCAGTGGATATCCTATCTGGTGCAAACCTGTGGCTCTGGCTGACTACCTGCTCCGTGTATGACTTTGGCTCGTCTGACTATCCTATCTGGTGCTTACTAGAAGGCCCTGTCTGTTCTCTCCTTTGTTAGTTCCGTTATTCAGTCATCCTTCCTAATACTGACCTGGGGCTCTAGCAGACTCACACTACTTACTGTAGGCTGAGTCAGTATCACTCTTGGGCGTTACCATACCACGAGACTCCAGCAGGCTGAGGCCTAGTCTTGGACAGTGTGGTGATATTGGGAGACTTCTATTCCTGATACAGTACTCGCCTTTTCATTCACCCACTGTGTATATATTTATATTGCATTGCTGTTATTATTCTCATAATAAAGGTTATATTAACTATACCGTCTGACTCCTGGTTTTGCTTGCTAACCGTAACAAAAGGGCACTTGCTAGGTAAGTCTTTATGTTAAACAAGTTGAGTGCCACTTACTCCTGTAGGTACATTATACTTCCACTTTAAAGCAACATTAACATATCCGAATAATAACCCCCCTCCCCCACATAATGTGACCTGAGCAGTATATACTATTGGCCACTATGAGTTAAAGGGGATCTATCACCCCTATACATGTTGGTCTCAATATTTAGTTTATGTAGCGATTAGCTGGTAAAAAATTTTCATTTTTTTAATAAAATCGATATTTTGCTGAAATGAATCAAATAAATGTTGCCCTGCGCCCTGCTTCCGGACTGACTGCGGTTACCAGCTCTGTACCACAGTCTGTCACTCTGCGTCTGCTCCCCTCCCTCTGTCCAGACTCCTCCAATGACTGAGGATTTCTGCATGTAAGCTGGAGTGGTCTCTGTCCAATGAGAGAGCACCAGCATACATGCACAAATCCTCCATCATTAGAGGAGGCTGGATAGAGGGAGTGGATCAGAGGAAGAGTGACAGACTGGGGTACAGAACTGGTAACCGCGGTCTGTCTGGAAGTAGGGTGCAGGGCAATATTTACTTGATTCATTTCAGCAAAATACCAACATGTATAGGGGTGACAGATCCCCTTTAATACTGTATAGATTAGTTCTCCAAAATCAATCTTTAATTGGTGTTAAATTATATGTTTGTGGAGGGAAATGTAATGTTGCAGGTCTCAAGAACCCAAAACTCGTCCCACTAAAAATTTTCCTTTCTTAAAAAAAAAAAAAAAGTCTTCAGTGGGAGGAGTTTGAGGTCCTTCATTCTGGAAACAGATAATCCTGTCTGCACCCATGGACAAGGTATCTGTAGTAAGACTCATCGTGGCCATTAGGATTTCCTGCGCTGCGTAAGTTAAGTGGGGGTGGTTATTCTTAGTGTTAGTATTCCTGTAATGCCGTGCAGGGATGCCAGGAATTTCTCTGCCTATGGGAACAGTAATAAGTAACCAATCGTCTGTGGGTATCGGGGGTTTGTTGTTTGGTTATTATTGCAGACCGAGCGTATAAACCATCTATGCAGTGTAATGAGTTCCACTCCCAATGCAGTAAATTGATTACATTTTTGTTTATGTCCATTAGATACAACGATTAAATATTTGTCCTCTTCCCCTGACTCCTGGGACACACGCAGCTGTAATAGGCATTATTGCATCTTTTTTTCGTAAAGAACGCATGCAGATTCACACTGCCATATTGTACTCTATACGCCCCATTTTGTGGTGTACCAGGATCACTCCTGGTATCTAAATGGGTGTACGTGGTGTACAGCATGTATTAAAGGGATAGTAATACTTTATTATTACTACCCCCCATATTGTAGATATTTGTAAAATAATTTAATAGCCCCCAGGTTCATCTCTCAGACCTTTATGGTTATGAGAGATAACAGAAGGCAAAGTTCCCCCTCTCTACCCCTTCCCTGAAGTCTGCTTTGTACTGCCATACGTATAAACTCACAACAGAAGGTGTGTTTGAGGGTGTTTTTTGATTGTTCAGTGAGGAGATGTGTTTTGGGGCACTAAGGGACAAAGGATTTAGGCAGAGCCCCCATTGCACCTACCATATAGATTACCTGATTACTCTACTCGGTGATTATCCACTCGAGTTCTGGGGACACATCAGCGGGTCAGGTCATAAGGAAATCCCTGATTAAGCACAAGTGGGGCTATCAAAATGGCTGAGCCCTGAATACCCCCCTGTGAGCATGTGCTGTATTGAAAATGTGACTTCTTGGCATGTCCTGAAAACTAATGATAAAAATCACTGCTATATATGTGCCTGCGTACCATTAACAGTACATATGAGTGCTGGCGCATGCTGATGATGTCAGCTTACCTTAGCATGCCCACATGTCCTCCTCAGTCCACCCTGAGTGTAGTCTTCTTCCGCCTCAGGTGCAAGCAAGTTTGAGCAAAGTCCAGAGTTGCTGTTTTTTGAGAAATCTTCTTTGTACATAGGTGTAAAGCTTGGTACATGACCCCCCTCTGGACTTTTTGCAGTAAGTAAAAGATGAGCATTTTAGCACACACACGGCACCATGGAAGACAAATACAGATTCTCCAAAATCCCTCTGAATTAAATGTGGCTTTTAACCACATACATGCTGAAAAGGTCTCCAACTTATAGCTTCCCAATGCATTAACCTCAAAGGATTAAAACCCCTCTAGCATTAAAGGGGTTAAAGGCATGATTTAAAACTATGTGAATTTTTATTTCCACCCACATGGTACAGTTGGTTTGCTTCCAAATTATGTCTTGTGCTTTCTGCTTAAAGGGATAGTAATACTTCATTTTAGCTTTATTTTATTTTGTAGGCATTAAAAAAAACATGAAGAACGATATAAGTCTTATCTCTCAGACCTTTATGGTTTGAGAGATATTCACAAGCAAAGTTTCCCCCTCCCGCCCCTTTTACCTAGTGTAAGCCATCTCTTCTCAGATGTGGAATGCAGTCCATAGACCAGACAGATAACAGCAGGGGACAATCTTCTTCCTATGAGAACAATGAAATCCCTGCCCCCCTTGACAAGATTTTCAGGTTTTTCCCTTATCTTAATTGAAGATTATCCCTCTCTGCAGTCTACCTGGGCACCTCCCTTCTGATCTGGCTGAGCAGTGTTACATCAGTAAAAGGGGCGGGAGGGGGATACTTTATCATTGAATTACTCTTGAACTACAACTCTGACAGAATTGAAATAACACTCTCCAAAGTCCAAATACTATGATGATTAATTAGAGCTGCTTTTATTATGAAACATTACTATCCCTTTAAGGCTCCATTTGTTTTCCTTTTAAATTTTTGCCATGAAATCTTGAAGCATGTTACTGTGAAACGCATTGACAGTGTATGGCAATTGCACTGTCACACTGACAATTTTATTGTAATAAAGAAATATTTTTGTATTATATTGTCCAGAGTTGTGGAACAGCATCTTCCCTTCCAGTATTCTTGTGTGAACCTAAGCAGAGATGGGTGTGAACATCTCTGCAGGTGATTTCCGTTGTTAGGAGGTATAAGGCCCATTTCAACCAATACCTATGTGACTACTCTGGATTACTTATTGTGCTTTGTATTGTAAATAATAAGGCACTATTGGTTGCCCTTGTGTGTCTCTTTTCTCATTGCTTAATACTCCTGGATGGATGGGTTGAGGAGCTGCCTATATGTGCTACTGAGAGATCAAAATGTTTTGACACCTTGTGGACACTGTGTTTGGGGCAGTATAAAGATCGAAATCCTCATTAGAGAAAGATTTAGGTGTACTGATAGACAATAGTCTTCACAGCAGTGTGCAGAGTCACTCAGCTGCTGAAAGAGCAAATAGAGTACTAGCCTGCATAAAAAGAGGTCTAGATGCACGGAATGCTAATATTATCCTACCTCTGTATAAATCCTTGGTTAGGCCTCATCTAGAATATGGATTACAATTTTGGGCGCCTGTTCTAAAAAAAGACATTACTGAACTGGAAAAGGTGCAGAGACGTGCAACAAAACTGATAAAGGGATTGGAGGATCTGAGTTATAAGGAGGGACTAGCCAAACTGGGTTTGTTTACATTAGAAAAGAGACGTCTAAGGGGTGATATGATTACCATTTACAAATACATTCAAGGTCAATACAAAGAACTATCCAATGAATTATTTATGCAAAGAGCTAAACTAAGGACAAGAGGTCATCCATTAAGACTTGAGGAAAGGCGCTTTCGACTAAAACACAGGCAGGGATTCTTTACAGTAAGGGCAGTAAGGCTATGGAATTCTTTGCCTCGGGATGTTGTGCTTGCAGATAATGTAACTGCATTCAAAAAAGCAATGGATGCCTATCTAGCACAGAACAATATTGACAGTTATGACAGATGGCTTCAAAGCAAATAGGATATTGAGCCGGGGAACTATTTGACACACACACACACACACACACACACACCTACACTGGAAATTGCTCCAGAGGCCTTTTTTTTTGCCTTCCTCTGGATCAACAGGGGTGTTATTGGCATGGGCTGGACTTGATGGACGCATGTCTTTTTCCAGCCTTATCTACTATGTTACTATGTAAAGATCCCATCTGTCTTCCTTCCAGACAACATGTGTGTTGAGTCCAGACACTGCTTTTGTGAGTCGATTTACATTATTAGCTGCTGGTGGTATCTGGCGACACAGCCCTTATCTTTATGATACTGCTCATTTGTATAATGCATGTGCCAGAAATGTTTGCTAAATCTGTACCAAAGCTGGTGAATTTAACACTTTGAATGCCGGAGTGTCACACACTACTTTGCAAGGTCTGACCTTTTTGGCTATGTTAAAGGGATATTAATACCTGGAAACAAATTCAGCTCCAATTGATACGCCTATAAAGAGGATCATGTAATGCTTTATTTCAATATTTTCCATGTTGTAGTTCAAAAGGAATTTAATACTAAATTTTACCCATGTCGGTGATATGATTACCATTTACAAATACATTCAAGGTCAATACAAAGAACTATCCAATGAATTATTTATGCAAAGACCTGAGCTAAGAACGAGAGGTCATCCATTAAGACTTGAGGAAAGGTGCTTTCGACTAAAACAAAGGCAGGAAATCTTTACAGTAAGGGCGGTAAGGCTATGGAATTCTTTGCCTCGGTATGTTGTGCTTGCAGATAATGCAACTGCATTCAAAAAAGCAATGGATGCCTATCTAGCACAGAACAATATTGACAATTATGACAGATGCTTCAAAGCAGATAGGATATTGATCCGGGGAACTATTTGACTACCAATTGGAGTCAGGAAGGAATAATCCCCCCACACACACACACACACTTGGGACTAGATTGGAAATGACTCCAGAGGGCTTTTTTTGCCTTCCTTGGGGTCAACAGGGGTGTTTTTGGCATGGGCTGGATTTTTGATGGACGTATGTCTTTTTTCAGCCTTATCTACTATGTTACTATGTCGCGCTGCCTCTTTTAGATGGCTGGATGGACAGTGGTGAGGGACAATCTTCACTTAGCTTAATGGGACAGTATTGTTCCAGAACAAATATTTTGCATGTTGCAGTGCTTAACCCTTTGAGTGCCAGAGGGGTATGCAACGCATTGCAAAGCAATGGGTTGCATAACCCACTGGCACTCAAAGGGTTAAAAACTGAGCTAAATGCAGAAAAACTGTATCTCTCAAACTGCTATGGTTTGAGAGATTTCTGCATTTAAAGTTCGATGTTTCCTGCTGTCAGCTGTAAAGCTGTCAGCAGGAGATCCATGTGGGCCGACACGGATGCTCTGCAGCAGAGCCGCAATCGCGTTATTTACAACAAACGACTTCATTGGAATGGTCTAAAAGGTGTGCTTTCACTTTGTAGAACCTTCCATTGAAGGCATTCGTTGTAAATAACGGGATTGCGGCTCTGCTGCAGAACATCCTCGTCAGCCGACATGGGTCTCCTTCTGACAGCTTTACAGCTGACAGCAGGAAACAGTGAACTTTAAATGCAGACAGATACGTTTTTTTAGCTCGGTTTTTAAGCACTGCAACATGCAAAATATTTATTCTGGGACATTACTGTCCCTTTAAGGAAAATCCTGCCATCCTTTGTCAAAAGGGGCAGGGTTTTCCTTACACTCTGTGTATAAAGATTGGCCCTTGCTTTCTGGTCCCACCACCCAGATTCCACATCTAAGGGAGGGTGGGTAAAATGGGAGGGAGGGGAATCCTTTAATTTCTGTAATGTCTGATTATAATAACGTGTTATATTGTAAACAAATTAACTGTTACGTTGCATACCCCTCTGGCACTCAAAGGGTTCTGGACCTTGGATCGTATACACAGGGTTTTACACTAGTATTGAACTAAGAGGATCAATCTGAGCTGCATTTGTTTCCAGGTATTACTGTCCCTCTAACATGAGTGACTTGTCTATGATCCTTTTAAAGGGATAGTAATACTTCAGTTTAACTTTATTTTATTTTGTAGGCATTAAAAAAACATGAAGAACAATATAAGTCTTATCTCTCAAACCTTTATGGTTTGAGAGATATTCACAAGCAAAGTTTCCCCTCCTGTCCCTTTTACCTAGTGTAAGCCATCTCTTCTCAGATGTGGAATGCAGTCCATAGACCAGACAGATAACAGCAGGGGACAATCTTCTTTGTATGAAAACAATGAAAGCCCTTCCCCCCTTGACACGTTTTTCAGGTTTTTCCCTTATCTTAATTGAAGATTGTCCCTCTCTGCAGTCTACCTGGGCACCTCCCTTCTGATCTGGCTGAGCAGTGTTACATCAGTAAAAAGGGAGGGAGGGGGAAACTTTGCTTGTGAATATCTCATAAACCATAAAGGTTTGAGACATAAGACTTATATCATTCTTCATGTTTTTTTAATGCCTACAAAATAAAATAAAGTTAAAACGAAGTATTACTATCCCTTTAAGTACATACCAACCTGCCTGCGCCAGTGTAGTTCCTATGACCCACCTTTCTCCCTGTGAGAGTCACTTGCATGGAGTGCATAGTTGCATGATATATGACCAGTGGCGGCATAGGTCAGCCAGTCACTGGAGGATGCAAATAGCATTGCATCCTCCAGAATTTCCCATGGGAATGATCTACACAGTGACCTGTCGCATAGGCCATACTTCAGGTCAGCATGCAGAAAACTGGATGCGTCCAGTACATCAGCATATCAGAGCTGTGATATGGTGCATTCTTCACATACCTCATAACAATTCAAATGGTCAAAGAGGAACACTTTTGCTTTAGGGGTGTGTCTGGTGGGTGGGACAAAACCAATAATTGTTAGGTTATTTCATGATCTATTAACAGCTCTTTGTGTAACTGAATTAATTATTTAGAGCAAGACCAAAGTATTTTATTTATACTGACTAATTCATAAACACAAACACGTTTAAACAATCGTTAATGTGAGTTTTATTGCATGGAGCAATGTGATTCACTTATATACACACCACACAGTCTGATCTCCTAAACACAGGGACACCAGGGTGATACACTTATATACACACATTGCACAGAATGATCTCCTAAACACAGGGACACCAGGGTGATACACTTCTATACACACCACACAGTCTGATCTCCTAAACACAGGGACACCAGGGTGATACACTTCTATACACACCACACAGTCTGATCTCCTAAACACAGGGACACCAGGGTGATACACATATACACACCACACAGTCTGATCTCCTAAACACAGGGACACCAGGGTGATACACTTATATACCCACCACACAGTCTGATCTCCTAAACACAGGGACACCAGGGTGATACACTTATATACACACCACACAGTCTGATCTCCTGCACACAGGGACACCAGGGTGATACACTTATATACACACACCACACAGTCTGATCTCCTGCACACAGGGACACCAGGGTGATACACTTCTATACACACCACACAGTCTGATCTCCTAAACACAGGGACACCAGGGTGATGCACTTATTACACACCACACAGTCTGATCTCCTAAACACAGGGACACCAGGGTGATACACTTCTATACACACCACACAGTCTGATCTCCTAAACGCAGGGACACCAGGGTGATATGCTTCTATACACACCGCACAGTCTGATCTCCTAAACACAGGGACACCAGGGTGATACACTTCTATACACACCACACAGTCTGATCTCCTAAACGCAGGGACACCAGGGTGATATGCTTCTATACACACCGCACAGTCTGATCTCCTAAACACAGGGACACCAGGGTGATACACTTCTATACACACCACACAGTCTGATCTCCTAAACGCAGGGACACCAGGGTGATATGCTTCTATACACACCGCACAGTCTGATCTCCTAAACACAGGGACACCAGGGTGATACACTTATATACACACCACACAGTCTGATCTCCTGCACACAGGGACACCAGGGTGATACACTTATATACACACACCACACAGTCTGATCTCCTGCACACAGGGACACCAGGGTGATACACTTCTATACACACCACACAGTCTGATCTCCTAAACACAGGGACACCAGGGTGATGCACTTATTACACACCACACAGTCTGATCTCCTAAACACAGGGACACCAGGGTGATACACTTCTATACACACCACACAGTCTGATCTCCTAAACGCAGGGACACCAGGGTGATATGCTTCTATACACACCGCACAGTCTGATCTCCTAAACACAGGGACACCAGGGTGATACACTTCTATACACACCACACAGTCTGATCTCCTAAACGCAGGGACACCAGGGTGATATGCTTCTATACACACCGCACAGTCTGATCTCCTAAACACAGGGACACCAGGGTGATACACTTCTATACACACCACACAGTCTGATCTCCTAAACGCAGGGACACCAGGGTGATATGCTTCTATACACACCGCACAGTCTGATCTCCTAAACACAGGGACACCAGGTTGATACACTTCTATACACACCAAACAGTCTGATCTCCTAAATGCAGGGACACCGGGGTGATACACTTATATACACCCCACACAGTATGCTCTCCTAAACACAGGGACACCAGGGTGATACACTTATATACACACCACACAGTCTGATCTCCTAAACACAGGGACACCAGGGTGATACACTTCTATACACACCACACAGTCTGATCTCCTAAACACAGGCACACCAGTGTGATACACTTATATACACACCACACAGTCTGATCTCCTAAACACAGGGACACCAGCGTGATACACTTCTATACACACCACACAGTCTGATCTCCTAAACACAGGGACACCAGGGTGATACAGTTATATACACACCACATAGTCTGATCTCCTAAACACAGGGACACCAGGGTGATACACTTATATACACACCACACAGTCTGATGTCCTAAACACAGGGACAGCAGGGAGATACACTTCTATACACACCACACAGTCTGATCTCCTAAACACAGGGACACCAGGGTGATACACTTATATACACACCACATAGTCTGATCTCCTAAACACAGGGACACCAGGGTGATACACTTATATACACACCATACAGTCTGATCTCCTAAACACAGGGACACCAGGGTGATACACTTACATACACACCACACAGTCTGATGTCCTAAACACAGGGACACCAGAGTGATACACTGATATACACACCACACAGTCTGATCTCCTAAACACAGGGACACCGGGGTGATACACTTATATACACACCACACAGTCTGATCTCCTAAACACAGAGACACCAGGATGATACACTTATATACACACCACACAGTCTGATCTCCTAAACACAGAGACACCAGGGTGATACACTTATATACACACCACACAGTCTGATCTCCTAAACACAGAGACACCAGGATGATACACTTATATACACACCACACAGTCTGATCTCCTAAACACAGGGACACCAGGGTGATACACTTATATACACACCACACAGTCTGATGTCCTAAACACAGGGACAGCAGGGTGATACACTTACATACACACCACACAGTCTGATCTCCTAAACACAGGGACACCAGGGTGATACACTTCTATACACACCACACAGTCTGATCTCCTAAACACAGGGACAGCAGGGTGATACACATATATACACACCACACAGTCTGATCTCCTAAACACAGGTACACCAGGGTGATACACTTATATACACACCATACAGTCTGATCTCCTAAACACAGGGACACCAGGGTGATACACTTATATACACACCACACAATCTGATCTCCTAAACACAGGGACACCAGGGTGATACACTTATATACACACCACACAATCTGATCTCCTAAACACTGGGACATCAGGGTGATACACATATATACACACCACACAGTATGATCTCCTAAACACAGGGACACCAGGGTGATACACTTATATACACACCACACAGTCTGATCTCCTAAACACAGGGACACCAGGGTGATACACTTATATACACACCACACAGTCTGATCTCCTAAACACAGGGACACCAGGATGATACACTTATATACACACCACACAGTCTGATCTCCTAAACACAGGGACACCAGGGTGATACACATATATACACACCACACAGTATGATCTCCTAAACACAGGGACACCAGGGTGATACACTTATATACACACCACACAGTCTGATCTCCTAAACACAGGGACACCAGGGTGATACACTTATATACACACCACACAGTCTGATCTCCTAAACACAGGGACACCAGGGTGATACAGTTATATACACATCACACAGTCTGGTCTCCTAAACACAGGGACACCAGGGTGATACACTTCTATACACACCACACAGTCTGATCTCCTAAACACAGGGACACCAGGGTGATACACTTATATACACACCACACAGTCTGATCTCCTAAACACAGGACACCAGGGTGATACACTTATATACACACCACACAGTCTGATCTCCTAAACACAGGGACACCAGGATGATACACTTATATACACACCACACAGTCTGATCTCCTAAACACAGGGACACCAGGGTGATACACATATATACACAGCACACAGTCTGATCTCCTAAACACAGGGACACCAGGGTGATACACTTATATACACACCACACAGTCTGATCTCCTAAACACAAGGACATCAGGATGATACACTTATATACACACCACACAGTCTGATCTCCTAAACACAGGGACACCAGGGTGATACACTTCTATACACACCACACAGTCTGATCTCCTAAACACAGGGACACCAGGGTGATACACTTCTATACACACCACACAGTCTGATCTCCTAAACACAGGGACATCAGGGTGATACACTTATATACACACCACACAGAGTGATCTCCTAAACACAAGGACACCAGGGTGATACACTTATATACACACCACTCAGTCTGATCTCCTAAACACAGGGACACCAGGGTGATACACTTCTATACACACCACACAGTCTGATCTCCTAAACACAGGGACATCAGGGTGATACACTTATATACACACCACACAGGGTGATCTAAAAGAGAGACAGCAGGGTGACAGAGGGACATAGGGTTTTGAGTCTCAAAGAGCAACTGTCCCTCCTAAAGGGAGGTATGTCTTCAAGGCCGATATCACCTGTGTTGCGATTGGGAACTGAATGGGTTTAAATCAGTGGGGTTTTCATTTTTCCACTACCTTGTTCTTGACGAATACAGCTCATTAACTTTTTGAATCCCAGAGGGGTATGCAACACGTTGTGAAGCAATGCGCTGCACATGCCTCTGGGATTCAAAAGGTTAAATTAAAAAAAAATTAAAAGAAACTGATGATTTTACTCTAGCTAGCTGCACCCTATGTATACAGACAATGAGAAACAATTATGGGGCAGTCCAACCAGAACAACAGGGGACAAATCATTGATTTAAATGGGGCCTGTATACCTCAAATGTTTGGTGTGGGGGGCTCCAATACATTGTTACAATGCGTTGGAGACCTCTCTAGCATTCAAAAGGTTAACAGCAGATTTAAATCTGTAAAAATTTTTATTTAAACATTCTGTGTGTCCCCTTGGGTGCTGCTGGTTTGACAAAGAATGAAGCTGCTTTGCTTTAATGTGTAATCCTACTCTAATAGTTTTAACCCCTTAAAAGGACAGTAACGTCCCATAACATTTTTTAGAGTTTTGTAGAGCTTAAAAAAATAAGCTAAATACCATAAATCCTATCTCTCAGACCGCTATGGTTTGAGAGATATCATCCTCTAAAGTTCCCCTCTCCTTCCTCTTCTACTGGCATCAGCTATAAGCTGACAACAGCAGGAGTTCCTGGTCCGGGGACCAACAGCCGGCTCTTCAGCAGCAGTGATCCCACGTACCGGAATTGTGAATGAATGAGGCAGTGTTATACACTGCCTTTGTGTCGCCTCTATTCCTGTCTGTCCCTTACTATCAAAGTAAGGGACAGAGAAGCAGAGAGGAGACACCTAGTAGACAGATAAAATGCAGCAGCTGGGGGTATTAACCCCTTCACTGCTGTGCTGGAGGCTGGCTAAATGCAGGTCCATTTTTGACCTGCTAAAATCAACTTATTTTTGTTATTTAAAAAAAAAAAAAAAAAAAAGTTATTTAAAAAAACAAAACATGTCAATAACCAAAACAGGAAGTGTGATCGTTGTGGAGCCATGTAATACATTTATACACATCGCCAAATGTCATCAATAAAAAAAGTGGGAAAACGGGGGGGGGACATGAGGTTTTTCACCCAGGAGGAACAGTGCCCACTTAAATCTGCCCATTTTGTAGGTATGACTGACCGGTTATACCTTTCATGCAGTCTCCATAAAAATGTAAACCATTGTGCCCAAATGATCCCAAGAGAAAAAATGGCTTTTACTTTTTTTTAACGTTTTCTTTAATTTTACTACAATAAATTGTGGGCTATCCATATAAGTATGGTATCATTAGAATGCCCTATTTGTGTAAAAAAACTATATAATTTTCATTTAAAAAGAAGAGAAAGCATCTCCTTGTTGGTGACTCGATTGTTAGAAGTGTTGCTTTAGGGCAGAATGAGGATGGACTGAAGGAGGTGAGATGTCTTCCTGGTGCTACTGCAAGCAGGGATAAAAGACGCATCTCAAATATTGTCAAGGCTGCAACAAAGGAGACTGAAGTTGATCTGATCATTCATCTCGGTACAAACGATTTGTCCCAGAAAAGTGTTGAAGAGGTGAAAATGGAATTTCAAAGTCTCAGCCTGGAGCTGAGCAGAATGACAGACTCTATCACTTTTTCAGAGATTTTGCCAGTCCGCTCTGAAAATAGTAAGAGACTTCGTATCCTGGAGTTCAATGGTTGGCTAAGACAGTGGTGTAAAGAAGAAGGTTTTGGATTTGTCAGTCACAGTGTTAGAAGGTGGAGTTGTAAAGAAATGTTCAAGAGAGATGGTCTGCACCCGTCACACAGAGGAACTGAGGTACTTGGAGAAGAGTTCAGGTGTTTCTTGGAGAGGCATTTAAACTAGATGGAGGGGGCAGGAATTTCATTGAGAAGATTGATTTCTGTCCCCGAACAGTTTTGGTGAACCAGGGTTCTGAGTTTGTTAGTGTGATAGATACAGATGTTGGTGCACAGGAAGTTGCTGGTGCTTTACATACAGATGTTGGTGAGGTAGATGATGGTGCGGTAGATAGAGTTGTTGTTGGTGATAAATGTAATGTTCTTCGTGTAATGTGTACTAATGCTCGCAGCTTAGGCAACAAGCTCAGCGAGCTAATATCAATAGTTTGTAGAGATGACTTGGACTTGATTGTAATAACAGAGACATGGTTCAGGGACTGTAATGACTGGGAAATAGCCATTCCGGGATACACGTTGTATAGGAAAGATAGGGCTGAGAGAAGAGGGGGTGGGGTAGCCATTTATGTTAAAGATAGCATAAAATCCACAGCGATCCAGAATTCATGTAAAGAGTTGGAGACTCTCTGGATCTGTCTGCAGAATAAAAAGGGATCAGTTACAAGAATAGGTGCAGTCTACAGGCCTCCGGGGCAATCTGAAGAGCAAGACAACATGCTAGTGGACGAGATTACCCAAATGGCAGTAAAGGGAGATATAGTAGTTATGGGAGACTTCAACATGCCTGATGTTGATTGGAATATCCCTTGTGCGTCCACATGTAGAAGTAGGAGCATCGTAGAAGCCCTGACGGGGATGTCCCTAAAACAGCTGGTGAAGGCGCCAACTAGAGGGGACAATATCCTAGACTTAGTATTAACAAATGGAGACCTGGTATCTGAGGTGAAGGTGGGAGAAAATCTAGGTTCCAGTGACCACCAATGTTTGTGGTTCGGAATCCAGACTGACTACGAGAAATCCCATTCTGCAACCAAAGTATTGGACTTTAGGATGACGAAGTTTGAGGATATGGGAGAATATGTAAAGAAAGAATTAAAAGGGTGGGATAAAACACCGAGAGTGAGTACTCAGTGGAAGACACTCAAAGAAGTCCTCTTAAAGGCAACAAGATTACATGTTAGACAAATTAGCAAGAGGAAAAGAAAGAGAAATCCACTATGGTTTACTAGAGAGGTAAGAGCTATAGTGAAAGATAAAAAGTCTGCCTATAAGAGATATAAAGAGACTGAAAGTGAAGCGGACAGAGAAGGGTATAAAACTATACAGAAGAAGACTAAACAGATGATAAATGCTGCTAAAGCCTCAAAAGAGGAAGAAATGGCCAAATCTGTTAAGAAGGGGAATAAAACCTTCTTCAGATATATCAGTGACAGGAAGAAGAAAAACTGCGGGATTACAAAAATTAACAACGGAAAAAATCAGTATATAGAAGAGGAAAAGGCGGTCGCTGACCATCTGAATAACTACTTCTGCTCAGTTTTTTCAGACGGCGGCCCTCATAATCAGAAAATGGCTGAACACAGCATTGCCTCTAGTTGTATAATTTTAGCCCCAGTGTTTTCAGAGGCCGATGTTCTAGAGGAACTTGTCCGGCTAAAGTCAAATAAAGCGATGGGTCCGGATGGAATCCACCCTAGAGTTCTTAAAGAACTCCGATCTGTCATAGTTGGCCCCCTGACTAATCTGTATAACCAGTCCCTTCTTACGGGAGAAGTTCCTGATGATTGGAGAATGGCCAATGTTGTACCCATTCACAAGAAGGGTAGTAAAGAAGAAGCTAGTAACTACAGGCCAGTCAGCCTGACATCTGTAGTGGTAAAAATGATGGAGACTCTTCTAAAGAAGAAGATAATTGACCATCTAACAAAAAACAACCTGATGGACCCAAACCAGCATGGTTTCACTGAGGGCCGATCCTGTCAGACTAATCTCATTGATTTCTTTGACTATGTAACTAAAGTGCTGGATGAAGGTGGTGCTGTGGATATCGCCTACCTGGATTTCAGTAAAGCTTTCGATACAGTTCCCCATAAAGAGCTGATAGATAAATTATCAAGAATTGGACTTAACCCCTGGATAGTTCAGTGGATCTGCAGTTGGCTGAAGGACAGAAACCAGAGGGTTGTTGTTAATGGAGTGTATTCTGAGCAGAGACTGGTTACAAGTGGAGTGCCACAAGGATCTGTTCTGGGCCCTGTTCTGTTCAACATGTTTGTAAGTGACATAAGGGAAGGCTTGGCAGGGAAGGTTTGCTTGTTTGCTGATGACACAAAAGTGTGTAATAGGGTTGATGTTCCAGGAGGTGTCTGTAATATGGAGAATGATTTAGCACTATTAGATAAGTGGTCAAAACAATGGAAACTTCAGTTCAATGTTTCCAAATGTAAAATAATGCACTTGGGGAAAAGGAACCCTCAATCTGACTATCGTATTGGCAGTTCTGTGGTAGCAAAGACTTCAGAAGAGAAGGATTTGGGGGTGGTCATCTCTGACAGCCTCAAGATGAGTAACCAATGCAACCAGGCGGTGGGGAAAGCAAATCGTATGCTTGGCTGCATAGCTAGAGGTATAACAAGCAGGAAGAGGGAGATTGTGATCCCTCTGTATAGAGCTCTAGTGAGACCACATCTGGAATACTGTGTACAGTTCTGGAGGCCTCATCTGCAAAAGGATATAACTAAAATTGAGCGGGTTCAAAGAAGAGCTACAAAAATGGTGGAAGGTCTAAAGCATAGAACTTATCAAGAACGACTCAGAGATCTAAATATGTATAGTCTGGAGGAAAGAAGAGAAAGGGGGGACATGATTGAAACCTTTAAATATGTTAAAGGACTGAACAAGGTTCAGGAGGGAAGTGTGATTAATAAGAATCTGAATACAAGAACAAGGGGGCACAATCTGAGGCTAGTGGAGGAAAAATCAAGAAAAACATTAGAAAATATTATTTCACTGAAAGAGTAGTAGAAACTTGGAACAAACTTCCAGCAGAGGTGGTTGATAAATCCACAGTAACACAGTTTAAACATGCCTGGGATAAACATGTATCTATCCTAAGATAACAATAAAGGAATACTAAAGGGCAGACTAGATGGACCAGGTGGTCTTTTTCTGCCGTCAATCTTCTATGTTTCTATGTTTCTATGTTTCTAAAATACTTAGAGGGGAAAATACTGTTGACCAAAGACAGTCAAAAAGGTCAGAATTGCTCCGGTCCTTAAGTGAAAACCACCTCAGATTTTCCCGGTGCCTAAGGTGTTAAGGATCACGGAGCATTTTTTTTTTTTCCCCGCATCTGGTTCAGGGCTCCCTGAACGGCATGCAGCTGCATGGGGAGCCCTGAATTACATGACGGTCCTGGCATGTCATGGGTCCTTAACGCAAATCTGCCCATGACATGCCAGGACCATCATGGGTTGTTAAGGGGATAATGGGTTAAAATCATGTTGTATTTGTAATCATTTTTCTTTAAAAAAATAATTTTGACTCCCCAAACCTAATACTGTTTCAAGAGGAGAAGTGCCTCTGGTCCTTAAAGGGTTAAGCCTGGAACTGTGGCATTCCCACTAATAAATAACCAATCACTCTATTTGAACAAAAGGTCAGAGCTAGTGTAACATTCCAGGATAACATACCTGTGCACTAGTTTGTGTAACATTCCAGGATAACATACCTGTGCACTAGTCTGTGTAACATTCCAGGATAACATACCTGTGCACCAGTTTGTGTAACATTCCAGGATAAAATACCTGCGCACTAGTTAGTGTAACATTCCAGGATAACATACCTGCGCACTAGTTTGTGTAACATTCCAGGATAACATACCTGCGCACTAGTTTGTGTAACATTCCAGGATAACATACATGTGCACTAGTTTGTGTAACATTCCAGGATAACATACCTGCGCACTAGTTTGTGTAACATTCCAGGATAACATACCTGTGCACTAGTTTGTGTAACATTCCAGGATAAAATACCTGTGCACTAGTCTGTGTAACATTCCAGGATAAAATACCTGTGCAATAGTTTGTGTAACATTCCAGGATAAAATACCTGTGCACTAGTTTGTGTAACATTCCAGGATAACATACCTGCGCACTAGTTTGTGTAACATTCCAGGATAACATACCTGTGCACTAGTTTGTGTAACATTCCAGGATAAAATACCTGCGCACTAGTCTGTGTAACATTCCAGGATAACATACCTGTGCACTAGTTTGTGTAACATTCCAGGATAACATACCTGTGCACTAGTTAGTGTAACATTCCAGGATAAAATACCTGCGCACTAGTTTGTGTAACATTCCAGGATAAAATACCTGCGCACTAGTCTGTGTAACATTCCAGGATAACATACCTGTGCACTAGTTTGTGTAATTCCAGGATAACATACCTGTGCACTAGTTAGTGTAACATTCCAGGATAACATACCTGTGCACTAGTTTGTGTAACATTCCAGGATAAAATACCTGCGCACTAGTTTGTGTAACATTCCAGGATAACATACCTGTGCACTAGTTTGTGTAACATTCCAGGATAAAATACCTGTGCACTAGTTTGTGTAACATTCCAGGATAACATACCTGTGCACTAGTTAGTGTAACATTCCAGGATAACATACCTGTGCACTAGTTAGTGTAACATTCCAGGATAAAATACCTGCGCACTAGTTTGTGTAACATTCCAAGATAACATACATGTGCACTAGTTTGTGTACCATTCCAGGATAACATACCTGTGCACTAGTTTGTGTAACATTCCAGGATAAAATACCTGCGCACTAGTTTGTGTAACATTCCAGGATAACATACCTGTGCACTAGTTTGTGTAACATTCCAGGATAACATACCTGTTCACTAGTTTGTGTAACATTCCAGGATAACATACCTGTGCACTAGTTTGTGTAACATTCCAGGATAACATACCTGTGCACTAGTTTGTGTAACATTCCAGGATAAAATACCTGCGCACTAGTCTGTGTAACATTCCAGGATAACATACCTGCGCACTAGTTTGTGTAACATTCCAGGATAACATACCTGTGCACTAGTTAGTGTAACATTCCAGGATAAAATACCTGCGCACTAGTTTGTGTAACATTCCAGGATAAAATACCTGCGCACTAGTCTGTGTAACATTCCAGGATAACATACCTGTGCACTAGTTTGTGTAACATTCCAGGATAACATACCTGTGCACTAGTTAGTGTAACATTCCAGGATAACATACCTGTGCACTAGTTTGTGTAACATTCCAGGATAAAATACCTGCGCACTAGTTTGTGTAACATTCCAGGATAACATACCTGTGCACTAGTTTGTGTAACATTCCAGGATAAAATACCTGTGCACTAGTTTGTGTAACATTCCAGGATAACATACCTGTGCACTAGTTAGTGTAACATTCCAGGATAACATACCTGTGCACTAGTTAGTGTAACATTCCAGGATAAAATACCTGCGCACTAGTTTGTGTAACATTCCAAGATAACATACATGTGCACTAGTTTGTGTACCATTCCAGGATAACATACCTGTGCACTAGTTTGTGTAACATTCCAGGATAAAATACCTGTGCACTAGTTAGTGTAACATTCCAGGATAACATACCTGTGCACTAGTTAGTGTAACATTCCAGGATAAAATACCTGCGCACTAGTTTGTGTAACATTCCAAGATAACATACATGTGCACTAGTTTGTGTACCATTCCAGGATAACATACCTGTGCACTAGTTTGTGTAACATTCCAGGATATAATACCTGCGCACTAGTTTGTGTAACATTCCAGGATAACATACCTGTGCACTAGTTTGTGTAACATTCCAGGATAACATACCTGTGCACTAGTTTGTGTAACATTCCAGGATAACATACCTGTGCACTAGTTTGTGTAACATTCCAGGATAAAATACCTGCGCACTAGTTTGTGTAACATTCCAGGATAACATACATGTGCACTAGTTTGTGTAACATTCCAGGATAACATACATGTGCACTAGTTTGTGTAACATTCCAGGATAAAATACCTGTGCACTAGTTTGTGTAACAGGTGGGCCGTGCATATACACTCACTTCTCCTCCCCACATAGTGCAATTCCACACCAGATAGTGAGAGAAGGAACGTCTGTAATGTTTACAGATACATTCTCTAAAGTCTATGGGGGGGGGGGGTACAGGGATCATCTATTTTATGAGAGGGGACTCAACGGTCCCTGTGGACTCCATAGTGCAATAGAGAAAAAAGCCGTGTTCACATGTGACTTAAACTGATAGTAATACCTCTATTAAAGTTAAAGCTCGAGTCTTCTTTACTGTTTTTTATAACACATAGCACTATATTTAATTACTTATTACATATTTGTATTCCTTCCTCAACGGGGCCAGGGTTTTCCTTATACTTACCGGATAAAGATTGTCCCTTGCTGTATCCGTCCAGTCCAGCAATCCCTTGGTCCCACGACTGGATTCCAGATCTAAGGGAAGGCTGCCAGAAGGGATGGGAGCTTGAATAGCTCTTGAACCACAGATGTGTGAGTAACAAAATATATGTAGAAGACGTAAAGTAGTGAATAAGACTCGAACATTAATAGAGGTATTACTATCACTTTTACTGTAGTTTAACAATGAGCTGAAAGCAACCTTGTGAAACAACTGCAGCTGGAGATTCTCAGGAATTGGTCCGGCAACCATGTAATTTCTCTCACATCATCTCTTTACAGCCTGACAAAGTCAGATCTTCGTTGTTGGCTTCAGGTGTCACATCTGAGTTTGGGTTGCCAATTGGTCATCCTGAGTAGGGCTCAGGGCCTTTGGGCCAAGAGATATTGTGTTTTATCCATCGATGTTTTGGAGCTCTGAGAGATTTGCCTTGCTCTGCTACATTGGACCCAGCTTCTCCAAGGTCTGCTGGTGTGGATTCAGTCATACAGTGGAAAGGCAGTGGCATTTGTCAACCCCCAAGGGAAGACCAGGAGTGCAGCCGCATAGTAAGCAGTTTGGTTAATTCTCACTTGGGCAAGCTCACCTACCGGCTTGCTCAATCATTCACATTCCAGGGTAGACAACATAATGACAGATTTTCTCATCCATTGATGTCTGGATCCCAGGAATTGAAAACTAACCAGGTGGTGATCAACTCCATAGTTCGACTGTGCAGTCTGCCTGCTGTGGATCTGATAGATTGTTGGTCGAACCGCAAGGTTTTCCTGGTTTCTGTAAGGTGCTGAGACTCTCTCCCTCTCAGTGGATGCAGTGGGCATTCCGTGGCAATTTCCACTGGCGTATATGTTTCCTCCGTTTCCTTTGAACCCAAAGTGTTAAGGAAGTTCAGGGTGGAGCATGCGAATGTAATCTGAGTGCTCATTATTGGCCTTGCCAGGAGTGGTTCTTGGATCTTTTCAATCTATCCATTGCCAAACCACTTTATTTTTCACTCCTGGACCTCTTGACTCGGGGTCCTGTGTGTTTTCCAGTAGTGGAGAATTTAACTTTGACGGGTTGGATTTTGAATCCAATATTCTGACGAAGAAAGGTTTATCTAATTTTGTCATTATTACTTTTATGAAGGCCTGAAAACAAATTTTCTCCAAAGCATATCATAGGGTATGGTCCTTTTTCTACAAATGGTGTGAAGACCAGGGGTTGTGGCTGAGTCCCTTCAGGATAGACATCAGAAATTACTTTTTCTAAGTTCCATCAATGTCCAGATTTAAGCTCTATCTGTGCAAACCTTTATGAAATGGGTAGCTCATGCCTACCCATTTTTTCAGGACCCTTCACACTGGGACTTGAACTTGGGCGTGCTTCAGAGGACTCCTTTTGAGCCTATGTCTTCTTTTCTCCTTTGGTTCTTGACATCTAGACATATTTCCTGCTTGTGATTGTGTCTGTTCTGCATTTGGCCAAATTATAGGTTGTGTTATGTAAAACCCCTTTCTGACTTTTCATTCTGTTAGGGAGTTTTTGCTAAATCCTGCAGGTCCTTCTTAATGTTGTCTTTTGAGTTTCACAATAACCAGGAAATTATTCCTTCTTTGCTTTGTCCAGGGGGCAGGAGGATCACTGTTTGGACTTAGGTGCTTGAAATACTAATGCTTACTAACTTTTTATCATTCCTAAGGCCCCAAGCTGCATTGAAGGCGACAGTGGCTTCCTAGATTAAAGGGATAGTAATACTTAAAATGTAAAAAATATATATGTTGTAGAGTTTATCTCCCTGAGTAAAACAAGAGCACTCCCACTGCTGAAAGGTGTTTAATTCAAAAGTTATTAATTTTCAAAGTTGAATTTTTTTAGGTGCAATATCACAGTGGCCTGAAATTGTACAGTGGCGCTGTTGCTACACGATCCTATGGACAGCTCTGGTCCCGGGACCATAAATCTCCATAGGATGGTGTAGCAGGGGGATAAACGCTACAACATATTTTTTTTTACATTTTCAGTATTACTATCCCTTTAAGGCCACCTTTCACCAGACCTATATCCTTAGGTAAAAGCCTGTGCCCTTTAGGGTCACGTCCCTTTGCACCAGAGCAGTAGGTGCTTCCTGGGCCTACAATAACAAGGCCCCTGTGCAGCAATTGCACAAGATGACAATGTGACCATCCCTTCATTTTGTAAACACTACAGAGTCAGTATTCTGGCTTCATCTGAAGTACATTTTGGATGGAAGGTCCTATAGCCTTTGTGTCTGCTGTCCTCCTTGTCTTTTCTTACAGTAATCTTTATTCTGTTAGGGTTTGGTGTAAGGTGTCTGACACCCGAGTTTCATATTGCTCCAGGTCATATGTATTGAAACTGGTTTGTGCTTTCTCTTTCTCTCTCTCTCTCTCGCCCAGTGGAATCTTGGTGGGATAGATTTGGTATATCCCCATAGCTCCTGTGTTCCACATTGGATGAAAGAGAAAAGGGGATTTTTGTGTACTTACCAAAAAATCCTTTTCTGTTAGTCCACATGGAATACAGGACTTCCTGCCCGGAGAAAAACAAGTTGTTTGAGTTCCAGGAGGGGGTCCTTTGGGTTCTCTGGCTCAAGTGACCACCTTCCTGCCCTACGTCTTTTAAGACTTTGCACAGCCTCCGTAGAGCTCTTCTTATGCAAGTGATCTGCCCTCCTGGACAGAGAATACTTTATCGCATGGTTCCTGTGTTCCACATACTTCCATATTGCAATCTGGCCAGATCATAGATTTGCCTTTCAGAAACAGCATTACTAACATATGGCATCCTCATTCTGAGTGGCGTACCAAGGATCTTTATGAACACTGTGGCTTTAACAGTCACAGGATCAGAATAACACCTTATCTGGACAATCTTCTCAAAGACAGACCACACTCTACATTTACATTTGCATAGAACAATCCAAATTACACATGACCATGGTTGCATTATGAGTCTGGATATGCCTGGCATTATGTGCAGTGACAGAATGATTTTTACTAGGACTGGAGTCCAACACTTCTCTTCAGAAGGCAATATCTAAGGCTCTATTTGCACAATGCAAATCATTCCTCAAAGAGACTGAGGCAATATCTGCTGGCCTTTAATCATGACTCCGTAACGTGTATGGTAAGGAGCTTCAGATTGACTCCTTAAAGTTTTGTTGCACTATAAATGTGGTCCTTTTACTTACGAAGCTTAGCCTATGATTAAGTGAATTCCTTTTTTTCACGAAAAGCATAAGTTGGCAGCGTTGTTTTCTACGTAACATAATTTGTTCATGATTGTTGCTTTTAAATGCTACAATAAAATTGAGATTTTTGTAACTCAGTATTCTGGAATGGTCAATGATGTGTTGGTGGACCTCTCAGCACTCCCTTCCTGTTGTCCTCACATTTGTGAAATCGTTGCTATGATTGTAGGGAGCTGTACCAGGCCCACCGAGCCCTAGAGAAGCAGGGTGAGTGCATTGTTTGATTTTTACGTTGCTAATTTATTCATGTGCCGTGAAAACCATTTATGAAGTCCTTTGCTACCAGCCAGACCTGAAAAGTTACTCGCCACTGCAAGCCATAACATACCCACCAGGGCTGAATTTCTACTCGCCAGGGCTAAATTTTCACTCGCCATTGGCTAGTGGCGAGTGGAAATTTTGAGCCCTGATATAGGTTTAGTATACATTGTGTATACGGTAAGTTCCAGATATTCAGGCTTTCCATAAAAGGCTAAAAGTTGTCGTGCTTCAAGGATCAAACTCCATCATGGGCCTTGATCATAGTACTAGAGTACTGAAGGTGTTACGGTGTGAGCCTTTCGTACCCATCTCTTTATGATTTCACAGGCATCTGACTTAGAAAGCAGTATTTTTGCAATTTCTACTGCCAGAAGCATTTTGGAGCTCGGGGAATTTTCTTGACATTCTTCTTACCTAAAATTCAGTTAGTATAATGCTGTAATAGGAACAGTTCCACGTTTTCAACCCAAGGGGTTGTACTCATTCCACATTGATCTACACCTGGTGTTGCCTTCATTTTTTCCTAACCCGTGAATGTTTAACCCTTTGAGTCGCAGAGGGGTACACAACGCATTGCTCTGCAATGCGTTGCGTACCCCTCTGTCACTCAAAGGGTTAAGGGAGAGAACTAGCTATATAGATGTTGTGAGATGCCTGAAATATTACTTCCATGTTCAAGTGGATATAAAAAGTCTACACACCCCTGTTAAAATGCCCGGTTCTTGTGATGGTAAAGAATGAGACAAAGATAAATCATGTCAGAACTTTTTCCACCTTTAATGTGACTTATAACATGAACAATTCAATTGCAAAACAAACTGAAATCGTTGAGGGGGAAAATAAAAAACTCACAATAACCTGGTTGCATAGGTGTGCACACCCTTAAACTAATACTTTGTTGAAGCACCTTCTGATTTTATTACAGCAATCAGACTTTTTGGGTAGGAGTTTATTAGTTTGTTTTACAGTTGAATTGTTCACGTATAGGTCACATTAAAGGTGCAAAAGGTTCTGACATGATTTATCTTTGTCTCATTCTTTAAAGCGGAACTAACACCGCTAACAAACGTTGTCTGTAATAATTCCCTATCTGGCAACTAGCTGTTTAGTTCCGCTAGTCGCCAGAATTATTACCTCTTCATTAAGAAATTTGAAGTGATCCTCGGCTGACAGGCAGGACGGAGCGCGGACATCTTGCCCTAGTGATGTCCGCGCGCCTCCTCTGTCAGTCCCTTCCGGAGCCGAATGGCTCCTAGCAACGCCTCGTACAGCCGTCTGGGACTGACAGAGAAGGCGCGCGGACGTCACTAGGGCAAGATGTCTGCACTCCGTCCTGCCTGTCAGCCAAGGATCACTTCAAATTTCTTCTTGAAGAGGTAATAATTCTGGTGACTAGCGGAACTAAGCAGCTAGTCGCCAGATAGGGAATTATTAAAGACAACCTTTGTTAGTGGTGTTAGTTCTGCTTTAACATCACAAGAACCTGGTGTTGCACACCCCTCTGGAACTCAAAGGGTTAACAGGGGTGTGTAGACTTTTTATATCCACTGTAGCTGATTATTTGTGAAACATTTATTTTTCTGTTTCTTCCCAGAAAGGTTCTAAAAAAAAAAATAAAAGTTGACGGATTATGAAGGCTACCCTTTCTTTGTGCCTTAAATGTCCTGTTAAACAAACCTACATTCTGCATATGAAACCAGTTCCATCCTACAAGGTCCTTCAACACATTCCAGGCCATGAGAAGCCAAGCACTGGCAGAACAAATCTGTAAAGTAGCCAGATACCTTGTCTTCGGTTCATACTAATTACATACACCGTTTTTGCAAAATTAATGTTTTGTCTTCAGCAGTTGCGTGTTTTGGTTACAACACATTGCTTAACATTGTTGATTAATTGAGTTTACTCTGTTTTCTCTCCTACCCTTTATTTTTGGGACTGCTTTGGAACATCCCACAGTCCCTGTCTTATACTTACAAGTAAATCCCTTTATCTTAGTCCATTGGGGGGGACATAGGACATCTTGCCCTGAGAAAACTCATCTATGTGGATTGTATTTGACATTAGGGAAAGAAAATTAATTCTAGAACTTATCATGCTCCGAATCACTGCGATAATTCTCCACAGTATGTCTGTTCCCTATTGTGTTGAGCTGTGGAATAAGTTTCTGCTTTATAAATAAAGGATAATAATTATTGCCCCCTTTACTGCCAGTGGATCTTTAAAGGGATAGTAATACTTCAGTATTACAAATGCCTATATTAAAGCCCTAGTAAAAAAAAAAAAACAAACATATTGCCCCCAGTGTCATCTCTCAAACCTTTATGGTTTGAGAGATTATCGCTTCTAAAGTTGCCCTCTCCCTCCCCCTTCCCCGTAATCAGCATTTTAGCTGACTGAAAGGAAGAGAGTCGTACGACTTTCAGGCGGCTCTCCAGCACAGCCTGATCGCGTTAACTAAAAAAAAACTTTCACTGAAATGGTCTTATACGTGTGATTGGCTTGCAAGCACACATAGAAGACCGTTTTAGTGAAGTTTTTTTTTATTAAAGCGATCGCGGCTCTGCTGCAGAGCCGCCTGATGATCTCTGACCGGATTTCCCTTCAATCAGCTAGAATGCTGACTATGGGGAAGGGGGAGGGAGAGGGCAACTTTAGAAGCGTTCATCTCTCAAACACTAGGGGCAATACATTTTTTTTTTTACTAGGGCTTTAATATAGGAATTAGTCTTGTTTTGTACTTTCCAAAATCATATGCTTTGTCTACCTTTTCTTCATTTTCATAGTTGTTACAATAATTTGGAACAGGAAAATCAATACCACTTGTTACTTTGAGCAGAAGGGAATATTGTCAGCAATAATGTTCTGTCTGATAAATTGGATCTGAACCAGTTCAGAGAATGATTACCCAATCCTGAGCTTTAGAGTTAAATGATCAGACTATTATGGTCTAGTGTATCAAAGGCCTTTGCAAAATCCAGTAAATTAGCTCCAGTAAGTTCACCATTTTCCATGCTAGTCTGCATATCATTGCATTCTTTTAGGAGAGCCATGACCTCTGAGTGTTTTGGACGAAAACTTGATTAAAGCGGGGTGAAAAATCTGGACAGTTGGTAATACTTACAGAGTTGCATGTTGAAGCATTTTTCCAGGACGTCAACTAATGTGGGAAGTAAGGATATTGGTCTGTAACTGGATACTACATTTTTATCCCCACTAACCACTATCTAGGCTTTAGGCAAATACCCAAATGAAGTTCAGCAGTGCTGGTAGACAAGAGGGAAGGTGACAGACTGTTCAATGCACATTTATCCTTCCACATTACTTATGATTTGTGTTATCAGGGAGGCGGCATATCCAACAAAGTAGTTGTTTAACCCCTTAACGACCAGTGGTCGCGGGGTGTGTGGTCCTTTAAGGACCCGATAGGGAATTTCGGCGTGCCGCCCCACGTGACTGATCACGTGGGGCGGCACGCTGAACTGAGGGACTGAAAGAGATTGCTCCGGTCTTGGAGAGATCAAATTCAGTCCCCAGTATTACTCACTGCGCACCTGCAGCATGACGGTCCGGGTATGTCACCGGACGCGAAGGGGTTAATGCATTAGCTGTTGATTTGGGGCATTGTATTGTTTCATTACCTGTTTTTTATATTTGCGGCACTATAACGTTTGGGGCGGGGTTGAAAATATTGTTAATAACTTTTCAAAAGTTGCCTGGTTTTGACATGTTTCTGCTCAAGTTGTCAGTAAAATATTGCAATTTGGCTAGTTTTGTTTACTTTGTGGAGATATTCTGCAGTTGTCTGTAAGCAGTCTGATCATAAGTGGAGTCATTTTTTATTTTGTCCATAAGGAATCTCTAAAACTGTGTAACTCAAGTAGGTCAGCAAGAGACCATGGGTAGACTGACCCCCTTTGCTCTGACCTTTCTTAGTGAGGCATGGGTATTACAGATCTGCAAGAACTCAGAGGAAAGAAAATCAAACTGCTGAGTTTAGGTCAAGTATTAGGTTTTCAATACCACAGGCAATAGATAATTTTAGGAAAGACCAGGCATTCAATTTCCTAAGATCTAGTAACTTATTTAAGGACGAGACTTGATTGCTTTAATTTTGCAAACACAGTAGTCTATGGTGTGATCGCTAAACACATTTGCTAGTACACCTGAATCTGGGATTTGGCTTTGGCAAGAAGAAAGGATCCAGTCCTGCAGTGTGGTTGGATGTTTTTTGATTTATAAGAGCAGGGGAGGAGATTAGTTGCAATAAGTTAAATGTCTTAAAGGGATAGTAATACTTTGTTTTATCTTTATTTTGTAGGCATTAAAAAACATGAAAAACGATATAAGTCTTATCTCTCAAAACTTTATAGTTAGAGAGATATTCACAAGCAAAGTTTCCCCTCCCCGCCCCTTTTACCTAGTGTAAGCCATCTCTTCTCAGATGTGGAATGCAGTCCATAGACCAGAAGGATAACAGCAGGGGACAATCTTCTTCCTATGAGAACAATGAAAGCACTGCCCCCCTTGACAAGTTTTTCAGGGTTTTCCCTTATCTTAATTGAAGATTGTCCCTCTCTGCAGTCTACCTGGGCACCTCCCTTCTGCTCTGGCTGAGCAGTGTTACATCAGTAAAAGGGGCGGGAGGGGGATACTTTGTCATTGAATTACTCTTGAACTACAACTCTGACAGAATTTAAATAACACTCTCCGAAGTCCAAATACTATGATGATTAAGTAGAGCTGCTTTTATTATGAAACATTACTATCCCTTTAATTGTACATTTGCTGGTCTTTTAGCTATCATGAGACATAGGCAGTTTTAATGCAGTTTTCAAATATGCAGTCTTGAATTAAGTTGAAAGGTCCACTTTAATAAAGTTGTGTAGGAAAGCATTTTATAGAAAATTAAACATACCAGAACAAGAGGGTATGACCTAAAGTAGAGGTTGGAAGGATTAGACTTAATATGCTTAAAGGGATAGTAATGTTTCGCAAAAACAGCAGCTCCAATTAATCTTCATAGTATTCAGGCCATGGAGAGTGTTATTTCAATACTGTCAGAGTTGTTGTTGTTCAAGAGTCATTCAATGACAAAGTATCCCCCTCCCGCCCTTTTTACCTAGTGTAAGCCGCCTCCCCTCATATGTGGAATCTGGTCTTTGGACTGGACAGCTCACAGCAAGGTACAATCTTCTTACTGTGATCATAAGGAAAACCCTGCCCCTCTTGACAGGTTTTTCAAATTTTTCCTTTTGATCACTGAAGATTGTCCCTCTCTGTGATCCATCCGGACAGTCTTGCTGCTCTGAGGTGACCAGTGTTACATCAGTAAAAAGGGCGGGAGGAGGATACTTTATCATTCAATTACTCTTGAACTACAACTCTGACAGTATTAAAATAACACTCTCCATGGCCCAAATACTGTGAAGATAATTCAAACCTGCTTTTTTTTTGTGAAACATTGCTATCCCTTACAGTAGTACTTTACAGAAAATTTCATGGAACAGCCTCCCAGCAGAGATGGTATGGGGCTGATTTGGTAAAGGAATTAAAAAAATTCCTGTGATAGACATAAGTCTGTTGTGACAAGTGTATAAGACTGCATTTTATCTGGATACGAAAATTGGTGGACAAGATGGGCCAGTTGGTTCTTATCTGTCTTCAAAATCTAGATCTCTGCATCAGCAGTGTTTTACACCCTTACATTGTGTTGTCTACAGCAATAAAGCTAGATAAGGTCTTTTATATTGTAGTTAGCTGAGAGGGAGAGATAAGGACAGTAAACAGACGCAATTGCAGAAAGAATGAATCTGTACAATTAGACAAGGGAGCTGTTGTACTAGGAAGAACTGGGACAATTATGGGACAAACCAGCCATACCATAGAAGATCAATGCAAGTTTCCACTAATTTAACCCTATGAGTACCAGAGCATAACCCCTCTGGCATTGAAAGAGTTAAAGCACCACTAACACCCAAAACGGATCTGGACTTATAAACCCTTAAATCCCCTGTACTCCATACTAGCCTATGTAAAGGTTCTTTCTCTCTCTTTTCAGAGGCCTAAAATCTAGTCTTACCTCTGCTGTATAGGGGCGGCCATTATGTCCTTTTTCAATCTTGATTAGTGTGTCTGAGAAGTTATTTATGTCTGCATTGTTGTCAGATGGACTGAGATAATGTTAATAGCTGTGACAGAAGTGATAGTGTTGTGTTGTCTGTTAATGGGCCTGTAAACCCTTAAATCCCCTGTACTCCATACTAGCCTATGTAAAGGTTCTTTCTCTCTCTTTTCAGAGGCCTAAAATCTAGTCTTACCTCTGCTGTATAGGGGCGGCCATTATGTCCTTTTTCAATCTTGATTAGTGTGTCTGAGAAGTTATTTATGTCTGCATTGTTGTCAGATGGACTGAGATAATGTTAATAGCTGTGACAGAAGTGATAGTGTTGTGTTGTCTGTTAATGGGCCTGTAATAATAATTCAACCTATCTGAATAGAAGAAAAGTGTGCTTGCAAACCAGACACACGTTGTAGACCGTTCAAATGAAGTATTTAGTTCTAACTAGCACCATTACGGCTCTACTGAAGAGCTGCAGGACGGGCTGCGAACCGGGAAAGCTGATGTCAGTACAAGGCGAGGGAAGGGGGGAATTTGTAAGCTTATATCTCTTAACCCCTTAAGGACCCATGACGGTCCAGGACGTCATGGGTTGAATCCTGTTAAGTACCCTTTACGGTCCTGGACTGTCATGGGTTGAATCCTGTTAAGTACCCTTTACGGCCCTGGACTATCATGGGTTAAACTCTCCCATCGCCGCCGCAGGGAGCGATGGGAGAGCGCGGGCTGGTTGTTGCTGAAATTCTCCGATACCGGGGCACTTAGCTAGATTAGCGAATCACATGTTGCAAAAGTAGAATGACAGAGACAGTATTTACAAATATTGTCCCTGTCACGTCTCTCTGCCTCCCTGCATCTTACACACTGCTGAGGTGGAGAGAGACATCTTGAAATATTGTATCCAGCGTTGTTGATCTTTCCATCTCCTCATAAATGTTTAGAAAAAAAAAAGAAAAAATTAACTTAAACCCACTGATCACTGTTATTGCAGTGATTAATACATTTCCCCCCTCTGATCACTCTACTAGTGATCAGTTTGCTACAGATTAGCTTTAGCTGATCTGTGGTACTTTAGAATATTTTAGGGTTAGGTAGGTAGTTGGGTAGGTTTTGTCGTCGTGCGTTAGGGAAAGTTTTAGAATTAGATTTAGGCGTAGCAGTAGAGTAGGGAAAAAAAAACACAAAACAATATAATAATTATAGTTTAGATTGGTGGTTCAATTTGGTTAGATAGGTTCAGGGTATACGTGGGTTAGGGTAAGGTTTAGGGTTAGAGTTAGGCTTAGGGGTAGCGTAGGAAAAAATAAAACAAATCCGAAAAAAAACAGTTTCTTTTATTAAAAAATGTGTTTTATATTATAAGCTAGTTTAGATACGTAGTTGGGTTGGGTAGGTTCAGGGAATACACGTGTTAGGGTAAAGCTTAGGGACAGATTTAAGTTTAGGCTTAGCGTAGGGGGAAAAAAATACAAAAAAATTTATCCTAGGAATAGTGATCGTTTGGGGTGAGAGTTAGGTATAGTTAGGTATAGAACTAGTAATTTATTTAGTTTAGAGTAGGTGTGTACAATGCAGTGGAGGTAAACTTTAGAAGAGGTGTATTCCTATTTGGTGTCTGACTCGGACGCCACAGACACTGCTTCAGATTTTGACATCAGTCAGTTTTCTGAGAGTGAGAGCAGCTCTAATAGTGATGAGGCAAGGCCTTCTATGAAAAAAAGATGCACTGCTCCATCAGGTGCCCCAGCAACTGCCCCAAGAGCTGCCCCAGCAACTGCCCTGGCAAATGCCCCAAGAGCTGCCTAAGACCTGCCCCAAGTACTGCCACTCTTGCTGATGAATGGGTATCATCAGCCAATTTATGCCCAGAAATTCCTGAATTCACAGGCAACCCAGGAATTAAAGTGGATGTGGCAGGATTTACCCATGTTGAGTTTTTTTATTTATTTTTTGAGGAAAAATTTTTGGGGGAAATCGTGTCTCAAACCAATTTATATGCAGTCCAATATATTGCCGCCAACCCATCAGCATTTGTTTCCAAGGAAGAAATATGGCAACCCACAGACCTTTTAGCAAGAAATTCTGGGCCCTAACAATGACAATGGGAATAGTTAAAACCCCATATATGATACCCCTATATTCGCCAAAACAGTCATCAGGACTAGATACAAACTGATTTTGAGCTTTATGCACTTTACTGATAATTCCCTGTGCCTCCCAAAAGAACACCCCCAGTATGACAGACTGTTCAAAATTTGCCCCTAATAAATCATTTACAGGAAAAGTTTGCCCAGGTATATACCCCAAAAAAGTGCGAAAGTGCCACAGGCTATACCCAGGCTTTTCGAATTTATGACGGCAAGGACAGCCAACTTGACCCTCCTGGTTGCCCCTAATCTCTGGGAACAAATGGGAAAATAGTTTGGGATCTAATTTACCCCTTATTAAATAAAGGATTTCATTTATATGTTGACAACTGCTACACCAGCCCCCTTTTATTTGTCACTTTTTTATTTTGACACCATGGCCTGTGGCACTGTCAGGCACAATTGCAGGGAGATGCCCAAAGAACTTATAGCAAAAAAACTAAAAACCGGGACGTCCTCAGCTTTGTGCCAACAAGAGCTGCTGGCAGTTAAGTTCAAGGACAGAAAAGATGTCTACATGCTTTCCACCATGCGTGCGGACAAAAATGTGGCAGTGACTTCGTAGAAGGGGGGTACTAAGAAAGCCAGTCTGCATCAAAGACTACAACAAACACATGGGGGGAGTTGATTTGTGCAATCAACTCATGCAGCCGTACCTCACCATGCGATAGTATAGGGCATGGTACAAAAAGCTTGCCATTTACATGATGCAGACTGCAGTATATAATTATTTTTTGATTTCCAAATTGGCAAACCCCACTCTAAAACTTAATTTTCTGCAGTATCAGCTCCATCTTATTTCCCAATTTTTGTTTCAAGGGGCACTAGAAATAATTCAAGCAAAACCTGGGGTAGCACACTTTATTTATAAAATCCCCCCAACCCCCCAAAAGAAAAGCCCACAAAAGCACTGCAGGGTTTGCTACATCAAGAGAATACGGAGAGAAACCCCCACTTACTGTCCTGACTGCCCTTCCAAACCTGGCCTCTGCATGGGTGACTGCTTTAAGCAATACCATGCAGGCATAATGCAGTAGTGCTGTAAAGTTTATTTTATTATTTGGCCACTTTTTTCCCCTTAAATATCCTGTTTTTTTATTTTTCAAAGCACATCCCTCCTTAGATCTAACACTATCAAATATAATGGGAAGGAAAGCACCATAAGTTTTTTCCATCTCTGATAATGGAAACACACATGCTCCCTACTGAACCCAGTAGCTCTGACAAACCTATGCATATGGGACATTGCCGTACTCAGATGATGTAACTCACCACTTAAAAAAATCTGCAAATATTATCTAATTGAAATCCAGAGCAACACTAAAATATGTGTGAAAAAAATGGTGTTTCTCTGCTTTACTGCAGGATTTGGGAGGGATTGCTGATACAGTGGCAGCGAAAACATTGAAAAAGTGCAAATAGAATGAAAGCCAGGGTTGTCTACTCTTCTACAACATATACTTTTGGGGGTAAAATTCATTGCAGCATTGCCAAACAGTCGGAAATGAGACAAGGCACCAGCTGTAAACATGGCATGTCTGTAAAGGGAAGCTCACATGTTCCAACTGGGCCCAGTAGCTCCCCCAAACCCCAACAAACCTATGCATATGGAGCATTGCCGTACTCAGAAGAAGGAGCTGAACACTAATCAATGCAGTTTATAAAACCTTCACCTATCCCGTGCTTGAAATTCACATCAACCTTGAAGTCGAAGTGTGAAAAACGCCGTTTTTTTTTTACTTACGTCAAGTTTTATGAGGGATTGGTGGTAAAATGGCTGTGTATAAAATTTGAAAACACACCTAATCTGAAAGCCTGGGGTGTCTACTTTGCAAAAATATACACTTTTGGGGGGAAATTTTAGAGTGGAGCACTGTTACAGAGCCCCAAATGACAAAATGGCACCAGTGACGCAAGCTGTGAAAAGTGTGAAGTGTGAACCTGGAAACGCGCATGTTCCAATTTGGGCCCCATAGCTCCCCCAAACCCTGACAAACCTATGCATATGGGGCATTGCTGTACTCAAAAGGAGCCGAACATTAATCAGTGCAGTTTATAAAATCTTTGCCTATCCTGTGCTTGTAATTTACATCAACATTGAAGTCAAAGTGTGAAAAACGCTGAATTTTTTTACTTATGTCAAGTTTTTCAAGGGTTTGGTGTTAAAATGGCTGCGTAAAAAATGTAAAAACAAACATAAAATGAAAGCCTTGGGTGTCTACTTTCCAAAAATAAACACTTTTGGGGGAAATTTTAAGGTGGAGCACGGTTACATAGCCCCAATTGAGACATTGCTCCAGTTAACCAAGATGTGAAAATTCAATATTTGTATACGTTTGAGTCCCGTATCGCCCCCAAACTTTGAGAAGCCTATGCATATGGGGTATTTCCGTACTCAGAAGAAGGAGCTAGACACTGAACTATGCAGTTTTTTGAAAATCTTCACCTATCATGCTTGAAATTCACATCGACAGTGAAGTCAAAGTGTGAAAAACTCTGATTTTTTTACTTATATCAAGATTTACGAGGGATTGGTGGTAAAATGGCTGCGTAAAAAATGTGAAAACATACATAAAATGAAAGCCTGGGGTGTCTATTTTCCAAAAATATACACTTTTGGGGGGAAATTTTAAGGTGGAGCTCTGGAACACAGCCCCAAATTAAACATGGCACAAGTGACTCAAGCTGTGAAAATTCAAAGTGTGAAACTGGAAACACGCATGTTCCAATTTGGGCCCCGTAGCTCCCCCAAACATTGAGAAACCTATCCATATGGGGTATTGTCATACTCAGAAGAAGGAGCTGAACACTAAACAATGCATTTTTGAAAATCTTCACCTAACATGCTTGAAATTCACATCAGCATTGAAGTGAAAGTGTGAAAAACGCTGATATTTTTTTTTTTTTTTACTTACATCAAGTTTTATGAAGGATGTGTGGTAAAATGGCTATGTAAAAAATGTGAAAACATACATAAAATGAAAGCCTGGGGTGTCTGCTTTCCAAAAATAAACACTTTTTGGGGGATATTTTAAGGTGGAGTGTTGGTACTGTCAGAGAATTTGCCATGATGGGAGGAAATGGTTAATTTTTCTTTTAAACCACATTCTCTAAAAATCTGTGTTTTAAAACGTGTTTAAATTACCTCATGTAACAGAGACAATGAGCCTCTCTTCCTCAATGGAGGGGGGAAATATCTGGCAGACTTTAATGGTGATTGATAAAGAACTGCAGACAGCCACTGTCTCAAGCAGTATTAGTATCTTATGAGAAAATCTCAAAAGTCTAAAACAGAGACATATTCTCCTATGGGAAAGTCTAGTAGGGTGACATATTTATGTGACGTAGGGTCATGTTTCACATTCCAAATTTTTTATAGAACCCAGACCAGGTATCATTTTAGGTGTGAATTTTAATGAGTAATGGCGCCATCTATAGATTACATGGTGTTATTACTAGTGCTTTGGAATTTTTCCATAATATTATGAGTGATGTCATATGGAAATTGGAAACTCCTAATCCCTAATCAGGTACTACTGATGATGTCACTGCATAATGAGATGGATCTTTAACCAATCAGAGCAGATTTTGATAAGAGGAATTTCATATTATAAATATGCAAGTTAGAGAGAAAAGGGGTCTTTCCTCTTGGGTCTTGGCTGGTTTATTCCTCTTGGTTCCTAGCTCTTCAATTCCTGCTATGTTTTCCTGAAGTATTCTGGACTAGCTGATAAAGAAATCCTAAGAAATCCACACTTCTTACTGATAACTATATATCTTTCCTTATTTCAATTCTGCAAAATTCAGAATTAAATATAGATTTTTTTTTCTATATTTGAAGAAACATAATTTTCTTATAATTTAAAAGAAACCGAAAACTCACAGCGCTAACTCACATTAACTTATACATTAATTTTACAAATAAAAATTGAGAGCCCAAGTGAATAAATTTGAATATCAGCAAGAAGTGTGGGAGTTCTCCAGGCTCCCCAAGATTAGGCCAAAGCCCAAACAAAAAACCCAAAGCAAGACAATTCTGCGCTCCTCCATATAAACTATCCAAAATGAGAACCCTGTGTAAAGCATATATCATACCACTTTAATACATTTTGGGGTCTTCGTTGCATAGATTGGCCAAAATATGTTTAAGTCCGCCTGCCGCGTCAAGGAATTTTTAACTTAGATAGGAATGACTGTATGAAGAGTTAAGTACTCGCGTGGTATTGGGGAGCCTTGACGTGATGGGCGGGCTTAAACATATTTTGGTATCCTATCTTAATAAGTGGATTAACCCTTGAAGTACCCTATAGTCATGTTTATGATATAAAAGTTGCATGAAGCTGGTATACTGTCTAGACCTATATTATTAGATTTGATTCTAAGTCTATTCTTGGTATAATCTATTATTAACTAGATTAAATGCAATTTGTATGTTTTATTCAGAAGGGATACAATATTTGAACTCAGTACATTATTAAATTATAGTGATCTCTCTATCTGGGATTTTATTCCAGTTAGTTTCTCTAAAATGTTGCTATTGCATATGGTACAAGGAAAATTGTCGGAGGACCTGGCTTCATATTAAAGTTGATTCACCTGACAGAATACCTTGAACCTCAATTAGCATAGTTTATACAGTTTCTGGGGCAGAAGTATTGATATACACTGCTGCCAACTGTATTTTATTAATTTTAAAGTGATAGTAATGTCTGAAAAAAACTTTTTTTGCATTTAGAAGAGCTTAAAAAGCTGATCTAAATGCAAAAAAACGTATCTCTCAAACCGCTATGGTTTAAGAGATACGGGCGTTTAAAGTTTGATTTCTCCTACTGACAGCTGTAAAGCTGTCAGCAGGAGATCCGTGTCGGTCGACACACTGGCGCTTGAGAAGTGCCGAGTTCTCTTTACTTACATGGAATCCCTTCATTGGAATGGTCTAAAACGTGTGTCTGAACACCAGGCACAAGTTTTAGACCATTACAATGAAGGGATTCCGTGTAAGTAACGAGATCCCGGCACTTCTCAAGCGCCAGCGTGTCGACCGACACGGATCTCCTGCTGACAGCTTTACAGCTGTCAGTAGGAGAAATCAAATATTAAACGCCCGTATCTCTTAAACCATAGCGGTTTGAGAGATACGTTTTTTTGCATTTAGATCAGCTTTTTAAGCTCTTCTAAATGCAAAAAAGTTTTTTTCAGACATTACTAACACTTTAAGGCTCAATTATCCTTTTCTATGCTGCTGAGTGCAATTATTGTTATCTAATACCTCCTGAATATACCTATGTGTGGTTAACCATTTAATTGCTGATAATCCTAATGGTGATAATGGTGGTTTACTGTATATCTATTGTAATTGCTGGTCACTCATTTATATCATTGTCATATATCATTTACACTTTATATATAGTATATTTTACTTAAATTATATATATTTTTGCACAAATATGCGGAATTGATTATTTTAATCAGTTTGTTACTGTGAAGTAGCGTGTCAATACCTACTATTGTGTAAAGTTCTCAAAATTATTTAATATTGTAATTTATCTATTTATGTGAAGATATCCAACCTGATTGGTTCTCTTGTTTTAACCCTTTGGATACCTTTAACATAATTGGTTCAACAGTACACAGCCCCAAATGAGACATGGCACCAGTGATGCAATCTGTGAAAATTCAAAGTGTGAAACTGGAAATGCACATGTTCCAATTTGGGCCCCGTAGCTCCCCCAAACCTTGAGAAACCAATGCATATGGGGTATTGCCGTACTCAGAAGAAGGAGCTGAATACTAATCAATGCATTTTTTAAATTTTCAACTATCCCGTGCTTTATATCAAAAGTAATATTGAAATGTAAGTGTGAAAACTGCAAAAAAACAAAATATTACCACAATTTTGAAAAATATTTCTGGAAAAATAACTGCATTAAAAACTCCAAAATTCTCCTGATTATTTACCTTATGTTGTCTAGTTTTCAGAAATATGTACCTTTATGGGACATTTTTGATTCTGGCACCGTCAACTAAGCTATGATGGTCACATGCCAATTGTGAAAAATTACAGGTTTGAAATAATGGCGTCCATCTTGTAATATTTACCTTTTAAATGTGAGAAAGGCATGCAAATCCTGACAGGAAAATGTAAGCAAAATGTTGGGGTTTTTTAAATTTTTTTTCTGTTTTAATCAAATTAAACGATGAGATATTCATATAATTGTGGTATCAAAAGAAAGCCCTACTTGTGCTTAAAAAAACAGTATATAATTTGTGTGGGTGTACAAAAGGAATTAAAGAGAAAATATGGTTTAACAAAGACATAGTCAAAAAAGTCAAAATTGCTCCGGTCCTTAAGTGAAAACGACCTCAGATTTTCCCGGTCCTTAAGGGGTTAAACCATAGAGGTCTGACAGATAAGACTGGGTGCGATTTAATATATTTTTATAATATGTACAGAATTAAAGTTAATTTTAACAATGTATTACTTACTATCACTTTAAACATTAGAGTGTCAGAGCTTTGGATTCCCTCGAACACTCAAAGGGTTAAGTATGCATATAGAAGTAAATATCTGTATAAAAATAAAAAGCTGAGTGACAGATAGGCATGCTTGGTATTACATTGCGCACTCTTGTGGCCTTCTGTAAGTAATGGTATCATTTATACACTGCAAGGAATCTCATAAAATCAGTCAAAGACGTTTATGTGCCTCTTCATGATGATTGTTTTCTGGTGAAATAGTGAATTACATAAACTACTAGTGTCCATGTAAAATCTACAACACGCCAAAGGGAAATTGCACCTTAAAAAGACATAGTAATGTGAGAGTACTTTACACAACAGACAGGGATGTATGTATGTTTATATAATACTAGCAAAAGAGGCGCGGCTTTGCCTGTGGGCATTAATTCCTTTGAGTCCTTCATGGGTATTCAACACATTGACTGACAATGCTTTGACTACGCTTGCGGCCATGAAAAGGGTGAGTTTGACAGCAGAAGTGGTATCCATGCAGTGGAATGTGTTGGATACTTCTTTGGCACTGAAGGAAGCCAATACATTGGACATTTTTTTTGTTTTGTTTAAAACCATTCAGTGCCAATGAGGTATCCAGTACATTCCACTGCATGAATACTTCTTTGCCTGTGAAACCGTGAACCCTTTCACTGGCTGAGATGTACATAAATAATTGTTTAAGTGTTAGTAATGTCCAAAAAAAAGTTTTCTGCATTTAGAAGAGCTTAAAAAGCTGAGCTAAATGCAAAAAACTGTATCTCTCAAACCGAATGATAAAGTATCCCCCTCCCGCCCCTTTTACCTAGTGTAAGCCGCCTCCCCTCAGATGTGGAATCTGGTCTCTTGACCGGACAGATCACAGCAAGGGACAATCTTCTTACTGTGATCATAAGGAAAACCCTGCCCCCTTGACAGGTTTTTCAGGTTTTTCCTTCTGATCACTGAAGATTGTCCCTCTCTGTGATGCATCCGGACAGTCTTGCTGTTCTGAGGTGAGCAGTGTTACATCAGTAAAAGGGGTGAGGGGGATACTTTATCATTCAATTACTCTTGAACTACAACTCTGACAGAATTGAAATAACACTCTCCGTGGCCCAAATACTATGATGAGTAACTGGAGCTGCTTTTATTGTGAAACATTACTATCCCTTTAATTGAGTCCCAGATGGATGAGCAATGAATTGCTCTGCAGACCCCTTTGGCACTCACAGGGTTAAATCAATTGCTGACCTTCAATTCTGACTGAGTCTGCTCTGTAAAAATACATTTACTCTGTGATGCTGCAGTGTTCATGTGGCCTCTCTCTCTCACCAATAGTAGAACCAGTGAATATAACACACAACTGGCGCTTCTCCTATGTAATGCAGGACATGCTGGTTATTCCTTTACTTTGAGCTCATGCCTTGTGGATGTTTTACTCATATTAATCATGTATTTAAATGAAGCGCTCACACTGCAAAGTAAACACAGCACCAACATATCCGGAACTACACAGAAGAGGCTCCATTGTGCTCTCTCTCCTCACTCTTTTAGTTCATAACCCCTGTTCATCAGGGCAGAAATTATTTAACCGGTCAGTCTGAGGCAGGCTTTAATCTGTTGAAGCCAGATAAGCTTCCTCATTCTAAAACAAGTACCAGGGTGGTAGCCTGGCCAAACCGCAGCCCTGGCTGTGTTCCCCAAGCAAAGGGGAACTGAACTCCACTGAGACATGGAGATGTATGCTGCTTAGACACTCAGAGCATTGTGAGTTCTGCAGAGCCATGTGTGTGTATTTGAGTCAGGGACGGTTTGTGGTGCAGTACCAGCTCGAGGGATTTTATTTATTTAACACTTTGAGTGCCAGAGGGGTACTGCGTTGCATACCCCTCTGGCACTCAGAGGGTTAACTGGCCCACTAGCTGGTATTCGAGTGCCGGTGTGTGTGTGTGTGAGGGGGTTACACAGGGCATTGCTGAGTATAATAGTATAAATATCTATTAACCCATTAACCTACCGTATGCAATAAATTATCAGTTATTAACCCCCTGCACGCGAGAGAGGTGTACAGCAACATGTTCTGCAATTAAACCATTGATTGTCCCATAGGTACATAACACATTGCACAGGAATGTATACCTTAATGAATAACCCCTCGTGTGCTAAAGAGGCATAATTCATCAGTAATTAACATCTTTATTCAACTTTCTGGCATATAAGGGGTCAGTTACTCATGAATCATATCTCTCTAGCATACAAGGGGTTAAACAGTGAGGTACTGCACCTGTGAGGAATTCACTTGGTTAATAGCAGAATAAAATATTGCTGTAAACTTCTCTGGCATGCAAAGGGTTAATAACTATTTATACCTTTCTAAATCATACAGGTGGTTGAAGGGTTAATGGATTATAAATAAGCCTCTCTAGCAACAGTACAGTTAAGAAACATTAAATAATACCATCTGACACTGCAATCCAGAAGCTCTGCCTGCTAATCATGCACTGCACCAGGACACACACACTGCAGGCAGAGCAGGGCCAGCTAAGTCAGCCTTGGGGGCGGGACAGTTACAGACGAGAGGACCCAGTCTTCACTGCTGCAGGGCTCTGCTGAGTTGTGCCTTATTTCCACAGTGTTATGGGCTGGAGCAGTGGTTCTCAACCTTCATTTGCTCAAGGCACCCCTAACACGCAATCTGGAACTTTTGGGCACCCCTAGCATGTTTACTGTAATTTATCAAGAACATAACAAAGGGTACAATTCATAAATATTCAGATATTATTAGGTCTCCAATCATAGTAATAAAAATTAACATATTGTGCTTAACAATTTGCATATTTCTACATTTAATAGACAAGTTTCACATTTTTTTTTTTTGCCAGTCTTCGTGTACAACATGGGGCACCCTAATTTGAAGTCTGTGGCACACCAGAGTGCCACGGCACCCTGGTTGAGAATCACTGGGCTGGAGAGGTGAGATCATATGATCTCCCTACCAGCCCATAACTGGGCGGCCCTCCGAGGGATGCTCTATCCCCCGATAGGACAATCCGCCCCTGATTTGAGTACTGGCGGGGTCAGGGAAGACTTCACTTGCATTCCCTATTACTAGGGAATCACCTAGATGTGGGGAAGGATGACTAGCTTACCCCTAGTAGTCACAGACTCACGTGATACAGATCAATGAGCCTTCAGTATGAGGACTAATGAAAGATTTGCGAAAAAAGAGCTCAAGCTTCTCCCCTCAGTCTCTTCTTCATCAAGGATAGAGGTACATTGTGCCATTATCCCTGATTTTACTGTCAGAAGTTTATATGGATAAACATAGATTGTGAGGGCAGAAAAGAACCACAAGTACCGTCCAGTTTGCCCATTTCCCCATCTAGATAAAATAAAGAATCATACGTAGTCCCATCAGTACAGACACTTTGAGATCTTTAATGCAGTCATCAGTTTTACAAAAATGCTGGCTGACTGGGGTTTCCTTTTTGTTGTTCACTCAAAGTGACTACTACTACTGATGGGAAATGTTAGGACACAGAGAGAATATGTGGGAGTATAAACTGATAACCAGGTTTAACACTCTGAACTGTGGCTTGAACCGTGACAAGGAATTTATGTCCCATTATCCCACAAAATAAACATATTCTGGGCTCTTTTTGTGTCGGGGGGACTGCACAGCTCATTGCAAGCGATGGGTTGTTCCCCCGCCCACTGACACTTGAAGGGTTAAACCATACATTCTGTAGACTTAGCCATCTATAGCTAAAGACTAAAATTCACTGGAGCATCAAAAAGTAATCTACAAAGAAACTCTGCTGGAGCCTAGGGAATGATTCATAGACCATACTGATAAGAATATTCACTGCCAGTGGAATTTACATTTTAAAATAATTTGCATGAGTGTTCAACCTGTCTTGTATTGTATATTCATTCTTATTATACTTGAAGAAGAGACGGAGTTGTTATATCCTAGAGCCACTCAGCCAGTAAAAGTATCATTTTACAGCTTTCACTGACACTGACCTGGAAGCATAGAGTCAGGCATATAAAAGTGTATACAAAATAGGTGGAGATTAAAAATTAAAATAAAAACAAAATTATAGACAGACTATGTAAAGTCAAAATTAACCTTTGAGTGCCAGAAGGGTACGCAACGCATTGCAAAGCAATGCGTTGCGTACCCCTCTGGCACTCAAAGGGTTAAAGGTTAGTACCACATTATTATACCACTAGCAATGGAAGGGTTCAGGCAAATCATATATGTATACACAAAAGAAATGAGGGCAGCGCCCGTGGGACTTTTAATCAGGCAATAGAGATTTATTATGTGGTTAGTGTTTCGGTCCAAACAATGACCTTTATCAAGACTTATACGTCTTGATAAAGGTCTGTGTTTGGACCGAAATGTTGACCACGTAATAAATCTCTATTGCCTGATTAAAAGTCCCACGGGCGCTGCCCTTATTTCTTCTGTATTTTATCCTTTGGGATTGTGCATATATATGTGTGTGTGTGTAAAAAGAAATGTATAAATATAAATAGTCCATGTCGAATAGCTATCCTGTTCCTTTGTTTTTTTTTTTGTTTTTTTTTAATTATATGTTTTAACCTTTTGAGTGCAAGATGGGTGAGCAATGGAATTGGTTAATATAGATTTCCACTTACAGGTGGAAAGCTATATTACAAACAAATGGGGAATATACTTCAGTGCTAGATCTCTAAATGCCAAGTCCAGATGAATCGCACCAGGAGACCAGCGGCTGTAAGGAAGGAGACCTTGGGGGAGATTCACTAAGTGGTGATTAAGAGGTGATAAAGTGGAGATGACTTCTCCAGTGATATCACTTCTCCAGTTCCTATGTTATTCTATGGAACCTATGCACTTAGATGTCCAAAGTTGAAGAAATCTTAGTGCATAGGCTCCATAGAATAACATAGGAACTGGAGAAGTTATCTCCACTTTATCACCTTTTTATCACCGCTTAGTGAATCTCCCCCCTTGACTCCGAACGTTTGTGGACTTTTTACTATGGTCATAGACTCAAGATGTGTGTGAATGCAAGCAACACCAGGGGGATATTGAAATCGACTTTTAAGCTGGTGTGAATTAACCCTTTGGAAGCCATCTACACTGGATACAAGCTACTAATCAGTGATTGGATGCTTTATATACCCCAAGTGAGAAAGTGGTAATACTGATAGTTTTCCCTCTTTATTTGTAATCGGAGCCTGTGGAATTATGACCTCAAAGAAAAAACGTGCAGTCTAAAGAGAGGATCCGGACAACGTATTGATTAGTCATTTTGTATTATCTCTTTTTCATGTGAATATTTTTTGTAACCATTTTGTAAGATTATTATGGGATAACATACAACTTTGGAACGCATTAGGGTAGGGTATCCTATATAATAATTCTCTAAAACGTGTGTAAAGACGCAGTCATGCGCAATAGGGACTGCCACATGGGCGGCTCTGTATCAGCCGCGGCGCGGGCAGTCTCTACTGCGCATGACTGCCCCGCGACCGCCTGGCAGTGGCACTGTGTCCCGTGTAACGCGCTCTTCAATTAGTTTTTATATATTTAACCCCTTAGCGACCGGCGGTCCTGGGATGTTTCCGTCCCATAAGGACCGCGTTGATGCACGCCATCGCGCCGGTACACGTTACCTGTCGCGTGTATTGGCGCGTCACTTTTGGGCCTGATAGAGATCGCTCCGATCTTGGAGCGGTCAATTTCAGGCCCTATTTTTACTTACAGCGCTCCCGGTAGAGCGCTGTAAGTAAAAAGTACGTGACGTACCATGACCGTCATCGGTCCTTGAGTATTTCAAGAACTGTGACGGTCATAGTACGTCACATGGCGTTAAGGGGTTAAAAAGATAGCGTGCTTGGATCACCTAGGAAATCATTTGTTTGGATATCTATATTAACTCATTCTGTTGCTCATCCATGTGGCAGTCAAAGGGTTTAGGAAAAAAAAAAGAGAGAGGTGGAAATCTATTCTAACCCATTCTGTTTCTCACCCAACTGATACTCAAAGGGTTAAAAAAATATAATTAAAAGAAAAAAACGAAGGAACAGGCAAGCCATGTGACATTTTTTTTAATGCAATTTGCCTGAATCTTTCCATTGATAGCAGTATATTAAAGTGGTACTAACCTTTAAAGGGATAGCAATTCTTAAGTATTACTAATCCCTATAGTAAAGTATTACTAAAAAAAACATATTGCCCCCAGTGTCATCTCTCAAACCTTTATGGTTTGAGAGATAATCGCTTCTAAAATTGCCCTCTCCCTCCCCCTTCCCCGTAGTCAGCATTCTAGCTGACTCAGGGAAATCCGGTCAGAGATCATCAGGCGGCTCTGCAGCACAGCCGCAATTGCGTTAACTAAAAAAAAAAAAACTTTCACTAAAATGGTCTTCTATGTGTGCTTGCAAGCCAAGCACACGTAGAAGACCATTTCAATGAAAGTTTTCTTTTTTAGTAACGCGATCCGGCTGTGCTGGAGAGCCACCTGAAAGTCGTACGACTCTCTTCCTTTCAGTCACCTAGAACGCTGACTACGGGGAAGGGGGAGGGAGAGGGCAACTTTAGAAGTGTTCATCTCTCAAACCATAAAGGCTTGAGAGATGACACTGTGGGCAATATTTTTTTTTTAAGTAGTACTTTGCTATAGGGATTAGTAATACTTAAGTATTACTATCCCTTTAAGGTTTTCAGTGAATGGTTTGGGAACTTAAAGGGGATGTATCACCTTATTAAAAGTTTGCTTTATTCTGTTAGCCTTAGTTATATCAACAATACTGTGCCTTTCTTTTTTTTTAATTCACTATAGAAATCCAGTTTACCAACATACATTTCCCCCTCTGACGTGTTCTACTCACTTTGATCGACAAAACGCGTGCCATAGAGTATACAGGAGAGATCCTCCTCCACTCTGGTCCGTCTGTAAGCTGGAGCACTCTCATTGGCTAGATATCGATCTCTTCCAATGAGAGTGCTCCAGCTTACAGACAGACCAGCGTGGAGGAGGATCTCTCCTGTATAATCTTCGGCACGCGTTTTGCCGATCAGAGTGAGGAGAACACGTCAGAGGGGGGAAAAGTAAGTTGAAAAACTGGATTTCTATAGCGAATTGAAAAAAAAAAGAAAGGCACAGTATTGTTGATATAATTAAGACTAACAGAATAAAGTAAACTTTTAATAGTTAAAATGTATTCACCTTCTTTAAACAGAATTTTTACAATTCCTGATTGCCTTGGTCAGTGAGATCAGGTTTGACAGGACTGAGCTGCATTCAAAGCAGGCAAATGCAATCTTACATTTTGGAGATCCTCACCCATTCAGTGCAAGCAACCCCGTCCCCAGATGCGGAAGTCTCTCTATAAACAGGAGAAAACAGGTAAGCCCTAAAATGTTAGTTAGGATTTGCCTTAACCACTTAATGACCATAGGAATGCTAGGACCGTCGCAGCTGTCGGTCCTTTAAAGGAATTGTAATGTTTCATATTATACATAGCTCAGAATGTTGTGCATATGTAATGGTACTGCTCCGCCATGTTCATGTGCTGCAAAACGTTATAGTTACAGTGTAATATTATGTTAATCCTTTGAGTGCCAGAGGGGTACAGAACGCATTGTTTTGCAATACGTTGCATACCCCAATGGCAATCAGAAGGTTAAAAATGATCCATCATGCCCCACTCCCCGTTCAGAAGCCTCCTCCCCTCAGATCTGAAGTCCAGTTGCTTAAAGCGGAACTACCATGTCACAAAATGTTTACCTTAACTAAGTCCCCTTCTGGCGACTATCTGCTTAGTAGCGCTAGTCACCAGAATTATTACCTGATTTAATATATATATGCTTTATTCCCCAGCTCTCAGTAGCACGGAGTGCGGACATCTTGCCAGAATGACGTCCGCGCACCTGCACTGTCAGTCCCAGCCGGTTCTAGGAGGCGTTGCTAGGAGCCATTCGGCTCCTGCTGGGACTGACAGCACAGTCGCGTGGACGTCATTCTTGCAAGATGTCCGCGCTCCGTGCTCCAGACAGCTGGGGAATAAAGCATATATCTCTCAAATCAGGTAATAATTCTGCGCTACTAAGCAGCTAGTCGCCAGAAGGGGATTTAGTTAAGCTAAACATTTTGTGACATGGTAATTCCACTTTAATCAGACAGATCACAACTTAGGACAATCTTCCCTCATTCAGAGTAAGGAAAATCCTGTCCTTCTTGATGAAGGAGAGCATTTTTTCCCTAGCACTGCGTGAATATTATCCCTCGCTGTGATCTGCTGTCGGATCTGGGACAAAAATCGTTATATCAGGGAAAGAGGCAGAGGGATAATCTTTAACATATTATTACACTGTAAGTAGCACGTTTTACAGCACATGAACATCACGCAGTACTGTTACACATGCTCAACATTCTGAGCTATGTGTAATATGAAACATTACTATCCCTTTAAGGACCAGTGATGACCCTGGCACTTCATGAGTTAACTGATCACAGTGCTGTGATCTTTCCTGGATGTTGTAACTGATTGCTCCAAGACCGGAGCAGTTAGTTTTAGACTTTCCCTTGGCGAGCTGATACATGTGATCGCTCACATTGCCAGCTCAGAAAATAAAATGGCTCTGGTCCATGCGTGTAGAAATACCTGTGTCCTTAAGTCGTTAATCCGAGGTGCATTGAAGTCACAAGCAAGGGTGAACATATTTTGGCCAAACTATATAAGAGGGATAGGCTGTTTTTGGACCTCCAGGCTCCAGCTCTTGGAAACTACAAGTTTAATCATCAGCCAACAGCTGGCCGAGAATAACGAGAGTTGTAGTTCCGAACAGGTGATGGTCCAACAATTGGCTACCCTTCCTATACAGCACATACATACATATACATATAGGGGTACCTTCAACTAGTGAAAACAGTCTAGGAAAAGAGTAAGAAATGATACAATAATTAACACTGGGTGGATCTGAGATATTTTCTCAGTTATATTCTGACAGTCTCTCTCTTATAAACACACACCCAGTTACAGAGTTTCTCTCTCTCATACTCACATACAGATGCTCACAGACAGTCTCTCTCTTTCTCACACACACACACTGGGGAGATAATCAGAAAAGAAAGGGGAGAAATTCTGTGAGATGAGAGAGACATGGAGGAGGGAGTTTGGATGTGTCACACATGGACAGAGGTCAAGAGACATGATGGGGAGAGAGAGATGGCCATAGGGGTTGAGAGACAGACATGGAGGGGGGGTGAGATGGACATGGGGGGGTGTAAGAGATGGATCTGGTGAGGTGTGTGAAATGGACGTGTGTGTGTGTGTGTGTGTGAGAAATGGACATGGAGGGGTGTGAAATGGAATTGGGGGGTGAACATGGAATCATGAGATGAACAAATAAATATGAAATTGCCATATGGCTTTCCTGTTCCTTTCATTTTGTTTTTTTTAATGATTATTATTATTTATTTATAAAAAAAAATTTCCATTTATAACCCTTTCATAAGATGTAGGGAACCTTAAAAGGTAAAGTGTATTCACTTCTTTAAATGCAACCCAAATTTGTACAATCCCTGATCTGCACTGTGTTCAGGTTTTGTGCATTGTGTTCAGGCTGAACAGGTCTGACCTGTATTCAGAGCAGGTGAATGCATCTTAACTCCCCCACCAGCAAGTGAGTGATGTCTGCAGTTGCTCAAGTCTCTATGTAATAGTTATATACGGGTAAGCCGTATGACAATATGTTATGTATTTTAACCCCTTGAAATGTAGATAGGTCTCCAACGCGTTGTAAATCAATACGTTCAAGACCTCACTAGCATTAAAGAGGTTTAAAAACCCAATTTAAATATTTGGGAATTTGGGGAACTTTTATTTTTTGCCAATTGCTCTTCATTTCTTTTGTGAATTATGCCCTACATCTTCCATTCTTAATTATACAAGATCATCATTTTAATTCATAAAGTATATGGAAAATAAGATGATTTAAAGACAACTAAAAAAAAAAAAAAAAACTTCTTAAAGAGATAGTATAGTCCCATAAAAGTGTGTTCTAAATGGTAGCTGCACAAAAAAAAAACATTCAATGTGCTTAATCCTTTCTCTCAAACCGTTATGGTTTGAGAGATGTAAGAAAATAAAGTCCTCCGTTTCCTCCCCTTTCTGCCTGACGATCTGTAAAGCTGTCAGAGGCAGAATCCGGTCTCCCGACTGTAGGCGGCTCTTCAGGAGCGCTGACATCGGGATATCTAACTATAATTACTTCATTGATATGGTCTACAACGTGTGCTTGGCTTACAAGCACACGTAGACCATTCCGATTAAATAATTATACTTAGATATCTCAATGTCATCGCTCATGAAGAGCCGCCATCTGGTCCCGGAAGCAGGATCTCATGATTTCCGTTGTACAGAGGACGCATGAGAAGGGGGAGGGAGCGGAGGTCTTTATTTTATTACATCTCTGAAACCATAACGGTTTGAGAGAGAGGGTTAAGCACATTCAATGGGTTTTTTTTGTGCAGCTACCATTTAGTACATACTTTTTATGGGGCTATACTATCCCTTTAAGATATCCCTAAGGTTAAGAGATTTACAACCAATAGCAAAAGGCTCCCCTATATATGTAACCTTACAAAACTCTATCACACACTAACCCTTTGAGTACCAGAGGGGTATGCAACGCATTGCAAAGCAATGCGTTGTGTACCCCTCTAGCATGCAAAGGGTTAAGAGGGGATCTCCCAATTCTGCCTGAGACATCAGAGAGAGACCCCCTTGCACCCATGACATGAGTGTCCCATTAGTCTAAATGCCCCAAATCTTACACTGTTATGTTTCATCCGTAACAGATATTGAGTAAATAGCTAAATAAATAAGGAATACAAATACGTAAAATTACACTAGCATTAAGGGTGAGAGCTGAAACAAAGTATCCCTCTGCACTCAAAGGGTTAAAAAAAAAAAAAAAAAAACAACTTTCAACCCAAAATCAATATTCAAGCCATAAGCATTAAAGTGTTAGTAATGTCTTAATGACATAAAAAGTAATATTGTAGTGCAAAAAAATAAGAAATATATTGGTGCAAGTCCTATCTCTCATACCTTTATGGTTTGAGAGATAGAGCACTCTAAAGTTCCCCACTCCATCCCTTTCTCCTGTCATCAGCTGTATGCTGACAGCAAGAGATCCTGGTCCGGGGACCGACAGACGGCTCTTCAGCAGAGCCAAAATAGCACGATTGAAAAATAAATACTTCTTTGGAATGGTCTAAAAAGTGTGCCTGCAGAGCCGAAATAGCGAGAATGAAAAAGAAATACCTTGTTGGAACGGTCTACAAAGCGTGCTTGGTTTGCAAGCACACTGTTAAGACCGTTCTAAATAAGTATTTCTTTTTCATCTGCGCTATTTCGGCTCTGCTGAAGAGCCTCCTCGTGTGAGCCATCTCAGATCTCCGCCTGTCAGCTTTACAGCTGACATCAGGGAGGGGGGAATCTTTAGAACGCTTTATCTTTCAAACCATAAAGGTATGAGAGATAGGAATAGCACTGATAGATTTCTTATTTTCTGCGCTACAATAGGACTTTTTTTTTTTTATATAACATTAAGATATTACTATCCCTTTAATAGTCTCTAATTATAAATCATGAATAGGTAATGTGAGTTCCTCTGGCTGCTGTTAGACAACAGCTGCCATTGGCTGGTGGGGAATAATGGGCGTTTGCCATCTGGCAGGAATTGAAGGCAGAGCCGGATTCCAGGCAAGGCACACTAGGCACCTGCCTAGGGCCCAGTCAACTTGAGGGGGCCCGATGGAAACTGCTCCCCACCCTGCCCAGGGCCGGCCCTGTAGTATTTGGTGGAAAGACTGGCACTTTAAGAATCAGTTTGTTTTGCATGTCTCTTAGTCAACATAGGGGATTGGCTGGCAACTGCCCTGAGATCATCAAGATCTGTAATTGGTCTGCTAATGTTTAGTGTGCCTTGGAGGAAACGTGAGAGAAGCACTGCATGATTTATTGCCACACGCTCACATGAATACCTGCAGACTTCTGTGTCTCCACATATAGCCCCAGTGAAGATCTTGGGTAAGCTGCACCACATTTGCTCCAGTTTACACAATTTACCTCTTCACTCCAAGCCTAGAAGCAGCAGTGCACACATAAGAACTACATCTTTAAAGGGATAGTAAACCTTGAAAATAAGTTTATTTTATATTGTAGCCCTTAAAAAACATGAAAAATGATATACTTCTTACCTCCCAAACCTTAATGGTTTGGGAGATATTCAGAAGCAAAGTCTCCCCCTGTGTGACGTTACAGTTCTAGCTTTCAGATTTGGAATCCGGGACCGGCTGCGGCTCTCCAGAAGTGCCAAGATCACGATCTTTAAAAATAATTTCTTAATTGGAAAGGTCTACAAAGTGTGCTTGCAAGCCAGGCACACTTTGTAGACGGTTCCAATTAAGTAGTTCTTTTTAAAGATCGTGATCTCAGCACCGCTAAAGAACTACCAGTTGATCTGTGGACCGAATTCCAAATCTGTCCACTAGATGGCAGACTTGGCTGAAACAGCCAGGAAAAGGGAACTTAATTTTACTTCTGAATATCTCCCAAACCATAAAGGTTTGGGAGATAAGACGTATATCATTTTTTCATATTTTTTTAAGGGCTACAATATAAAATAAACTTATTTTCAAAGTTTACTATCCCTTTAAATCATATTCACTGTTCGGAAGTTCACATTTAAAGATGGAGCTCTTATGTGCCTACTGACATAAATTATGACTTAATATTAACACATTCATCTCTGCATTTTAGGATTCAGTTAACTCCTACTGTAGCTGTTAACTGAATCCTAAAATGCAGAGATTAATGTGTTAACTGCTGCCTACTCATCCAGTACTAAGTCATAATTCATGTCAGTAGGCACCTAAGAGCTCCGTCTTTAAAGGGATAGTAATACTTAAAATGTAAAAAAAATATGTTGTAGGGTTTATCCTCCTGAGTAAAACAATGGTACTCTTACTGCTGAAAGGTGGTTTATTCAAAAGTTATTACAGCTCAAAGTTTATTGTTTTAGGTGCAATATCACAGTGGCCTGAAATTGTACAGTGGCACTGTTGCTACACCATCCTATGGACAGCTCTGGTCCCGGGACCATAAATCTCCATAGTTGTAGTACAAGAGTAATTGAATGATACAGTATCCCCCTCCCGCCCCTTTTACTGATGTAACACTACTCACCTCAGGGCAGCAAGACTGTCCTTATGGATCACAGAGAGGGACAATCTTCAGTGATCATAAGGACAAACCTGTCATAGGGGGCAGGGTTTTCCTTATGATCACAGTAAAAAGATTGTCACGCTCTGATCCATCCTGACAGTCTTGATGCTCTGCGTTGAGCAGTGTAACATCTGTAAAAGGGGCGGGAGGGGGATACTTTATCATTCAGTTACTCTTCAACTACAACTCTGACAGTACTGAATTAACACTCTTGTCTCCACGGCCCAAATACTATAAAGATTAATTGGGGCTGCTTTTATTGTGAAATATTACTATCCCTTTAAATAAGCTCTCATCACTCTGTCTATGATCACTCCTGTCCCTGAGTGTCTCTCTGTTAATCTTTTGAGTGCAGAGCAATGCGATGCTTACACCTCTGGCACTCAAAGAGTTAAAGGGCAAATGAATTCAGTAGTAATACAGGTAAAAGGCATTAGCCGTAGAAAAATCAGGAACCTGTTAGAGTAAGAGTGATGCCTGTACTGGCTAACTAAATAGCTCTAGGCATATTTATAATGAAGACTGAATACAATACATGGCAGGTGATACGCTCATGCAAATTGTTTTTATATTTACATTCCACTGAATGTAAAAGTGAGGTAAGAATTTTACTTTCAGTGGAATGCAAATATAAAACAAATGTGCATGAGTGTATAACCTGCCGTGTATTTTGTATTCATCCTGTATTCTAAATATGCCTGAAGAATAGACTGGGGGGGGTGGGATTTACTATGCGGGGATAAAGAGGTGATTAAAGGGATAGTAATACTTAAACCCTACAACATTTTTTTATTTTATCCCCCTGAGTAAAACAACTGTACTCCCACCGCTGAAAGGTGTTTTATGCAAAAGTTATTACAGCTCAAAGTTGAATTTTTTTAGGTGCAATACCACAGTGGCCTGAAATTGTACAGTGGCGCTGTTGCTACACCATCCTATGGAGATTTATGGTCCCGGGACCAGAGCTGCCCATAGGATGGTGTAGCAACAGCGCCAGTGTACAATTTCAGGCCACTGTGGTATTGCACCTAAAAAAATCTACTTTGAGCTGTAATAACTTTTGAATAAAACACATTTCAGCAGTGGGAGCACCGTTGTTTTGCTCAGGGGGATAAACCCTACAACATATATTTTTTTACATTTTAAGTATTACTATCCCTTTAAAGGGACTGTAATGTCCCATAAAAACATTTTATAGTTTTGTAGAGCTCAAGAAAATAAGAAGAATGGTGCAAACCCTATCTCTCATACCGCTATGGTTTGAGAGATATTTGCACAGAAAACTCACCCCTCTCTCCTTCTCCTGACATCAGCGTCTACCTGACAGCAAGAGATTCCAGTCCGGGGACCAGCCGGTGGCTCTGCAACAGAGCCGAAATTGCAGTATTGCAAAAGAATTACTTCACTGGAAATGTCTACGAAGTGTGCTTGCAAACCAGGATCACTTTGTAGACATTTCCAATCAAGTAATTCTTTTGCAATACCGCGATTTCTCTGTCGTCCAATACAGGTTACTGGTAACTCTGGGTAGTCGATCCGCCCCTTTAATTGTAGGCAGGAACAATTCTAAAATTGTATGCAGGGGGTGGAGCCTACCTTCCCTCCTTGGCTGCAGCTAGCCAACCAGCTCCAGAAGATTTGTTCCTTGGTGAAGATAACACAGGCAAGAGAACAGTTCTGCTATAGCTTTAGAAGTTTATTTTTCTGTTAGAAATGGAATACCACCATTAGGCGGATTACCAAAACTGACAATGACCTTAGATGTGGCTAGCTCAGTATCCAGGTGATTTTTTGTGGACCTTAAGCCCTGGGGGGAAAATCTTGGGTTCAAGTTCTTTCCCCAGGAGTCGCCCACCGTGGCTTCTTCTTTAAACATGGTAATCTGAAGACAGAAGATCTGCAGGAAAGGTGAGCAGCAACCCTTTGAGTGCTGCATGTCCACATGTCCCACAGTGCCCCTCCGCACAGGGGTTTTTTCATTTGGAGTTCCTATTGCACACTCCTGCACTCATTGGGTCTATCTGTATGTCTGTTGAGTATTTTGGAGCAGGTTTATGTGGTACTTTAACCCTTTAGCTGCTGGTTTTGCATCTGACATTTTTCCTACTGGTTCAGTGTTTTTTGGGTATTCTAACATGTTCTAGTGATGTTTCATGTCTTTTAGTTTTACACTTTCAATTTTGTAAAATTTGAGTTCCAGCGCGCTTTACCACATAGACACCATTGCTCCATTCACTCCTATGGGACTGTACAGTTTGGGACATATCTCTGTAACCGTTTAACTTAGCGACTTCAGAGATGGCTCATTTTACTTGTCTGCCCTTGCTCTATCATCTGGTTCATGTTTCTAGGTGTTGGGGGGCTCAGGGGGCTTCGGGCACTGTTTGAGGTATTTTTCTGGGAAAACTACATTTCTCATGAGCGCTTGCTTCATGTGCTCATTTCTGATTGGCTCCCACCGCGGCAGAACGAGTATCCTATGCAGGGCTTGGACTCTCCTTCTCTCCTCTGCTGATTAACCCTTCGCCTGCCAGGTAAGTTTATTTAACGATTTCTGGGGTCCTTTATGCCCAGCATGTTCTGATGTCCCTGAGAGTCTCCCAGGGACCTCCAGCCATACATTAGAGCCAGTTTGGGTGCAAGAGTTCAAGGCTGCTACTAGGGACCTTAGGTTCACTTTGCAACTCTTTCCATCCCAGTTACAGAGGGTCTTTCATTCTTGGCAGACACCCTCCTTCATCAAGTCTTCCCTGCTAAAACCTCAGGGTGTACCTGACGTGTCAGATTCCTCTGAGGAGGAACTGCTGGTGGATTCAGATGTTGAGGAATGTTCTGCGGTGGGCTCCTCTCAGTTTTTTGGGGACCCTTTTGAGCAGGGCCGGCGCCACCTATAGGCGAGGTAGGCGCCGGCCTAGGGCACACATGTACTGGGGGGCGCAGGCATGCAGCAGAGAAGAGCTGAAACCAGGGCCGGTGTGGTGTATCCGTCACGCCCAGGAGGCGGGATCTGTCATTGAGGTCTGCCCACTAGGCGTGTACAGCCGCGTCATGCTCTGCCCTAGTTGCTGTGCTCCCTCGTCGATGTCGGCTCTTTAGTAATGCAGAGCATGCTGGGAGTCAACATCTCCCAGCTCGCTCTGCATTATTAAAGAGAAGACAGCTACAGGTCTGTGATGCAGGGCAAGTTGGGGCTGATGGGGGGCAAGATATGGCTGAGGGGGCAAGTTGGAGCTGAGGGAACAAAGTAGAGCTGGTGGAGGGCAAAGTGGAGCTGGTGGGGCAAGTTGGAGCTGATGGGGGAAAAGTGGAGCTGGTGGGGGCAAGTTGCAGCTGATAGGGGGCAAAGTGGAGCTAGTGGGGAAAAGTGGAGCTGGTAGGGGCAAGTTGGAGCTGATGGGGCAAGAAAAGAGGTGGGGTATAAGTAGGTGGGGTATAAAGGGGTGGGACACAAGGGGCGGAGCCAATAGGGCAGCAAAATAAGGTTTTGCCTAGGGTGGCAAAAATCCTTGCACCAGTCCTGCTTTTGAGGCTGTTCCTGAGCCCTCGGCCGAGGGCCTGATCAGGGCTGTTTTAAATACCCTAAACATTCCCTTAGTGCAGGAGGTTCCTTCTGATCCTTCTGATGTATTTCAGGAGCCTAAAAAGCCATTTACTTGCTTTCCACCTAACTCCACTCTTGACCGCCTTGTGTCCAAAGAGTGCAAGTCTCCGGACAGGAAACCTTCTGTCTCCAAGAAATTTGCCAAGCTTTATCCCTTTTCTGAGGCTGCGCTTGCTCAGTGGGTTCATCCTCCTAAAGTGGATGCTCCTATCTCCAGGCTATCCAAGTCTACTGCATTGCCAGTGTCTGATATGTCTGCTTTAAAGGACTGGACTGACAATAAACTTGAGATCTCCCTCAAGTCCATCTTTGCCACTGCTGGTTCTGCCATTTGTCCAGCATTCGCAGCAGCATGGGTGAACTGGGCCATTGCGGTCTGGACTGAACAGCTCACTCTTGCTGTCCGTCAGAGTGCTCCTACTTCGGATAAGTTGCGCCTCCTTGCCAACATTTCTGAGGCACAGCACTATGTTTCTGCTGCCTTATTTGATGCCATCTGTTTGGCGGCTAGGGTTTCCGCCATGTCTGTGGTTGCCAGATGGGCTCTTTAGCTCAAGATCTGGTCTGCTGATACTGCTTCTAACAAAGTATTGCTCTCCTTGCCTTTTCAAGGCAATTCTTTGTTTGGGCCAGATCTTAAAGATCTGATCAGTGAGGCAACAGGGGGTAAGAGTACACTTCTACCCTTAGTTCCTAGGAAGAAAACACCGCTTAAGCGGCGTACCTCCTCCAAGCCCAAATACCAATAGAAGCCCAAGGTCTCCTCCAAGCCCAAGGCTTCCAAGCCTTCTTTGGCATGACTCACTGAACCCGGGTCCACACTCTGCTGTGGGTGGTTGTATGCATCACTATCACAGCATTTGGGAGGATTCAGTGAAGGACCCATGGGTTTTACAGGTGGTGATGGAAGGGTACAGGATCCCTTTCGTCTCTCTTCCTCCTTTCGCTTCCTTCCTTCTCATATTCCTCAGGGCACAGAGAAACGCCGTCTGTTCGACAGCGCTGTTCAGGCTCTTCTGGAAAAGGACGTTCTAGAGCCGGTTCCAGTTCAGGACAGAGGTATGAGTTTTTATTCAAACCTCTTTGTGGTCTCCAAGAAGGACGGTGGTTGTCGTCCCACTTTGGATTTAAAAGATCTCAATTCCTTTGTGATCCAGACTCATTATTACCAGGAGTCTCTATTAATGGTGATTGCTGCCATGTTCCCAGGGGAATTCCTTGCATCTCTAGATCTTCAGGATGCATACTTACACATTGCCATTCATCCAGAGAGCCGGCAGTACCTCAGATTTGCCTGCGACCTGGGACATTTTTTGTTTTCAGCTCTTCCATTTGGTCTGACGACAGCTCCTCAGGTCTTCAACCGTGTCCTGGGAGCCTTAGTGTCTGTCCTCCACCGAGACGGCATCAGAGTTACTCCATACATGGACGACCTGCTTATGAAAGCCACTTCTGCGGAACTTCTTCATCAGCAGGTTCAGCAATGCATTCATGCTATTACCCATCACGGATGGATCATCAACTTGGACAAATCAGATCTTGTCCCATCCCAGCGTCTGGTCTTCCTGGGCCACCTGTTCCGTACCCAGAAGAACATGGTGTTTCTCACGGACGAGGTGGCTCACCAGATCGCCCACAGGGTTTCTGTGATACTGGCTCAAGATCCAGTTCCAGCCAAGAAGCTGTCATCTCTAGTGGGGAAATTCATTTCCACCATAGAGGCGGAACCGTTTGCCATGGCGCACACCAAGGAGCTCCAGCGGTTTGTGATCCAGGTGTGCAGGGGTCAGTCGGACCTTCTGAAGACGTCTGTGTCAATTCCTCTTCATGTGGAACTGAGTTTGTCCTGGTGGCTCAACCTCTCCAATCTGCTGAAGGGCAATTCCTTCCTAGTTTCCTTCTGGACCACGGTGACGTTGGATGCCAGCCTCTCTGGATGGGGACCGGTCCTGGGTCGCCTGAGTGCAAAAGGTCGGTGGTCTCTGGAAGAATCTCTCCTTCCCATCAACATATTGGAGCTTTGGGCAATATTTCATGCCTTTCATCACTGGACATCTCAGCTGGAAGTTCAGACGTCTGCTCTTTCTGTTTTCTTTCAGAGGCCCATTGCCATCCTTCCTGATGTCAAGGTTTTCTTCCAGGGTGTTGCTCATACTCGTCCTGCCTTCAAGATTCCTGCTCCTCCATGGGATCTTAGCTTGGATTTGGGCATTCTTCAGCGCCCTCCATTTGAGTCTTTGGCTACTATTCCTCTACACCTGTTGACGTGGAAAATGGCTTTTCTCCTGGCGATTGGGTCTGTCTGTCGTGTTGCGGAGTTATATGCTCTGTCCTGTAATCCTCCCTATTTGGTGTTTCACAAGGACAAGGTGGCGCTTCTCACCTCTCAGGAGTTTCTCCTGAAGGTGGTTCCGGAGTTCCACATCAATCAGGAGATTGTGGTGCCCGCGTTCTGCCCTGACCCCACCTCTGACAAGGAGAGGGATCTCAGCTTGTTGGACGTGGTGCGTTGTCTTAAGTTTTATGTACATTGCACTGTCAGTCAATCAGACGCGTTGTTCATCATTCCTGAGGGTCCTAGGGCAGGAAGACCTGCATCCAAGGTGACTGTTGCTTCTTGGATCAAATCCACTATTTGTAAGGCTTATGAGCTGAGGAAGAAGCCTGTCCCTTTCAGGGTCATGGCTCATTCTACTCCATCTATAGGGGCCTCTTGGGCTTACAAGAATCAGGCCTCTGCTGATCAGTTGTGCAAGGCTGCCACCTGGTTGTCTGTGCACACCTTTTTGAAGCTTTACCGTGTTAATGTACTGGCATCAGCTGACGCCAGCTTTGGGAGGAAAATCCTGGAGGCAGTCTTGCCTGTCTAGGATTTTCTTTGGTCCTTTGAGTGACAGAGGGGTATGAATGTGTTCTGTACCCCTCTGACACTCAAAGGGTTAAAACTAATTTTCAAAAATAGACACAATACGTTTATGCTGTTGAACAAGCTATAAAAGCACAAAAAATACTGTACCTTGAAAAAAGGAACTGTTGGACAGTAGGAGACCTCAGCTCCAAAAATTAGTGTGTTAACATGTGGGTATCGCATACCGTAGTGTTCGTTTGGTCCCTAATAGGGCCGTATGGTATGGTCAAAAGAAAAGTGGAGGAGTTCTGAGGCAAACCATTTGCATTATGGGGAGGACTAAACTGTGACGGTACCAGGGGACACCCAGCCTTGGTGTCCCCGTCAATGGTCACTTCTTCCACTATGAGCCAGATGGACATCCAACAGCATTCCGCAATATACCCCAAAACTAGGCAAAACTAGTATCAGGGTAACCAGCACACACTCTGCATACAGCAAGCTTACCCCACCAGACAACACCAGTGTAGGTAAGACAAGAACTCTTTATTGGAAGAAAACACATATTTATATTCAAACCTTACATTGAAATACCTGGACAAAGCAGATAAAATAGGGACCTAATCCAATCACCATACAGTAAACAAAAGGCCAACAGCAGATAGTCTAACAAATACAATGACTTAGACATGATTACATTTACACACAAAAGGGTGGCTGAACTCAGACAGTGGACACAAAGACTTGAGTGGCTACAATACACATTGCAAGTAACTTTAGGTAAACTCAAATAATTAACCCTTAATGTCCATTGCCTTGGAAGCAAGCCAGCAGTATATGGTTGTCAGTCTCTTTGGGCCCAGAAATGTCCACAGTCTCTGGGGTTCTTGGGATAACAGTTCCAGGCCCAGACAAAGGCTCCAGTGGTTCATGTGACATTTCCCCCCCTTCCAAATAAGACTAACCTGGGGCCAGACCCTTACCGGGTCTGCCAGCAGGTTAGTTGGGTCCTCAGTCAGTCTCATACAATCCTTTGGGTCTGTCTCTTACTCCGCCGGTACTGTGTTCTGTTCTGCGGGGGGAACTTTAAGTCGGCTATTTGGGGGCTGTTGAGGCCCGCGGTCCCACACCCCAGGGTAGGGGAAGCAAAGTCGCTGGTGAGGACTTCGGTCCCACTCACCAGGCCAAGGGTAGCAGAGCCGCTGGGGAGGTTCGTAATCCCACTCCCCAGGGCAGGGGTAACAAAGCCGCAGGAGAGGACAGTTGTCCCACTCTCCAGGGCAGGGGTAAGGGAGTCGCTGGGGAGGGTCTCAATCCCACTCCCCAGGGCAGGGACAACAAGGCCGCTGGAGAGGACAGATGTCCCACTCTCCAGGGCCGGGGTAACAAAGCCACTGGAGAGGACAGTTGTGCCACTCTCCAGGGCAAAGGTGGCAGAGCCGCTGGGGAGGATCTCGATCCCACTCCCCAGGGCAGGGGCAACAAGGCCCTTGGAGAGGATAGTCCCAAAATTCCCATTGATTTAAATGGGGATTTTTAACTCTTGAATGCTAACATTCAGGGAGTTAAAATCCCTATTTAAATCAAATGGGATTTTTAGTTCTCCCCTATAGTGGTAATGGTTTGCCCCAGAACGCCTTCACTTTTCTTTGGGACATACCGCCCTTAGACACTAGCACAGGGCTGGGCAACCTGGCTGGGGATAATGGGAGTTGTAGTCCTCAACATCTGTAGGTCCTCAGGTTGCCCAGCCAGGTGTGAGAGGAATTTTTATCAAATTGTCTCACAGTGGATTTGAGATATCTTTACCATCTAAGGGGTTAAAAGCCCTATTCAAAGCCCCATTCAAGACCCTTCTCTCCTCTACTCCTTACATTTCCACTCTGATCTCCTGCTATACCCCATCCCGCCACTTACGTTCAGCCAATGACTGTCTTCTCTCGGATCATTTTGTGTCTACAGACCTCTCACATATCAAACCTTTTTATCTCATTGCTCCGTATCTATGGAACGCTCTACCTCCCACCATGCACCACTGCACCTCTCTTATTGTCTTATCTATGGAACGCTCTACCTCCCACCCTGCACCTCTCTTATTGTCTTATCTATGGAACGCTCTACCTCCCACCATGCACCACTGCACCTCTCTTATTGTCTTATCTATGGAACGCTCTACCTCCCACCCTGCACCTCTCTTATTGTCTTATCTATGGAACGCTCTACCTCCCACCCTGCACCACTGCACCTCTCTTATTGTCTTATCTATGGAACGCTCTACCTCCCACCCTGCACCCTGCACCACTGAACCTCTCTTATTGTCTTATCTATGGAATGTTCTACCTCCCACCCTGCACCACTCCACCTCTCTTATTGTCTTGTCTATGGAACGCTCTACCTCCCACCCTGCACCACTGCACCTCTCTTATTGTCTTATCTATGGAACGCTCTACCTCCCACCCTGCACCACTGCACCTCTCTTATTGTCTTATCTATGGAACGCTCTACCTCACACCCTGCACCACTGCACCTCTCTTATAGTCTTATCTATGGAACGCTCTACCTCCCACCCTGCACCACTCCACCTCTCTTATAGTCTTATCTATGGAACGCTCTACCTCCCACCCTGCGCCACTGCACCTCTCTTATTGTCTTATCTATGGAATGTTCTACCTCCCACCCTGCACCACTGAACCTCTCTTATTGTCTTATCTATGGAATGTTCTACCTCCCACACTGCACCACTGCACCTCTCTTATTGTCTTATCTATGGAATGTTCTACCTCCCACCCTGCACCACTCCACCTCTCTTATTGTCTTATCTATGGAATGCTCTACCTCCCACCCTGCACCTCTCTTATTGTCTTATCTATGGAACGCTCTACCTCCCACCCTGCACCACTGCACCTCTCTTATGGTCTTATCTATGGAACGCTCTACCTCCCACCCTGCACCACTGCACCTCTCTTATTGTCTTATCTATGGAACGCTCTACCTCCCACCCTGCACCACTGCACCTCTCTTATTGTCTTATCTATGGAATGTTCTACCTTCCACCCTGCACCACAGCACCTCTCATATGGTCTTATCTATGGAACGCTCTACCTCCCACCCTGCACCTCTCTTATGGTCTTATCTATGGAACGCTCTACCTCCCACCCTGCACCACTCCACCTCTCTTATTGTCTTATCTATGGAACGCTCTACCTCCCACCCTGCACCACTCCACCTCTCTTATAGTCTTATCTATTGAATGTTCTACCTCCCACCCTGCACCACTGCACCTCTCTGATGGTTTTCAAGTCACGCTTGAAAATACACTTCCTGGACAAAACCTCAACATGCTAGAAGGCACTGATGTTGTACAATGAATGCTCTTATACGTTATTTACTTTACTTGTGTCCCCTATCATCACCAGGACTCTAGCACTGTATTCAGCACTTGACCCTTATGTACTCTGTATGTCTCCCATTACCACTTTAGATTAAAAGCTTTCCGGGGGGGACCTCGCTTCCCATGTTTCACTCTACAGAGCACTTATAACCTTGTATTGTCTAAAGCCTTAAAGGGATAGTAATGTCCCAACAAAAGTATCTGCAAAATGGTAGCTGGAATAAAAGAATACTTAATGGCCTTACTTGTATCTCTCAAACCTTGATGGTTTGAGAGATATAAGAAAATAAAGTCCTCCGTTCCCTCCCCTTTCTGCCTGAGGAGCTGTAAAGCTGTCAGAGGCAGAATCTAGTCGGGCGAGCCGACGTGGCTCTTCAGGAGAGCTGGCATCAAGGTATATAACTATGAATACCTCATCGGAATGATCTACAACCTGTGCTTGCTAACCAGGCACATGTTGTAGACCATTCTGATGAAGTATTCATAGATATCTCCATGACTACGCTCCTGAAGAGCCGCCGTCTGGTCCCGGAAGCAGGATCTCATGTCATCAGCTATACAGCTGACGCATGAGAAGGGGGAGGGAGCGAAGGACTTTATTTTCTTATATCTCTCAAACCGTCAAGGTTTGAGAGATACGAGTAGGGCCATTAAGTATTCTTTTATTCCAGCTACATTATGCGGATACTTTTGTTGGGACATTACAATCCCTTTAAATTGTAAAGCACTGCGTTGTCTAAAGCCTTAAATTGTAACACGCTGCGTACACTTTTTGGTGCTATATAAATAAACATATTAATTCATTCATTCACATTATGAAAAACTCTTATGCAGAACTTACTCAGCACAACGAGGGTGCTCACAGTTCTGGATGTTGCTTTGTTCAAACGTTATAACAGTACAAATTATAAAGCTGCTACTGTTACATATAATGGGGAACTGTAGCCTTCCGTCCACCTCTCCCATAAGTACTATGTAATAGCTGTCTGGGCTCCCGGGGTACGTTCTGGGCACCTGGGGGAAATCACTAAGGTGTGATAAAGGGATGGTAATGTAGAGAAGACTATGTCAGTGATATCCCTTCTAGCATTTCTATGTTAGTCTATGTAAAGTATGCAGTGATATCTGTCCCACTGGAGGAATCTTGGTGCATTACCCCCTCCCCAAATCCAGAGGCACAGCTGCTAACAGTTTAACCCTTTGATTGCCAGAGGGGTACACAACGCATTGCTTTGCAATGTGTTGTGTACCCCTCTGGCAATCAAAGGGTTATATATATATATATATATATATATATATATATATATATATATATATATATAACAAGCATACTGTAGTCATATAATGACGGAACAGAAAGGAGCACTCCAGGGACTTCGAAAAAGTAAAGTTACTAGTTTATTAGTTCATCTTATCGTCGATAAGATGAACTAATAAACTAGTAACTTTACTTTTTCGAAGTCCCTGGAGTGCTCCTTTCTGTTCCGTCATTATATGACTACAGTATGCTTGTTATCAAATGATTGGGAAGCACCCGGGCATTTTACTTTGTATTTTGTAGTTTGGTTATCGGAGTGCCCACCTACACCTACTGTATATATATATATATATATATATATATATACTAGTTGAAGAGCCCGTTACATGGGCCACAGTGTCACTGCCACCCGGTCGTGGGGCAGTCACGCGCAGAGGAGACTGTCCGTGCCGCGGCTGATACAGAGCTGGACTCTCCTTCGGAGCGCCCAGCTCTGTATCAGCCGCGGCGCGGGCAGTCTCTACTGCGCATGACTGCAGCACGGACAGCAGTGTATACTGCACATGTCGCACGTTACACACGATTTAGCGAATTATTATATAGGATATATATATATATATATATATATATATATATATATATATATATATATATATATATATACACACACACACACATATATATAAAACTTCAATTTAAATCACTGATGGGAAACGTGAGGCCTTCCAGCTGCTCCCAGACTATAACTCCCATCATTCCTTGCAATGAGGTTTGTAGCCTGGCAGCAGCTGGTGCGCCTCTAGTTATTCACCCCTATTTACACTGCAATAACATTTGAATCACACATATCCCTGCAGTGGGAGAGTACCCTTGCTTTACTCACCAGAAACTCCTACAGTGTTTATTTTTTCATAATAAAACTTTGCTGCTCATTTAACCCTTTAATGATGTGCCAAGACTCTCTGGGCGTTAAGAACCTGGCACGTCATGGAAGCGCTGCTGCATGCCGCACTGTGATCTCAGATGACTTCCGCGTAAAGAAAAATAAAATGTGCCCTGGTCCTCCAGAGAGATGCATACCTGGAAGGCATTGTACTTAAAGTGGAACTATCGCTCCAATTAAAGTACTGATTGATTTTCAAAAGGGTATAGTGCTAACTCGCTGCATATATATATCACTCAAGATATAATAAAAAGTAGACTTACCCCCATTAAGGTAAGGAAACAGACGATAAATCCCGGTGCTCCGTTGCTGCAGCCTGAAGGTGCAAATCTGTTGTAGGAAAAGGTTGCAACAGCATTCGTTCAATCACCGTCTCTCAATCCAATAGCAATGTAAAAGCAGTAAACTGTTATTCCAGCATTTAAAGGGATAGTAATACTTTGTTTTATCTATATTTTATTTTGTAGGCATTAAAAAAACATGAACGATATAAGTCTTATCTCTCAAATCTTTATGGTTTGAGAGATATTCACAAGCAAAGTTTCCCCTCCCGCCCCTTTTACCTAGTGTAAGCCATCTCTTCTCAAATGTGGAATGCAGTCCATAGACCAGACAGATAACAGCAGGGGACAATCTTCTTCCTATGAGAACAATGAAAGCCCTGCCCCCCTTGACACGTTTTTCAGGGTTTTCCCTTATCTTAATTGAAGATTGTCCCTCTCTGCAGTCTACCTGGGCACCTCCCTTCTGATCTGGCTGAGCAGTGTTACATCAGTAAAAGGGGAGGGAGGGGGATACTTTATCATTCAATTACTCTTGAACTACAACTCTGACAGAATTGAAATAACACTTTCCATGGCCCAAATACTATGATGATTAATTAGAGCTGCTTTTATTATGAAACATTACTATGTGGCACAAATCCCATCTCTCAAACCTTATGGTTTGAGAGATATTCACATCTAAAGTTCCCCCTCTCCTGATGTCATCTGTAAAGCTAACAGAAGGAGATCCATGTCGGCCGACACGAGGAGGCTCTTCAGCAGAGTCGAAATAGAGATATTTAAAAGAACTACTTCATTGGAATGGTCTACAAAGTGTGCTTGCAAACCAGGCATACTTTGTAGACCATTCCAATGAAGTAATTCTTTGCAAATATCGCTATTTCGGTTCTGCTGCAGAGCTGCCGGCTGGTGCCAGGACCGGGATCTCCTGCTGTCAGCAGAGCGCTGATGTCAGGAGAAGGGGGGGAGGGGGGAATTTAAGATGTGACTATCTCTCAAATCGTAAAGGTTTGAGAGATGGCATTTGCTCCACATAATTTGTTTTTTTAACATCTACAAAACAACAGAAAGTTATTATTGGACATTAGTGTCACTTTAAGTTGAGTGATAGTTCCTCTCTAAGGGGTCTTAAATCAAATCAATGAGAATTTTGGGAATGTATTTGTCGGCTTATTGTTGGTCTGTCCCGGAATTCTTCCATTTACTTTATGTTTATTTCCCAAGGAATATTCTGTAACATAGAAACATATATATATGTATTTTTTTTTTTCCACAGCTTAAGTCCTGACGGTACAAGCGCTACACTGGCTGATGTAACATGTATTATCTCTGTCATTTTGGAGACAAGATCACAAGGATGCCTGGACTATTATCTGAATTGCATCAGGAAATCATGAGTTCCAAGTCTAGAGGATTCTAAACATGTGAACTGGCTCTGACATAGACTTGCTGGATCCAAAAAATGTTCCTGTCCAGGATCGAGAAGCCTTATTTTATTCTTATTTTAATTTTTTCTCAACTGCTCTTCCTTTTTCTCTTGTATCGACGTGGTGCCACAAGCATGGTGCAGGGAATATTTGGCTCCAATCAGCTATGGGATTACTCAAAAACACAAGACGTGTACACTAACCTTAGCTGGTTTATTCCGGATCCAGAGACTGTAAACACTCAGTATTGTCCCGTCAAGTCACCGATACTTGGTACGTATTGCATGAACACCTTGAGGCCCTGTCGTTGTGCAACGTACATATATCTTCATGCATTGTGGGCCTTATGTATCAAATCCGTAAAAATAAAATAAAATCCAGCAATCCTGGAAAAAAACAACTCCATTTTAGGGAATAAATTACAGTTTCCATTGATCTAGGTCAGGGCTGTCAAAGTTCAGTCCTCAAGGGCCACCAATAGGCCAAGATGTGAGTCAATCACAATGAATGATCCACTGATTAACTCACCTGGGCTTAACCCCTTAAAGGAGCAGTAAACTTTTTTTTTACATATTTTATAGATCTTTTCCTGCTGAATAAAACAAGGTCACTCCCACTTCTGTCAGATGTTTTATTCAAAATGTATAGCAGTTCAAATAATCAGGAAGTGAATTTACTGTGTTTACTTCCTGATAGTTCTAACTGACAGGAAGTGACTCAGCAGTTTCTATCACATTCTATGGAGAACTGTATATCACTGACTTTTCTGACTTTCCTCTCCATTAGAATGTAACAGGAAAAGCTAATTAGAATTTGACCACTAGAGGGCACTGCTAATGTAAAAAATCATGGGTTTAAACTGTAATAACTATGGAAATATAAATCTCTCGGCAGTGGGAGTACCCTTATTTTACTCAATAGGAAAAGCCCTACAATATATATTTTTTCATAAAAAAGTTTACTCCTCCTTTAAGGATCCATGTCAAGGCTTGGCAAGCCATAAGGACCCATTAAGTGCCAAGACTGTAATGGATTTCAGGGCTCCCCAAACAGAGTGCAGCCGTGCGGGGAACCGGATTGCAAAAAAAAATTGGTCTGTGGTCCTTAAGTGCCTGCCGCGTTCATGCGTGTGCGGGGCTGGCCCTTAAGGGGTTAAGCAGGGAAATCCTTACATCCTGGCCTGTTGGTGGCCCTTGAGGTCTGAACTTTGACAGCCCTGATCCAGGCTTTGTTCACATGGGTTTTCTTAGTACAACATTGTTTTACACTGGCCTAAATGCACTAAATTGCACCGCATTGTTGCAGATCGGGCAGTTCACACGGGCGATGCCGCCTTGTGTCACCCAGCCCAAATGCATCTTGCAGAAACTTTCCTGCATTCAGCACATAAGAAAGTTTAGGCAGAGCTTCATTTGCATAGAGACCTATGAAGCCAATGTCCAGATAGTTTATACCAGTGATCAGCAACCAGGGCGCTCTGGCACTGTGATATACAGTGAGCCCTGACTTAGAAGTCCACTTTTTTCCATGAAGACTTTGATAACAATGTGAATATTGAGATTTAAATGTATATTTAAGGACATTGTTATGCACGATATGGTTATATCTGTACTTTTCATTGTTAGACCTAAAAATAATGATGTATTTATGTATTTGTTGCCCATGATTACTACCTTGACAACTACCTATAAGATACTACATGATTCTGTGTTAGGGGTGCCATGAGTAGTAAAAGCCTGAAAACCACTGGTTTACAGACAATTGGTTTGCTGCTCTGCTCACTACAACAATCCAATCAGGGGTGAGTTCACATGTTTCACAATAAAAGCAGCTCCAATTAATCATCATAGTTTTTGAGCCATGGAGAGTGTTATTTCAGTTCTGTCAGAGTTGTAGTTCAAGAGTAATTAAATGATAAAGTATCCCCATCCCATCCCTTTTACTGATGTAACACTGCTCACCTCAGAGAGCAAGACTGTCCGGACTGTCATCTTCAGTGATCATAAGCAAAAACCTGTCAAGGGGGGCAGGGCTTTCCTTATGCTCACAGTAAGAAGACTGTCCCTTGTAGTGACCTGTCTGGTCAAGTGACCAGCATCTGAGGGAAGGTAACATACACTAGGTAAACGGGTCAGGAGGGGGATACTTTTATCATTCAATTACTCTTGTCCGTCCATCCATTCTGGTGTTGACCTGTGGCTCTGTCTAACTATTCTCCTTGGCGTTCCGATTTGGCTCAGATATCCTTCCTGGTGCAAACCTGTGGCTCTGGCTGACTACCCGCTCCTTGTATAACCTAGGCTACAACTCTGACAGTATTGAAATAACACACTCCATGGCCCAAATACTATGAAGAGTAATTGGAGCTGCTATTTTGTAAAACATTCCTATCCCTTTGAAAGCCCCATTTAAATAAAGGACACAATTTTATATGACATAATATAAATAACCAGTATTAACCTTATGATTACGTAAGAAAATACTGTGCACACCCAAATATATAGGACCACCTCAATGCTGCAGGTCTCTGTTTTATGTGTGTTTGTTCCCTGTAGTCTCCTCCTACCTACTTCCACCCTCTAGCTGCTCCTCCTACCTACTTCCTGTGGAGGGGTTTAAAGGGCAGACTGAGTGCTGACTCAGTCAACCTTACGTTGTTGTTCTGAGCAGTTCATTTTCTGGTATTCCTGATTCCTGTGTATAATCCAACTTGTCTGTCCATCCATTCTGGTGTTGACCTGTGCCTCTGTCTGACTAATCTCCTTGGCGTTCCGATTTGGCTCAGATATCCTTTCTGGTGCAAACCTGGCTGACTACCCGCTCCGGTTTGCCAACATTGTATATGTCAGATGAGAATGTCGGGGCATATAACGGCTTGCCAAGTAATTATTGGTAGTTCTTATTATAACACAAAAAATACCAGTGATAAATATAGACAACTAACCCACAAAAGATATTCTGTCTAGTGTAGGGAGGTCAAAGTCACAGCGCTAGGAAAAACTCTCACCAGAGGAAGCATCCAATTACCTAAAGCACAGCATTATGCTGAGCACTCCTAATGAGGAAAAAGCAACAATGTATCACAGAGCGCAGGTAGTAAAATCCCAGACAAAGTCGGGGCTCGCAGCGGCTTGCCATAAAAAGATCCCTGTAATGGGATAAACACATGTATGTGCTGAGAGCAAAGGGAAAACGAATGATGCCAAAAAATAGAATCCTTAAGTGTACCCGAGCATGCATCCGGCCTGTCACTGGATGATAAAGGTATCACAAAAACATGGTATGGCCTTTATAACATCCTATATAATAAAATGCTAGCGATGTTTGTCAGATGCCGTCATGTGCAGTAGAGACTGCCCACGTTCGGAGTGAGGCAGCGTCAGAACGCAGAGCAGGACCGGAGCAGTGAGGTAGAGGCAGTATGCAGAGCAGGCCCGGAGCAGTGAGGTAGAGGCAGTATGCAGAGCAGGCCCGGAGCAGTGAGGTAGAGGCAGTATGCAGAGCAGGACCAGAGCAGTGAGGTAGTGACAGTATGCAGAGCAGGCCCAGAGCAGTGAGTTAGAGGCAGTATGCAGAGCAGGATTGGAGCAGTGATGTAGCGGCAGTACGCAGAGCAGGACCGGAGCAGTGAGGTGGCGGCAGTACGCAGAGCAGGACCGGAGCAGTGAGACGGCAGCAGTACTCAGAGCAGGACCGGAGCAGTGAGGCGGCGGCAGTACACAGAGCAGGACTGGAGCAGTGATGTAGCGGCAGTACGCAGAGCAAGACGGAGCAGTGAGACAGCGGCAGTACGCAGAGCAGGACCGGAGCAGTGAGTCGGCGGCAGTATGCAGAGCAGGACCGGAACAGTGAGGCGGCAGTATGCAGAGCAGGACCGGAACAGTGAGGCGGCAGTATGCAGAGCAGGACCGGAGCAGTGAGGTGGCGGCAGTACACAGAGCAGGACCGGAGCAGTGAGACATAATCCGGACCTTGGCTTTCACACTAGTTAACGATAAATGGTACTGTGATCACTGACTGTGCCGGGGAACAAAACCGGCTTGCCACAAAATCGAGTTGCAGGTCTAGGACGTGTGCCACGTTGAGCATTGTTGCTTTTATTTATTTTATATCTTTCAGCCATTGTGGAACACAGGAACCATATGGAAAGTTGCTACCTCAAGGAGGCAGGGCACTTGTAAACTAATGCTCTCTTCTGTTTCAAGGTGCTCTGCTCAGAAGAACACTAGGGCTGAATCTTCTCATAGATTTTTATTATTTTCTCACCCATGGGGTGTTTCTTGCCCCTCATTACGCTGGCTCCTTTTACCTGTTCCTCTTGCACGCAGCACCGATCATGAAGCAGACTTGATCCTTGATGTCTGCTTCAGGATGTCTGTGCACTTAAACAGCCACTCTCCTTTTCCTTCCCTCAAAGGAGGCAGAATATGGAAGACACAGAAGTGGCAGATGGTCCAGGTTCCAGGAGTATGTCTTGTCCCTGTCTGTCTGTCTATTCCAGCCGCAGTCTGAGGTCTGCTGTGCTGCATGGCTCATTCTTGCGCTCTGGATACTTTCTCTATTTATTTTATTTTCCTTTTATTTTATATACATGTAATTACAAGTAGTGCCCAGACTTCTCTTCCCTGCATGGGAACCCCCATTTGTGACTACGGAGTTTGGCAGTGGTTGGTGCAGAGCCACAGAACCATTATTTTAATCCTCAGCATCAGGTAGGTTCCAGGTCGTGGGACCAGCACAGTTGTGCCTGGCTTTCCCTCCCCTACATGTGAACCTCTTGGATGGAGTCCCCTGCAGGTAAAGCAGCACTCAGTGCAGGTGGCTGGAGAGCCACATGACCATTTTTACTTTTCTTCTTTTTCATTTTACTATTATTCAGGTTTCCTGGGCTTGAGGAAAGGAGGCGATGGAGGTCTTTTTCTCCTTCCCTTCTCTTCCTTCAAAGATAATGGGCTCTGAAGTTACCAGTTTATGCAGTATGTTTTTCCAGGAAAGAATAATGTTTTTCATCCACTTGAGCAGTGGAGAGTGGGGTTAGCTGTAGTCACTTTCATATAAAGTGTTTATTTGATGTCACAGTACCTTGTTTCCAGTGCCGCCGCTTCACCGACGTTCGGCGTCTTTCCACGCGTCATCTGCAGGCAAGAGGCTTCAAGCATGCTGCAGGCCTCTGTTTTATGTGTGTTTGTTTCCTGTAGTCTCCTCCTACCTACTTCCTCCTTCTAGCTGCTCCTCCTACCTACTTCCTGTGGAGGGGTTTAAAGGGCAGACTGAGTCCTAACTCAGTCAACCTTACGTTGTTGTTCTGAGCAGTTCATTTTCTGGTATTCCTGATTCCTGTGTATGATCTGGCTTGTCTGTCCATCCATTCTGGTGTTGACCTGTGGCTCTGTCTGACTATTCTCCGTGGCATTCTGATTTGGCTCAGATATCTGTTCTGGTGCAAACCTGTGGCTCTGGCTGACTATCTGCTCTGTGTATGACCTAGGCTTGTCTGACTACCCACTCTGGTGTTGACCTGGGGCTCTATCCACTGAGCATCCAGCATACATACGCTCCAGTGGATATCCTATCTGGTGCAAACCTGTGGCTCTGGCTGACCACCCGCTCCGTGTATGACCTAGGCTTGTCTGACTACCCACTCTGGTGTTGACCTGGGGCTCTCTCCACTGCACATCCAGCATTCCATCGCTTCAGTGGATATCCTTTCTGGTGCAAACCTGTGGCTCTGGCTGACTACCCGCTCTGTGTTTGACCTTGGCTCGTCTGACTATCCTATCTGGTGCTTACTAGAAGGCTCTGTCTGTTCGCTCAGTTTGTTGGTTCCGTTATTCAGACATCCTTCCTAGTACTGACCTGGGGCTCTAGCAGACTGTTAGCTACTGACTGCAGGCTGAGTCAGAATCTCTTGGGCGTTACCTTACCACGAGACTCCAGTGGGCTGAGGCCTAGTCTCGAACAGTGTGGTGCAGAGGTTGGGAGACTGCTATTCCTGATACAGTGCTCGCTGTTTCAATCACCCATTGTGCGTATTTATATATTGCATTACTATCATTATTCTCATAATAAAGGTTCAATTAACTATACCGTCTGACTCCTGGTTTTGCTTGCCAGCCATAACATTTGATCAGTCAGCTCACGAAGTTCTCTTGATGTATCGAATAAACAGATAAAACAAATGTGTAGAATTAAACATTTATCGATTGTGCTTACAAATTGTAATTATTATTTAGAAAATGTTGATCATGGATGTGAAGATTGTTCAGTCAAATAACTTGCAATATTGATGAATATTTTAAACATGCTCTATTTGAATAAAAGGTAAAACTGTAAAAAAAAAAAAAAAAAAAAAGTTGACCAGGCACACTGTTCTCAGTCGAGCAAAACATAAATAAAAGGTTCATTATGTGCATGAAGCATGATAAGTCAAAAGGATTTTGCAAAACAATGTTGATTCAACAAAAGATTAGACAACACATTAAAGTGTTGTTTGTGCAAATAAAGCTTGTTCGCTCGAACAGAAGATTTAACAAAAACATGAGCATAAGTGGACCAATGAGAATAGTAGAAATAGCTGTTACAATGTATGTTTATATAATTCAAGATAAACAGTTGTTGGGCTGCTGAAGATGATGAGAAATGTAGTTTTGTGCCTGAGATCTAAAAACGTGCAAACAGGAGGGGAACAAAACACATCATGAATTTTGCTAGTGGAACTTAAAGCAACCTCTTCTGGCATTCTGGGTAAAAAGCTTTAGACATACTAGGGGATATCCACAAACCAATGGTACCTGCTGAAAGCGCAAGGTCTTCTGAAAAAAAATGGTGTATAACGTGGGTTGTTTACAAAAAAGTAGCAAAAAAAATTGCCATTTGAATGTAAACTGCAACAAAAGTGTGAAAATATGCTTAGAACTGAGGGTTGAGAAGGCTTAGTAGCAAGGAGGTTAAAGGGGATGTTTAACCCCTTTACAACTTTGCCGAAATCGTTTTGTTATCTACTGTAAATAATGAAAAGTGTATACTTTTTTTTTTTTTTTTTTTTTAAAGAAAACGCTTGTTTGGTGATATTAAAAGAATAAACGCAGCTCTGTACCTACTTCCGGCAAGACTGTGTTTAACGGATTTGTACCGCAGTCTGACGCTTCTAACCAGCCTCCTTCGATGACGGAGGCTTTCTGTCTGTAAGCTGGAGCGCTCCCATTGGCAGAGATCTTATTGGCAGAGATCCATTAGCACTTTACCAGTGTTTCTTCTATGCGACTGCAGAACCCCAAAATAGGTTGTATTAGCCTTTTGGGGAGTCTGAAGACTGACCCCCCTCGACTGGTATATAACCTGGAATTATGTGTCTCTTTGCAGATTGCACACAAACCTCCATGTACCCTGTGTGACCGGCCTCCCAACCCGATACAGAGAGCGTGTGAGGACCTTATTACGCTCTTAATCATGATGTTAGAGAAAGCTTTAGCATTCATAGGAGTAAAAATTACATTTAAATTAATTGGAATTTTGTGAATTTTTATTTCTCCCAAATGGTGCATTTGATTTAATCTAAAACGATTTCAGTTTTCTTTGCGTACAAAATCATGTTTTTTCCTTAGTTAATTTGCGGTTTATATCTGTTTACTAACATTTTTTACACTTGTAGCCTGAGACCTTTTCTTTGAATTCTGCCAACTTCTCAGATGGACACGGTAGACTGGGCTGGACTTTCCATGCAGCCATTCAGGGTATCCTATTGAAATGTTGCCCTCTATTTGGGGATCAACAAAACAACACATTTAAAATGTCACCTGCATTAAAAGGGTGACATCAGAATGTCACCCGCATCAAAAGGGAAACATTATGATGTTGCAGGCTTAAGTGTCGCCTACCGTTGGTTTAGGTAGTATGCCTCCTGCAGCAATGCAATTCTGATGTCGCAGGCTTAAATGTCGCCTACCGTTGGTTTAGAGAGCTTACAGGATATTATTAACAGAACACAATGAGGAAGTTCCTTACAATAAACTCACCCCAGTGCAGATGAAGGCAGTTCCGGTGCATCACATGGGATATTTCCTGCAGAACAATTTCAACTACTGTTTTTCTGTATATAAAACCTGTTAAACAGATAGAACTGGCTTATTTTAACAAAATTTAATCTTGTAGACATTAAAAAAATAAATCAAATGATGGCAGTCTGATCTCTCAAACCTTTATAGTTTGAGAGATATTCGCAGCTAAAGTTCCCCCTTTCTTCCCTTGCACTGACATCAGCGCTGTAGCTGATAGCAGGAGATCCTGGTCCCGGGAACGGCTGTCGGCTCTTCAGCAGAGCAGAAATACCGCAGTCTAAAAAGAAATGCTTCATTGGAAAGGTTTACAAAGTGTGCCTGGTTTGCAAGCACACTTTGCAGACCGTTACAATTAAGTACCTATTTTTAAATATCACTATTTCGGCTCTGCTGAGGAGCCAACGGACAATCCCGGGACCAGGATCTCCTGCTATCAGCTAGAATGCTGATGTCAGTGCAAGGGGAGGGAGGGGGAACTTTAGCTGCGAATATCTCTCAAACTATAAAGGTTTGAGAGATCAGATTGCCATCATATGATTTATTTTTTTAATGTCTACAAGATTAAATTGCGTTAAAATAATCCAATACTATCCCTTTAAACCCTCAGATGCAAGAGATGACTCTAACCTTATTTCACAGTGTGCAGTAAATGTCTGGCATTTAAGGGGTTAGAACTATTCTGGCGAAAATAATTAAAGTAGAACTGTACACCCAAAGAACCAACACCAGCGCCTACCGTATATGTCAAAAGTGGGTTATTCTAGGGAGGTCATGCCATTGTCCACACTTTTCATGTCTGCCATCAAAACTTCTTATTAATTCCCACCAGGCCACCTTGTTCTCCATAGTGGCGAGACGTCAGAATCATTGTGCACCTCCTGAATCATGATAATGACATTGGCTTGGAATTGCGGAGATGAGCCATTTCTTATGAGCAAGAAGATCCTGGAAGTGATGTTCCGTAGAGGACTTGGTAGTGCCCATAGGATCCCACTGAATGGCACATATTGTAGAGTGGAGGATGTCTTTGAGGGTATAGTTCCCGTTTAAATAAATTGTGGACCCTTAGGCAGCAGAAGATTTGGGGGGTGACAGCATGTGCATGTGCCTCATGTGCTTTGCAGCCTCCTGGGCTGTGCACCAGCTGCTCCTCTGGTAGTTCAGCCCCTGTGTGATCGCGTGGAGGCATGCTTTCTAAACCAACAGCAGGCGACACTTAAGCCTGCAACATCAGAATGTCTCCCTTTTGATACGGGTGACATTTTAAACTCTCCGTTTTGTTAGTCACCAAATAGTGGGTGACATTTCTATAGTGAACCACCATCTAGAGCCCAGCATTTCAGCACTAAAGTTAGCACCAGTTGGAACCCAAGAAAACCAGTTCATTTTCCCATTCAATCCCATGCGCTAGGCATGAACATGCATTATGCGACCCACTTTAATGGGTGCACACAATTTTTTTGGGAGCAGAGTCCCCTAATGCATGTTTCCACATGCCGATGCAGGAATTGAAGGGGCAAAAAAGCCTTAAAAAAAACCCTGTAACCAGTAGATGTATTGATATTGGGCCCTAATCCCATATCAATACACCCATAGGCAAATCCCGTGAAGACACACCCTGCATTGCATTAAACATAGCCATAATCCAACTAGAAAAATGTCACCCACACAGACACACCCTCCTCCTTGACCACGCCCAACACCCAGGAGGCCCAAGTACTGACCTTGGCTTGTCCATCAACTCCGACATAGGATGTGCCACTGGGAGCCCAGTAGCTGCAATCAGTAGTAGAGAAAGGAGCCTGCAAATAGGGGTGAGGATATGGTATTATTAAATGATACATTGAAGGCATGGTCTGAAAGTTAGGGGGTGAACCAGGACAGGGATGTGTTACTGAGGCCAATGCGGTAGAGGTTTGTAAGAGAAGTGGGTGATCACCTATGGCAAATGCTGCTGAGCAGTCAAGGAGAATTAGTATGGAGATTTGGATTTAATTGTGAGGGGCATAGAAGATTTTAAGAGGAGTGAAACTGGGTTAGACCGTTATATACAAGCTTTCGAGGAGCTTAGTGGCAAAGGAAAATAAGAAGATATTTTAATAGAAAGGTGGGATCAAGAGAAGATTTCTTTAGAATTTTTATGATAACTGGATGTTTGAATGTTGAGGGGACATTGCCAGTAGTAATGTACAGGCTGATTAGGTGGATAAGAATTTATCTGTAGCCAACCATGTTGCCTTCCTTTTTTTTCCAGACCTCATGACTCAGTCTTCTGTGTCATCCAGTGGTGGAAAGGTTAACCTTGACAGCCTGGCTCTTGAAGTTTAAGGCCTGTAATCTGGTTTTGTCTAAGGCATATGGCTGGTTTTTTTTCCTCAAGTGGTGTGAAGACTATGGCTCGTAACCGCATCCTTTTTACCTTCCAAATTTCTTGGCTTTCCTCCAGAATAGCCTCCATAAAGCCCTTATTCTTACATCTATCAAGGTTCAGATCTTGGCCTTGTCTGTTTTTCAGGAGTGCATTGAATTGCTGCCAGATGTTCAGAGTGCTGTACAAGGGATGGCTTAGACCTACCCTGTCTTTTGCAATCCCATTCCTCTAATGGACTTAAATCTGAGAGGGATCCATGTGAGCCATTGTTTTCTGTAACTCTTTGTTACTTGACCTGCAAGACAGCGTTCTATCTAATGGCCATGTCTGTCCACCACGTGGCCACGCTGCAGGTTTAGCACCCTTTTTGATTTTTCATCACATTTTAGTTGGTTTTGCATTCCCACTTTGATTTTCTTTCCAGGGTGGTTTCTGATTTTCATAATAATGTGGAGATTATGCTTCCTTCTCTTTGTCTTGCATCTTCTAACAGAGAGAAGCAGGAGCTTCACTGATTTGGGTTATTTAGGTGTCTTAACGAGATAGTAATGTAAAAAAAAAAAAAACTAGTTATAGGAGTGTTCATTTTAATTTGCTATAATGCATAGCATATTTTAAAATCTTGCTACCTTCATATTCTTCTTCAAATTAGATTTAAAAGATTCTCCCTCCCGCCCTTTCTATTATGTCAGGCAACGATCCTTCATATCCGAAAGACGGTCGCTTGATTGGATGGATTGCAACGAGGGACAATATTGTGTGTGTCCGTATAAGGAAAACACTACCTCCCCCCCCAGACGAAAGGTAGCAGGGATTTTCTTATGCTGACACAATATTGTGTCCCTCTTTGCGATCCATCCGGAGTGGCTTTCGGATCTGCCTGACGTAATGGCAAGGGAGCGGTGAGGAAATCTTTTAAATCTAAGTTGAAGAAGACTATGAATGTAACGAGATTTAAATATATGCTATGCATTATAACATTGGTATCCCTTTAAGAACTACATTTATCACATTGAACCTTTTCGTAAATCGAATTTACTTTTTGCTATCCCTGAGGGCCCTCATTCAGGCCAGGCAATGTCTAAGGTGAGAGCAGCATCTTGGATTAAGGTGACCATTCTCTGGGTCTGTGTCATTAAGAGGCCAGTGCCTTTTTAGGGCAATGGCTTATTCCTCCAGGATTCCTTACCATGTCAATGTACTGGCCACGGCTGAGGACAGTTTTGGGAGAAAGGTCCTACTGGTTTTCTTATTCAGAGTTTCTCTCCCCCTCCCTGGAATACAGGTGGGATAGGTTTGGTATATCTACATGGTGTTCATGTGTTCCACAATGCACAAAAGGAAAAAAAGGAGTTTTTGCGTACTTCACGATAAATCTTTTTCTCTTAGTCCTGGTGGGAAAGCATTGGGTAAAGATGCTATCTCAAAGAGGCCGGTCACTTGCTGAATAGCACTCTCTGGAGGAAAAGACTCCGTTCCAGTTCCACTTTACCCCCGTCCAGCAGTAGTAGCTTCAGTTTCAACATATAGCAAAGATGCAAGCAAAAAGAAGTAGGGCAGGAAAGTGTTCAACATACCAGAGAACCCAAAGGACACCACTGACCAGAACTCAAACAACATGTTTTTCTCCGGCCGGGATGTTCTGTGTTCCACAAGGAGTAAGCAAAAAGGATTTTTTTTTGTAAGCACACAAAAATCGCATTTTACACAACAAGAAAAGCCCATATATAAAACACATTTTGTTTTACCCATTAAAATGTATACTTCTCATTTAAGCCTCTGAGCGCCACTCAAAAGGGTAATAGATTTGCTCAGTGGTATTATACCTTGTTTGCAGAGCGGACTTAAACCATGCACTGTTTAACCCCTTAAGCCTTTGAGTGCCAGAGGGGTACGCAACGCATTGCTTTGCAGTGCGTTGCGTACCCCTCTGGCACTCAAAGGGTTAATGACCGATGACGTGCCAGGACCGTCACCGTTTTTTTTCGCTGAAGGACCAGTTTCGGTCCTGGCACATCACGTACTTTGTGCCTACTGCTCTTCTACAGGAGCTCTGTAAGCACAAATGGTGTCTGAAACTGACCGCTCCAGAACTAGACAATTCTCTCTCAAACTCCCATTTGGCGCTCCGGTACATGTAATCGGTCACATGTGCCAGGGCGCCAGCAGCGATCAGAGCAGTCCTTAAAGGAGAACTCTCACCTCTAGTAAACTTGTCTTCATTTAAAAGTTCCCTTCTATTGAAGACGTTATCTGGTTTTATTTTTCATTATAAATCTTTATTTGCCGAGATACTGCCTTTTAACCCATTAACGACCATGTGCCGTGCTATGACTGTCACTCGGTTTTTGTGTTAAAGACCGGTGACGGTCGTAGCACGTCACGTACATTTTACTTACAGCGCTCCTCCGGGGAATGAGATTGACCGCTCCAAGACTGAAGCAGTCTCTCTCAGTCCCCAGTGCGGCGTACCAGAATGCGTTACAGGTCACGTGTGCCGGCACATCGGAATCTTCAAAGGGGTCCTGAAGGGAAGGTTACTTCCCAGGACCGCGGACGCCAACGGGTTAATGTTAAGTCGGTGACATCAGTTCCCTACAGGCTGTGGTACAGCTGTGTCCCGCAGCCTGTCAATCTACCTCTGTTCCCCTCCTCAAGTATCGTCTCCTTCCCACCTCCTCCAATGATGGAGGATTCTGGCATATGACCTATTGCAAATGCGCGTCCAGGTCATTGTACAGGCACACACTGAGCACGTTCATGCACTCAGTCCTTTATAAAAAAAAGTGACAGTCTGCTTGCCTCTGTAGCTATTTTTAGTTCGAAATGCCACTTTCTCTAAAGGACTGAGGGCATGACCACGCTCAGTCTAGGCCTGTACAATGACCTGGACGTGCATTTGCAAGAGAGCACGCCGGGTCATATGCCGGAATCTTCCGTCATCGGAGGAGGTGGGAAGGAGACGATACTTGGAGAGGGAAACAGAGGAAGATTGACAGTTTGTGGGACAGAGTTGTACCACAGCCTATAGGGAACAGACATCACCGGCTTAACATTAAATGGCAATAGCTCGTCCAATAAAGATTTATAATGAAAAATAAAACATCTTCACTAGAAAGAAACTTTTAAAACGAAGACACGTTTACTAGGGGTGAGAATTCCCCTTTAAGGGAAGGTAACTCTCCCAGACAGCTGGTCATTAAGGGGTTAATAACTGTTAAGAACAATTTTACAGAGAATATAGGCCAAGATACTCTCTGGGATACCAGTGTTTCCCACAGCTAATTACCCTGATTGGAAATGGTGGAAATTTTAGACAATAAATTATTACAGAAAGGAAAGATTTCATATTTAGAAGGTCCGCAAAGAATAGAGTAAATTAAAATCTGATTAAGCTATTCCCATTTTAGTAAGAGCTTAACGGTCCATAGATAATAGGAATAAGTACAAACCCTTTAAGAAGCAGTGTATAATGCAAACCTCTCTGCTCCATAAAATGTTAGTGGTAGTAATTCATTATTTTGTCTTTTTGTATTCTTCGTGTATATATAAACGCTAATTTTCCTGTATGTTTTATTACTACTTTTTCATCTTCACTTATTTTTTACACCTTTATGTCTGTGAACAAAGTGATTGTCTGTGCATTGATGCACAGACAATCCCTTTGTTCATTACGTATATGTAGCCAAGAAATGTCCTGCTGCTCTCCTGACCGCACACATATGTAACTATTTGAACATGTCACAGTACCTTGTAGCGCCGCCGCTTCTGGAGATACTTACAATGACGCTCCGGCGTCATTTCCACAAGCGGTTAGATACATCTGTGCTACATGCGTCATCTGCAGGCGCAAGGCTTCAGCTTGCTGCAGGCCTCTGTTTTATGTGTTTGAGGCCTGTAGTCTCCTCCTACCTACTTCCTCCCTCTAGCTGCTCCTCCTACCTACTTCCTGAGGAGGGGTTTAAAGGGCAGACTGATTCCTGACTCAGTTACCCTTACGTTGGTGTTCTGTGCAGTTCGTTATTTGTATTCCTGATTCCTGTGTATGATCCGGCTTGTCTGTCCATCAATTCTGGTGTTGACCTGTGGCTCTGTCTGATGATTCTCCTTGTGCTTTCCGATTTGGCTCAGATATCCTTTCTGGTGCAAACCTGTGGCTCTGGCTGACTACCCACTCCGTGTATGACCTAGGCTTGTTTGACTACCCACTCTGGTGTTGACCTGGGGCTCTGTCTACTGTGCATACCATCGCTTCAGTGGATATCCTACCTGGTGCAAACCTGTGGCTCTGGCTGACTACCCGCTCCGTGTATGACTTTGGCTCATCTGACTATCCTATCTGGTGCTTACTAGAAGGCCCTGTCTGTTCGCTCCTAGGGTTGGTTCCGTTATTCAGACATCCTTCCTAGTATTGACCTGGGGCTCTAGCAGACTCCCAGTTACTGACTGCAGGCTGAGTCAGTATCTCTTGGGCATTACCTTACCGCGAGACTCCAGCAGGCTGAGGCCTAGTCTGGGACAGTGTGATGGTGATATTGGGAGACTGCTATTCCTGATACAGTACTAGCCTTTTCATTCACCCACTGTGTATATATTTATATTTATATATTGCATTACTGTTATTATTCTCATAATAAAGGTTCTATTAACTATACCGTCTGACACCTGTTTTTGCTTGCCAACCGTAACAGAACAGACATGATGGAGAAGGGGGAGGGAGAGACTTGATGGAGAAGGGGGAGGGAGAGACACATGATGGAGAAGGGGATAGAGAGACTTGATGGAGAAGGGGAAGAGAGAGGGACATGATGGAGAAGGGGAAGAGAGAGGGACATGATGGAGAAGGAGAAGAGAGAGGGACATGATGGAGAAGGTGGAGAGAGACATGATGGAGAAGGTGGAGAGAGAGGGACATGATGGAGAAGGAGGAGAGAGAGACATGATGGAGAAGGGGAGGGAGAGACACATGATGGAGAAGGGTGATAGACATGTACAGCAGGTGTACAGAAGATGCAGGCAATGTAGCTGTGTAGTAATTGGGGGCATGAGTTAAACCTTTCAGTGTGAGAGGGATACACAAGCATTAGAAATCAATGCTTTGTGTACCTCTCTGGTACTGAAAGGGTTAATAATGCAAACAACGGAGCATAAAATGGCTAACAGTCAACTGCGCTAAGAGGGATCCTCCTGACTATCATAGTACCCAGCGCAGAGCTCATGAAATGATTCCCCGAATAGTTATTGATAAAAAGAGGAAAGAATTCATGACAGCGATATGCGCTCATATACATTCTTTCATGTTTTCATCAATAAGTAATCAGAGAATGATTTAATGAGTCTCCGTTCACTGGGCTTTGCTGTGCGCTGTGTACTGTGATAGTCAGGAGGCTCCCTCTTAGCGGAGTTCACTATTTGACAAGTTATGCTCCGTTGTTTGCATTATGAACCCTTTCAGTACCAGAGGGGTGCATAATGCATTGATGTGTAATGCCTTGCATAGGCCTTTCAGACGAAAGGGTTAACTCATGGCCACCGACTATCAGTAGAATTGTAGTAACCCAACAAGTGCACAGCTACATGTTGCAGCAAATCCTCTGTGACTCCTACCTTCCACCACGCTATCTCTCACAATATGAGCGTACCCGGGGCTACATTCATTCACCGCCGGTGGAGAAGGTGTGTGGTGTGTGGGGCATGAGTGTGTGTCTGTGGTGTAGGCGTGAGTGGCAGCCATTTTTTTTTTTCAGACTTGGATAGTGGCCAGGCCAACTCCCTGAAGTGATTTTCACAGGCGTAGCAGGATCTTTCGGCCCCTGCAACTCCTGTAAAGATCATGCCCCCATTCAATGACCCAGTGGGAACAGCAACTCCTCCTTACTGCCACCCCTGGGTGTGTTTTGCCAGGCACAAGTCTTCTTTTATAAATATATAGATATATATAGTGTATATTTTCGTATTTGTTTGTCTAATGTCTATCCCTTAATTCTGAACCCCTTTTTGGTTTTGCCATGGTGTATATTTTTTAAATTAATGTATTAAACGTGTATATAAATTTGAAGCTATCTTTTGTTTAATGCTTTGGTACAGCTGCTAAACGGTCCTTGACCCAGTTTAGAAGGTATCTCTAGAGGTCTTAGGGTTGTCGGAGCCTTTTAGAGGTGTTGTTAATTTTTGAGACACTCCTCTACCAGGTGTTCCCCCTGTGGTACATCCGCTCTTACCAATGGGCTGTCATTTCTTTTGGGTGTAGAGCTACTAATGAACACAGTGGTAAATTCCATAGTTTTCAAAGATTTCAGTACCCTTGAAGGAGTAGAAGTGTAAATAAAATTTTTACCTTTAGCACCACCTTCTCTAAACTTTTGTGCTTATCAGATGCAGGTAGAAAGGTAGGTTACCTCTCATTTAACACAGGGGCTTGCTTTCTTTTCAAAATGGTACGCTTTGTCTGCCATTTCATCTAATCTGTATCTGTTTGAAGCATTTAAAGTGGACCTGTTATCTTGACTTTATATTTTAATTTTCCAAAATTTTATTAGTAGAAATGAAAGCTTACATGACCATGAAATATTTGTCAGCAGTTGTTAGTAATAATTTTGAATGTAAACCTATGACAATACACATGGAAACATTGTAATCAGCATATTTCCAAAATATCCAAATAGGATGGTATCTGGACTGTAAAGGTAGGCCCTTAGGGTATATTGCCTTATCAGATTTATACACCATGGCATAGAAAGAGAAGAATAGATATGAAGATGAAGTGAAAAGTAAATTTATGGAAGGGGAAGAGCGGGTACTCTGGTCTATAACATGGAATCCATCATCTCCAGGCCCCTACAGAGTCGGACCGTGGGGTATCTGCACCATGAATAAAGGCAACTAGAGTCTCCCTACAAAGGTCTCCAATATACATTTATACTTGACTTCGGTCGTTGGCTCTCAGGGAACCACAGAACATATACCAAGACTCCATACTTTATGATAAAAAAGGAGAGTATCCATGACAAGTGCATGATGTTTCTTCTTCTCCAGAATGGCCACATGGTTCAATTTATCATGCCACTCAAAAGCTGTGGGGTGAGACCACTCTTTCCATTGTAATTATATGAGATTTTTTAGCCGAGTTAGCCGTGAAGCAAAGCTCCTCTACTGGATTGTGCACGTAATAGAATCCAGGAAAACCAGAAATAAATACATGAAAGGTTCAAATGGGGTGTTCAGGCTTAAGATCTTATTTATCTCTCGCGCGATATGATTCCAGTAGGGGGCAATCATCTGACATGTCCACCACACGTGAAACAAGGAACCTATCTCTTTATCATATCTCCAGCAAAGTGGAGAGCAATCTGGGAACATCCTAGCTAGATGCTGATGAATGTAATATCATCTCTTCAGAAACGTAAACATTGCTTCTTTATTTGTGACCGATCAGGTGTACTGGAAAGGAGATTCTTAAACACTATGCACCACCTGAGCATGGGCCAACTGAGCACCAGTTCTTCCACCCACTGTAACAGAAGATTGGGTTTGTGATCCAGAGTGGCAGAGTTTAATAGTTTATATATTTTTGAGATTATGTGTGAAGTTAACGAATCTCGTTTCCACACCTGTTTAAAATGTCAGGGGTCTCTCTGAATATATTTTGATGGAGGGTTCCCCTAGAATTCTTGATTTTTTTTTTTTTTTTTTTAGTTTTTATCTTTGAAAACGTCATTCAAAACTGCCATTGATTAATGTTAGCCAATAGTCCAACACATGTATAATTTAGGAGATATTTACACTTTTCTATTTCTAGGGAATGTGAACATCGCCTGGTGCAGCACAGAGTTTAATTAGCATACGAAGCATAACTGAAAAGCTTAATTAGTCTATGAAACATCACTTAAAAGCTTCATTGAGATATGAAACCTTAGGGGTACCATCATTAACATACGGTATCAAGTATGGATATCTCATTAACTGCATATTTGTTGGTCGTTTGGCAGTTTTTTCATAAAGGCTGTTTTTAATGAAGTTCCGCTTTAAAGTGGAATTTTCATCTTTACATTTAGCCCCAAATCCTTACTATGGTTGCAATATACATAGAAATACTTGTCATTTTCAGTATAAGTGCGGCATAAGTAAGAGAGAGACATTTTTCGGCAGGCAGGCACCGGGTGGGATCTTGCAAGAGGCGATCTCTGCACCTCCACTGTCAGTCCCTTCCTGTGCCCTAAAGGGTTAGTAATGTCTAAAAAAAACTTTTTTGCATTTAGAAGAGCTTAAAAAGCTGATCTAAATGCAAAAAAACGTATCTCTCAAACCGCTATGGTTTAAGAGATACGGGCGTTTAAAGTTTGCTGTTTCCTACTGACAGCTGTAAAGCACACGTTTTAGACCATTCCAATGAAGGGATTTCGTGTAAGTAACGATATCCCGGCACTTCTCAAGCATCTCCGTGTCGACCGACATGGATTGAGAAATCAAACTTTAAACACCCGTATCTCTTAAACCATAGCGGTTTGAGAGATACGTTTTTTTGCATTTAGATCAGCTTTTTAAGCTCTTCTAAATGCAAAAAAAGTTTTTTTTAGACCTTACTAACACTTTAAGTCACAATGTTTCCAACTCGACAGTCGTGGAGTTAAAAGGGATTAACTGACACACGTGCTGGTTTATATTATGAATATTACCCAAGTCTCTCCTCCATCTTTGTGAAGCTGCTAAAAGATGTAAAGGTATCTACATTTTCATTGCATTTTGTGCAATAAAGATTATTGTTTTTTTCTCATCTTTCAATTACATTTTTGAGCGATTTTCTCTAATATAGAAATGCAGATAACCAGTCCCCAAGATTTAAGTTGTGTGTGCTTTTGGTATGTATGGTTACGTGGTTTATATCTCATTATTTTGTGTCTGAAACACAATGGTGCACAAATCGTAATATTTTATAGGAATACTTACGCCTTCAAATGAAATTTTAGTGGTTTAGAAAGGCAATCTCATACTAAACTTAGATCAATAAGCATTTGCTAGTGGAACATAAAAAATATACTCTAAAACAGTTTTTGTTCATTTACCTAATTGGAGTTTCAGTGAAATAATTGTTTATTGCATTCTGGGTAAATGTGTTGGTCATGTTAAAGGTATAGTAATACCTAAAATGTAAAAAAAAATATGTTGTAGGGTTTATCCCCCTGAGTAAAACAAGAGTACTCCCACTGCTGAAAGATGTTTCATTCAAAAGTTATTAATTTTCAAAGTTGAATTTTTTAGGTGCAATATCACAGTGGCCTGAAATTGTAGAGTGGCGCTGTTGCTACACGATCCTATGGACAGCTCTGGTCTCAGGACCATAAATCTCCATAGGATGGTGTAGCAACAGCGCCACTCTACAATTTCAGGCCACTGTGATATTGCACCTAAAAAATTCAACTTTGAAAATTAATAACTTGTGAATGAAACATCTTTCAGCAGTGGGAGTACTCTTGTTTTACTCAGGGGGATAAACCCTACAACATATTTTTTTTTACATTTTAGGTATTACTATCCCTTTAAGGGATATTCACAATTGGTGGTATCTTTTAAGCCTATGAGTGCCATAGGGGTACAGAATGCATTGCAAAGCAATGCGTTCCGTACCCCTCTGGCACTCAAAGGGTTAAAGTGGAACTACCACCCTATATAATGTGCCCTCCCCCCCACAATTATTAGGCATATGGCGACTAGCTTCTTAATAGTGCTGTTATCTCACACAAGTAGCCAGTTCTGAAGTAATCCTTATTCTTTGGAGACAGCTAAGCTTCATGCCTTAGAGCTGTCTGCACGCCTGCGCCATCAGTCCCTTCCGATGCCTTAAGGCACCAAGCAATTCCTCCTACAGGAGACCAGGACAGACAGTGCAGACGTCTCTAAGCCAAGATGTCTGTGTGCCAGCCTGGTTTCCGGTCTCCGAAGAATAAGGATTACTTCAGAACCGGCTACTTGTGTGAGATAATTAAAGGGATAGTAATGTTTCATAATAAAAGCAGCTCTAATTAATCATCATGGTATTTGGACTTTGGAGAGTATTATTTCAATTCTGTCAGAGTTGTAGTTCAAGAGTAACTGAATGATAAAGTATCCCCCTCCCGCCCCTTTTACTGATGTAACACTGCTCAGCCAGATCAGAAGGGAGGTGCCCAGGTAGACTGCAGAGAGGGACAATCTTCAATTACGATAAGGGAAAAAACCTGAAACACTTGTCAAGGGGGGCAGGGCTTTCATTGTTCTCATAGGAAGAAGATTGTCCCCTGCTGTTATCTGTCTGGTCTATGGACTGGATTCCACATCTGAGAAGAGATGGCTTACACCATAAATGTTTGAGAGATAAGACTTATATCATTCTTCGTGTTTTTTTAATGCCTACAAAATAAAATAAAGTTAAAGCGAAGTATTACTATCCCTTTAAGAAGCTAGGTGCCATATGCCTAATTATTGGAGGGCGACTTTATATGGGGTGGTAGTTCTACTTTAAAAGTGTAGTGCCTACTGGAAAAAAAACAGTGTATGCTATGTGAGTTGTTCATAGAAAAGCAACAAAAACTGTGAAAACCATGCTTAACATTGGGGGGTAGAAAAGTTTGGCAGCACAGTGATTAAGAGGGTAGTAAAAACCTTTATGAAATCCTTTATCGGCAACATAAATCATGATTCCCATTTGTTGCAAAAGAACCAGAGGGTTCTGTTAAACTGTCTTGTCATCATATCCATATGGTAGCTGTCCCAGACCTTAATTTTATCCCTCTCCAAATTTGGGATGTCTTACTCTGGTCTTTGTTTTATTTAAACATTCATTTTTTTTAATGACAAGCTATATGTTATAGGGCAGGGATAGCCAAACCTAGTCCTCAAGGGCTACCAACAGAGCACGTTTTCAGAATTTCCATGAATAAGCACAAGTAGACAAATTAAATTGATAGAGCCGCTAATTATTCCACTTGTGCTCTAGCTGGGATGTCCTGGAAACATTAGCTGTTGGGAGCTCTTCAGGACCTGGCTTGAATACTACTGTTATAGGGCTTTTCCTGCTGAGTAAAACCAGCATTGTCTCACTGCTGGTCTTTGTTTTATTTAACAGTTATAAACTTTCAAATCATCAGGAAGTAACAGCTCCATCACTTCCTGGGAGTTCAAACTGTCAGGAAATGTTGCAACTGTTACTAATACTACATTTAATAGAAATGTAGCCAGAGACATAGTTCTCCCATGTAATAGAATAAGTCCAAGGGGTTCACTTTTAAAAGGTCACACTCAAAAGAGTGTGCGACCATATCAAGCATTAACCACGTCGCCATGATAAAAGTGGAGACATGACAATCTTGCACTGCATGCAAGATCGAGATTGTCTTGTCGCCTACTGAAAGGGCGCATACCTTCCATGATTGTCCTCACCATCGCTCTGCCTCCGGATTAATTTCAGCTCCGTTACTGACACTTCCAATACTCATCAGGTTAATAACCCCATTCGAATAAATGGGAGATTTGTTCTTCATAAGACCCTGCATTCTAATTGTGTCTTGATTGTCTGCAAGCATATAGTGCTCAGCTGACATCCAGACTTCCTCCTGCCAAAGTGTGTTTTGTCAGACTGCCGAGTCCAGAGTGTGTATATAAAGGGATTCTGAGAGGATCACATGAGAGAGACTGGACTCGGCAAGACACACTTTGGCCTGGATGTCAGCTGATCAGTATATGTTTGCAGACAATCAGCACAATTAGAATGCAGGTTCTGATGAAGAACGAATCTCCCATTTATTCGAATGGGGTTATTAACGCGGAAGTACCACCTTGAAAACACTTATCTTCAATAACTTCCCATCTGGCAACTAGTTGCTTACTAGCGCTAGTCGCCAGAATTGTGACCTTATTCAAAAGAAATATGCATTCTTACCGGGCTGACAGCAGCACGGAGCGCGGACATCTTGCCATAGTGACGTCCGTGCTCCTGCGCTGTCAGTCCCAGGCAGGTCTAGGAGGCGTTGCTAGAAGCTGTCTGGCTCCAAATGGGACTGACAGCACAGTCGTGCAGACATCACTATGGCAAGATGTCCGCTCTCCGTGCTGCTGTCAGCCCGGTAAGAATGCATATTTCTTTTGAATAAGGTCATAATTGTGGCGACTAGCGCTACTAAGCAGTCTTTGTCTTTTGTATTGTATTTTTGAGCCAGTTCATTTGAGAAAGTGGTCTGTGTACCGTGAAACGTTATGCAAGTCTTTTAATTGGCTTAATTCTTTGTTTTTATATCTATGTGTATTTTATACACTATTAAATTTTTATGAAGACTAAAGTTTGGAGTAGCTTATTTTTCATCTAATCATCTGTGGAAAATCCTGGTGTGAATTCCTGAGCTGGGACAGGTTGAATTTCACAGCAAGTGCTTTTGCTGGTTGTGATATAAGTCAACTACCAACCTCTACAAAGTGTGAGTACAATCTTTTCTGTTATCAAGTTTATTGGAGCCTAAAACTTTAACAGGCACTATTAGGGTGCCCTCTGTTGTGTTTTTCTTTTGTTCTATATACTTCCGGACATTTGCCTGGTTGAATTAGAGGAGCAGCCCAATTTATTCCTGCTATCCATTACCCTGGAGTACTGTTGTGGGGTCAGTCGTCAAAAAAATCCCATGAGTCTGATCTTCCAGTGAGCACATAATTGCTGCACTGGACATTGCAAAGTGTGAGTACGAATACTTGGGTTCCAAGGGAAGGGTGTCACCATACTGAAGATATTACACAAGGAGCCCTTTTTTCTCTTTTGTTGCATCTTTTGAATAAAGTCATAATTCTGGCGACTAGCACTACTAAGCAGCTAGTCGCCAGATGGGGAGTTATTGAAGAGAAAGTGTTTTCAAGGTGGTAGTTCTGCTTTAACCCCATGAGTACTGGAATTGACAGTAACGGAGCTGAAATTAATCTGGAGGCAGAGAGATGGTGAAGACAATCAAGGAAGGTATGCGCCCTTTCAGTAGGCGACATGACAATCTCACGCTTTCATGAAATGATTGTCATGTCACCATTTGTATTATGGCGACATGGTTAATGCTTGATATGGTCGCACGCTCTTTTGAGTGCGACCTTTTAAAAGGATACCAGTCCATGGTAACTTGGATAAGCTGTAGGTTACTTTTAATGTAAAAAAAAAAAAAAATGATTAAACGCCTTGGAGCTAAACTTTTCCCTGACAGTGGGAGTGTTTTATTCATCAGGAAAAACCCTACAATAAATAAAAAATAAATATCCTTTAACAGGCAACTGTTAGGGGTCCGTTATAAAACGGTACAGGTCGGTAGGTTTTTAGTCCCTACTGGGTGCTCACTATGATTAAAGGGATAGTAATACTTCATTTTATCTTTATTTTATTTTGTAGGCATTAAAAAAACATGAAGAATGATATAAGTCTTATCTCTCAAACCTTTATGGTTTAATAGATATTCACAAGCAAAGTATCCTCCCCCCTGTTCAGCCAGAGCAGAAGGGAGGTGCCCAGGTAGACTGCAGAGAGGGACAATCTTCAATTAAGATAAGGGAAAAACCCGAAATACTTGTCAAGGGGGGAAGGGCTTTCATTGTTTTCATACAAAGATTGTCCCCTGCTGTTATCTGTCTGGTCTATGGACTGCATTCCACATCTGAGAAGAGATGGCTTACACTAGGAAAAAGGGGCAGGAGGGGGAAACTTTGCTTGTGAATATCTCTCAAACCATAAAGGTTTGAGAGATAAGACATATCGATCTTCATGTTTTTTTAATGCCTACAAAATAAAATAAAGATAAAATGAAGTATTACTATCCCTTTAAGTGTAATAATCACAAAATGTATAAGGTTGTGTGTTTTCCTATCTGTTTTGTCCACATGTGTCTATGATTTCCTAGTATGGAATTGTTCTTAATTTTTCTACATTAAATCTTAACCTTTTTATGAAAAGCTCATTTGATTATCTGGCTAATTACAATGAGCGGGTCTGTAGAGATCTCCACTCCTGTGTCTTGTTGCCTACTGGGTGCTTGCTAATCCAGTAGAGAATGTTTTTCTTAAATATTGGTATTTTTCATTTGTCTAAGATCCTCTCCGTGTGATTGGTGTTTTCTTGTGCAGCCTACATGAAATGCCCTTTTTTTTTTACCTTTCAGTTGGTCCTTTAACCATTTCTTTCAACCACGCTCCGAGCCTGAAGAAGGTGCAGCAGAAGAACCCGTACGTCAGGCCTGGAGGTTACTTCAGTCCCAAGCACTGCTACGGGCGCTACCGTACAGCAATAATTATACCACACAGGAACAGAGAGCTTCACCTACGCCACCTTCTGTATTACCTTCACCCCTTCCTTCAGCGCCAGCAGCTGCACTATGCTATCTTCGTTGTCCATCAGGTAAATACAAATAAGAGATATAGTTCGCATTGTAAAATACATCAACAACCTTTAAAGCGGAACTTTCAGATAATAGCCATTCGCCATGCATTCATTAAATGCATGGTGACTAGCTTGAAAATAGATGTCTTACCATTAAAAAAATAGATGTGTCTAAAGGAATCCGTCCCGTTTCGGGACTGACGGGCAGGTTAGTGCGATCTGTGCGCCTGCGCCGTCAGTTCATTCCGGTGACCATATGGTGCAAAGCAGTCTGTGCTCTAGCCTCAGTTCCAGTCTCCAAACGGGACGGATTCCTTTAGACCAGTGATTCTCAACCAGGGTGCTGTGGCACTTTGGTGTGCCTCGGACATCAACTTAGGGTGCCCCATGTTTTCTATGAAGACTAACAAAAAATGGACTTTTAAATAAAGATTATTAGAAATTGTTATGCACAATAGATTTAGTTTTGTTATTATGATTATAAAACGTAATAATAACTGTATATTTATGTATTGTACCCTTCTTTTGCCCTTGATAAAGTACATTAAATATGTTAGGGATGCCCCGAATGTTGCAGGTTATGTGTTAGGGGTGCCCCGAACAAAAAAAGATTGAGAACCACTGCTTTAGACACACGTGTTTTTTTATGGTAAGACAACTATTTTCAAGTTAGTCGCCATGCATTTAATGAATGCATGGCGACTTGCTACTATTTGAAAGTTCCGCTTTAAAGGGTTCATAGTAATTCCTTGCACAAGCTTCTCAGATCGTTCGTCATCATTATTAGTACAGATGTCTGATGCTCTTAGTGTTCATAACTTGCTAGTTAACCTGTAATTATATGATGACGTTTACCCCTCCTGCTCCTTTTCCCAACAACAGCTTTTCTGGCTCAGATCTGACAGCAAATCACTACGAGGGACAAATCTTCAGTCAGGAAAAACCCACCCTACTCCTTTTTTTATTAGCTTTGTTTCAAGAGATAACATCTTCAGTTACTCCTGGTGTCATGATCGTGGAGGTGGACATGACGATTACTGGCGTTTTTTTTTTTTTCAGATTGAAGCAGGAGTGTGTATGTGATTACTTAACCCTATAAGAAGCATTTTGTACACCCCTCTGGTCCTTAAAGGGATAGTAATACTTCTTTGATCTTTCTTTTATTTTGTAGGCATTAAAAAAACATGAAGAACGATATAAGTCTTATCTCTCAAACCTTTATGGTTTGAGAGATATTCACAAGCAAAGTTTCCCCTCCTCCCCTTTTACCTAGTGTAAGCCATCTCTTCTCAGAAGTGGAATGCAGTCCATAGACCAGACAGATAACAGCAGGGGACAATCTTCTTCCTATGAGAACAATGAAAGCCCTGCACCCCTTGACAAGTTTTTCAGGTTTTTCCCTTATCTTAATTGAAGATTGTCCCTCTCTGCAGTCTACCTGGGCACCTCCCTTCTGATCTGGCTGAGCAGTGTTACATCAGTAAAAGGGGCGGGAGGGGGATACTTTGTCATTGAATTACTCCTGAACTACAACTCTGACAGTATTGAAATAACACTCTCCAAAGTCCAAATACTATGATTAATTAGAGCTGCTTTTATTCTGAAACATTACTATCCCTTTAAGACCCAAATCCCTCTGTCCCTCTTTCCCACCCTGGTGTCCCTGTGTTTAGGAGATCAGACTGTGTGGTGTGTAGAGAAGTGTATCACCCTGGTGTCCCTGTGTGTAGGAGATCAGACTGTGTGGTGTGTATATAAGTGTATCACCCTGGTGTCCCTGTGTGTAGGAGATCAGACTGTGTGGTGTGTATATAAGTGTATCACTCTGGGGTCCCTGTGTGTAGGAGATCAGACTGTGTGGTGTGTATATAAGTGTATCACCCTGGTGTCCCTTTGTTTAGGAGATCAGACTGTGTGGTGTGTATATAAGTGTATTACCCTGGTGTCCCTGTGTTTAGGAGATCAGACAATGTGGTGTGTATATAAGTGTATCACTCTGGTGTCCCTGTGTTTAGGAGATCAGACAATGTGGTGTGTATATAAGTGTATCACCCTGGTGTCCTGTGTTTAGGAGATCAGACTGTGTGGTGTGTATATAAGTGTATCACCTTGGTGTCCCTGTGTTTAGGAGATCAGACTGTGCGGTGTGTATATAAGTGTATCACTCTGGTGTCCCTGTGTTTAGGAGATCAGACTGTGTGGTGTGTATATAAGCGTATCACCCTGGTGTCCCTGTGTTTAGGAGATCAGACAATGTGGTGTGTATATAAGTGTATCACTCTGGTGTCCCTGTGTTCAGGAGATCAGACAATGTGGTGTGTATATAAGTGTATCACTCTGGTGTCCCTGTGTTTAGGAGATCAGACAATGTGGTATGTATATAAGTGTATCACTCTGGTGTCCCTGTGTTTGCTCCACAGCAATAAAACTCACATTAATGTTTGTTTAAACGTCAGTACCTGCGTAAGTAAAATGCCTTGGTCTTGTTCTAAATAATTTATTCCGTTACACAAAGATGTGTGAGTAGGTCATAACATAACCTAAATGTTCTCTGTAATGGCCCACCCACCAGCCACTTACCCAGAAACACCACCTAAAACAGAAGTGTCCCTCTTTGGCCACTTGAAATTTTGGGAGGTATGGCAATATTATTTCCTATACAACAAAGGGGCAACATCCGTCCCGACTAGTAGAGATGTTGCTGAATCCAGTATTGATTTCAGTGATTCAGAGATGATATGCGGTATGCTTTTAGGGTATGAGGAGAAGGAACAGTAGTGTGAATGGAGTATGTGACTTAAAACTGCCCTAGTCTCTGCTCCCTAAAATCCACTGACCACAAGGTTTACAGTAAAAGGTATGTTGTCTAATGTAGTTGTGATGGTATCATGCTGAAGCAAGTTGATAAATAATTCATGAATTTGCTTTCTGGAAGTGAAACCACAATTTCATTAGCTCCTGTGTTACATCTCACACATAAACGTGATACTGTACATGTTATCTGATATGTAAGAGATAGTAGCTTTATTTGCCCACATAAAGGTGATACTGTACATGTTATCTGATATGTAAGCGATATTAGCTTTATTTGCCCAGCCCATAAACATTTTTATTATCTTCACATTGCAGTCTGTTTGGGATATTTTACTGTGGAGAGATGTAGACTGCTGTTTATTGTAGGTAAACATGGCCAGCTGTGCAAATTTAGCTGAAAACGAGGTTGGGATTGAATATGATCACTGAGATTGTGTAAACTGAGCAAGTGTGATAAAGCTCTTAGGCCTCCAAGGGGTTAATATGAAAACTCTGTTCCACTGCAAAATAATCAACCATATGCAATTATCTTGTGCAAACAGTAATTGTGTTTCTAAAAACTGCATGCAATGAATGCAGGCCATGAATAGTGCAGTGTTATCTTGATGTTATAGTGCCATCCAGTGGAGGGAAATAACACTTCAGATGTTTTTTAATAGTGATGAATTCTATGTAGAAAAGGGAACAGGGTAATTGTAACGTGATTTCTCTGTCGTCCAATACAGGTTACTGGTAACTTTGGGTAGGCGATCAGCCCCTTTAATAGGCAGGAACAATTCTGAGAAGTGACTGCTGAGTGGAACCTACCTCCTCTCCTTAGCTTTCAGCTAGGCAATCCCCTTCCAGTAAGATTTGTTTCTTGGTCAAGACACAAGGCAAGAGAACAGTTCTGCTATAGTTTCAGTTTATTATTATTTTTCTGCTAGATATGGAATACCACCATTAGGCGGATTAACATCACTGACAATTCCCATCACCCAAATGTGGATAGCTCAGTTTACCAGGTGCTTTTGTGGACCTAAGCCCTGGGGGGAAATCTTGGCTGCAAGTTCTTTCCCCAGGAGTTGCCCACTGAGGCTTCTTCTTCATACATAGTAATCTGAAGACAGAAGACCTGCTGAAAAAGGTGAGCACCCTTTGAGTGCTGAGGTCCACATGTCCCATGCTTCCCGTTCGCACAGGGGTCTCATTTGGAGTTCCTATTACATACTCATGCACTCACTGGGTTTATTCTGTATGTCTGTGAGGTGTTTGGAGCAAGTTTCTGCTGTAACTTAAGCCTTTTGTTGTTGGTTAGCATGTTTTGAGGGGGCTTTGGACACTTTCCCTACTGGGACCAGTGTTTATTGGGTCTACTGTTTTATTCTAGTGGGCTTTTGAGTGGTTTTACTTTTTGGTATTCACCTCGTTAACTTTATGTTCAGCGCTTTTAAGGCGTTCGTTTACCGCATAGATGCCATTGCTCCATTCACTTCTATGGGACTTTACAGTTTGGGACAAATCTCTGCAACAGCTCCACATAGCGAGGTCAGAGATGGCTCATGTTGTGGCTTTTCCCTTGCTTTGTCATCAGGTCAATGTTCTGGGGATGTTGGGTGCTTTAGGGAGCTTCTGGCACTGTTTAGGTACTTTGTCAGCGAAACGACGTTTCCCATGAGCGCCCGCTTTGCACGCTCATTTCCGATTGGCTCCTGTCGCAGCAGCCATTTTGTGCATTCACGGATCGAGTATCCTACGCAGGGCTTGGACTCTTCTTCTCTGCTCTGCAGCTTAACCCTTTGCCTACCAGATAAGTCTTAATTTAGTGTTTCTGGGGAGCATTTATTTATCATACACACTATTTTGTGGGTGGTTTGATACTTTGACCGCTTGACTCTGTGAGAATGTCTACTCCGTTAGACTCTGGGGATAAACCCAAGACTAAGAATACTGGGATGTCTGTGTCCCCCATTGCTCATTGCTCCTCATGTCACTCAGGGTTACCTGGAGAATACTCAGGTCATGTTTGCCCAGCATGCGCTACTGCCCCTGAATCCTCTGTAGGGGCCTCCAGCCATGCACTAGAGCCAGTATGGATGCAAGAGTTTAAGGCTACTACCAGGGACCGCCGGTCCACCTTGCAACTCCTTCCATCCACTTTACAGGAGGGGGTCTTCCACTCTTGGTAAACCCCTGCCCCTATCAGATCTTCCCTGCCTAAACCTCTTGGTGTACCTGATGTGTGTGACTCCTCTGAGGAGGAGTTGTTGGTGGACTGATGATGATGACTGTTCAGCTGTTCCTTCATCTCAGTTTTCTGGGGACCCCTTTGATGTGGACCCCATCCTATCGGCTGAGGGCCTGATCAGGTCTGTGTTGTCCACCATGAACATTCCCTTGGTGCAGGAGGCATCTTCTGGCCCCTCTGATGTTTTTCAGGAGCCTGTTAGGCCCCATGTTTGCTTTCCACCTAACCCCACCCTTGACTGCTTGATGTCAGAGGAGTGGAAATTTCCGGACAAGAAACCAGCTGTGTCTAGGAAGTTTGCTAAACTTTACCCATTTTCTGAAACAGCCCTCACTCATTAGGTTCATCCCCACAAAGTGGATGACCCAGTTTCCAGGCTTTCTAAGTCCACTGCCTTGCCAGTGGCTGACGCCTCTGCTCTCAAAGACTGGTCTGATAAGAAGCTTAAGGCTATTTTTTTGCGACGGCGGGCTCTGCCCTTTGCTCTGCCTTTGCTGCTGCATGGATACATAGGGCTGTGGCTGTTTGGACTGAACAGCTCAATTCTGCTGTCCGTCAGGGGGCCCCTACTTCTGACATGTTGCGACTTTTTGCTAACATTGCTGAGGCTCAGCATTATGTCTCTGCTGCCCTTTTTGACGCTGTGCGTATGGTAGCCAGGGCTTCTACCATGTCTGGGGTAGCCAGAAGGGCTCTTTGGCTCAAGATCTGGTCTGCTGACACAGCCTCCAAAAAGGCTGTCCTGTCTTTACCTTTTCAGGGATCCTCCCTGTTTGGTCCTGAGCTCAAGGATCTCATCAGCGAGGCCACTGGAAGGAAGAGTACTCACCTGCCAGTGGTCCTGAGGAAGAAGGAGCCTGTCAAAAGGAATTGGCTTTTTCATCTCTTTCAATCAGACTCGCGCCAACTGACTCAGACGGTCCCTCAGATTTTGCACTCCTCTTCCAAGCCTAAGCAGCAATGGAGATCCAAGTCCTCCGCGAAGCCCAAGGCTTCTAAACCTTCTGCATGAGTCGCCGAACCTGGGTCCCCACCCACAGGTAGGTGGCCGCTTATGCCACTACCTCTCGGCTTGGCAGGCCTCTGTGGTGGACCCGTGGGTTTTACAAGTGGTGGCTATGGGGTACAGGATTCGCTTCACCTCTCTTCCTCCTTCAAGGATCTTTGTTTCTCATTCTCCCTTGAGAGCAGAAAAGAGACGCCTTTTCGAGGAAGCTATACAGGCCCTTCTGGACAAGGTGGTCCTGGAGCCAGTTCCCCCTCAGGAGAGGAGCTTGGGATTCTACTCCAACCTCTTTGTAGTTTCCAAGAAGGATGGGGGCTGTCGTCCTATTTTGGATCTGAAGGATCTCAACTCCTTTGTGGTCAGGTCCCAGTACTGCCAGGAGTCTCTGCGCACAGCGATAGCAGCCATGTCTCCTGGGGAATTTCTGGCTTCTCTGGATCTTCAAGATGCCTATCTGCACATCACCATTCATCCAAAGAGTCGGCAGTATCTCTGCTTTGCCTGCGACCAAGGGCATTTCCAGTTCTCTGCCCACCCCTTTGGCCTGGCCACGGCTTCTCAAGTCTTCAACAGAGTCCTAGGAGCATTGATCTCCGTCCTGCATCAGCACGGCATCAGGGTGACTCCGTACATGGACAACGTCCTTCTGAAAGCCTCATCTCCGGAACTCCTTCACCAGCAGGTGCAGGACTGCATTCGTGCTCTCTCCCATCACGGGTGGATCATCAGCTTGGACAAGTCAGACCTTGTTCCTTCCCAGAGGATGGTCTTTTTGGGCCTCCTCTTCGACACTCAGAGGGGGATAGTGTTTCTCACGGACGAAGTGGCTCATCAGATAGTACTGAAGGTCCAGGCTATCCTATCTCAGAATCCAATTCCAGCCAAGAAGTTGTCATCCTTGGTGGGGAAGTTCATTTCCACCATAGAAGCAGTCCCGTTTGCCAAGGTTCACACCAGGGAACTTCAGAAGTTTCTAATCTTGGCATGCAGGGGCCGTCCAGATCTCCTGGAAAGATCCCTATCTCTCTCTCTTCAAGTGGAGCAGAGTCTCTTGTGGTGGCTCAACCTGAACAATCTTCTGAAAGGCAGACGCTTCCTGGTGCCCTTCTGGACCACAGTGATGACGGATGCCAGCCTCTCCGGATGGGGAGCTGTGCTGGGGCATTTGAGTGTTCAGGGCCGGTGGTCTCAGGAGGAATCTCTCCTTCCCATCAATGTCTTGGAGCTTCAGGCAATATTTCATGCCTACATCACTGGACTTGGATTGCCCAGTCAGGGTGCTGTCGGACAACGCCACAGCGGTAGCCTACATCAACAAGCAAATCGGCACAAGAAGTCTCGCAGCTTGGCTAGAGGCCAAGGCTATTTTATCATTGGCAGATGAGCATGTCCCTGCCATTTCCTCAGTTCATATTCATGGCGTAGGCAACGTTCTGGCAGACTTCCTCAGTCGGCACATAGTGAACAGCGGAGAGTGGGAGCTACATCCAGAGGTGTTCAACTTCATCATCCAGCAGTGGGGTCTTCCTTGCATCGACCTGATGGCAACCAGGCACAACAGAAAGGTTCCAATGTTCTGCTCTCAATGGACGGATCCCCTGGCTCTGGCAGTGGATGCCTTGTCGATCCTGTGGACATTTCCTCTGGCATACATCTTTCCTCCTGTTCCCCTGTTGAACAGAGTACCTCAGAAGCTGAGACCGGAGCGCTGCCCAGTCATTCTGATTGTTCCGTACTGGCCACGACAGGCTGGTTTCCAGAGCTTCTGGACCTCTCAGTGGTGGAAAGGTATGACCGGTCAGTCATACCTACAAAATGGGCAGTTTTAAGTGGGCACTGTCCCCCCTGGGTGAAAAACCCCATGTCCCTTTTTCCCACCCTATTTTCCCACTTTTTTATTGATGACAGTTGGCAGTGTATATAAATGTATTACATGGCTCCACAACAATCACACTCCCAATTTTTGTTATTGAGATGTTTTTTTGTTAAATAAAATTTTTGTTAAAAAAAAAAAAAAAAAGCATTGTGTCAAGAGTTGATTTTAGCAGGTCAAAAATGGACCTGCATTTAGCCAGCCTCCAGCACAGCAGGGAAGAGGTTAATACCCCCAGCTGCTGCATTTTACTTGTCCACTAGGTGTCTCCTCCCTGCTTCTCTGTCCCTTACTTTGATGTAAGGGACAAACAGGCGGAGGATAGACACAAGAAGCAGTATGTATCGCTGCTTCATTCATTCTTTCACAATGCCAGTACGTGGAATCGCTGCTGTAGCGATCCCATGACCCGGCAATTGTGAAAGTGGCTGAGACTGAATGCTCCGGTCCTGGAGCGTTCAGTCTCACCCGGGAATTAAGGATAGCAGCATGCACGGAGGTGCACTGCTATCATTTAACCCATGACGGTCCTGGACCGTCAAGGGTCCTTAAGGCAAAACAACCCAGGACCGTCATGGGTTAAAGTGTTCGTATGTCACATGGAATTAAAAACATGTTATGGTTTGTGTTTAAAGACGAAAGCAAAGCAGTTCTGCTGCAATCAAACTGTACCATACAAAAATAATGACTCCTCATTAACCCTTGGAATGCCAGAGAGGTATGCAACACATTGCTTTGCAACACCTGAAAACCCTATCTAAATAGAAAATAAAAAAATACAAATTAAAAATAGCCCCGGAAGATAGATGTTATACTGAACGCGTTGGAAGCTTTAGTATAACATCTCTGGGACTTTTTTTTTATTTGTATTTTTTATTTTCTATTTAGATGGATTTTTCAGGTGTTTCGAGTAGGTACTTGCCATACTTGAGTTACCTTGGCGGGGTTGGCAAGCTTATACCTCCTTTTTGGCCAAAACTTTGGGCACTAAAACCTCATATTTATCAACAGTGTTATTATATATGCCTAATACAGGGCACACTATTCACAATTAGACTGGAGGAGCGCAGGCTTGTTGTTTGTTTTGTGTTTGCACTTTGGGCTTCAGCCTGATGTTTGGGAAACTGGGGAACCCTCTCATTCCTTGCTGCACACTTCAGTAACCCCATTTCTCTCAAATTTCACTTTATAAAATAATATTTTAGTATAGATATTACTGTACATTAAGATGAGTTATCACTGTGAGCTATTTTCCTTTATTTCAGTATAAAAACTATACCTTATAACTGAGCTTCTCCTTCAGGCAAAATAAGAATAAAGGCTGAAACCACAGTACATGACTTTAATATTTGTGCACATTATTTTAACATTTAAATTCTACTGACAGTGAATATTCTTTTCAGAAGGGACCATAATTCATACCTTAGGCTCTAGTAAAGTCTCTTTGAAGTGGACTAGAAAATGCAAACAAGATGAATTCCCTTTTTGATGCTCCAGTGTTTTTTGGTCTTTAGTAAGAGATGGCTAAGTCTACAGAATGTAAGGGTTAACCCTCCAGTCTCCAGAGGGGTGCGTAACCCATCGCTTGCAATGAGCTGTACTTGCCCTTGGCACCCTAAGGGACAAAAGTATGTTTATTTTGTGGGATAATGTGACAAACAGTAAAATCTCAGGTATAATACGCACCATTGTATAATACGCAGTTTCATATTATACCAAAGATTTTAGGGGAAAACAAGAGTACCTATGTATAATACGCACACTTGTTTTCCCCCTTGCTAAAAAAATTTTTTAAGGCTTCCCTCCCTCGGGCCAAAACTGCTGCCAAACCAAGACTTACTTGGTTCAAATTTAAGTCCCCACTGAAGTCCGCATCTCTTGAATTGATGGAAAGAAAAATACAAAGCTTCCTAGCGGGCAGAATGCTTCCATTTGCCGCCCACTTCCTTCAGTGAGCTTTCAGGACCCTCCGCCTCCAGCCAATTAGATGGAGGCAGAAGGTCCTGAAAGCTCACTGAAGGAAGCGGACGGCAAATGGCAGCATGCCACCCGCTGGGAAGCTTTGTTTTTTGCTTTCCATCAATTCAAGAGATGCGGACTTCAGTGGGGAGTTAAATTTGAACCAAGTAAGTCTTGGTTTGACAGCTGTTTTGTCCCGGGCGAGGGAGGGAAGGTATCTGCCAACCCTAACTTTTTATATATATATATATATATATATATATATATATATATATATATACTCTCTCGTGTATAATACGCACCCCCAACTTCACATAAGGTAAGTGGGGTAAATTGTGCGTATTATACCCGAGATTTTACAATAAATTTCTTACCACAGTTCAAGCTACATTTCATAGTGTTAAACTTCTTTATCAGTTTATACTCTCAGATCCTTCGGTCTCCCTGTGTCCTAAAATTTCCCATCCGTACAGACACTTTGAGATCATTAATGCTCTGATCAGTTTTGCAAAAATGTTAACCCAACGGGGTGTCTCTTTTGTTGTTCTCTCTGGACCTATGAGGATTCATCCTTTTTCAGCAAATTGTACTCTGGACACATGGAAATCTATGGGAAGATCCCAACCTCAGGGTCGCTAAGTTGAGACTGTGAACTCTGACTGTAAAGGCAGCTATTTAAGTTTAGCGCATGTGATAAAGGGCCACGTCAACATATTACGTAAAATCTCAGGTATAATACGCACTATTTTTTACCCCATTTCACTTATTATGTGAAGTAGGGGGATGTTATTATACAGGAGTTTAAAAAAATAAAAAGAAATGTCTGCCTCCTCGTGTTCCTTCTTCCCTTTCCTTTCCTTCTCCAACTCAAAAATATGTAGCTGAGCCCCCACTTTCCCTCCCCCCTGCCACCCCCATTCTGGCGAGAGATTGGGCCCCTGAGGAAGAAGCCTGGGGATACATTCAGCGGGCGGCTTGCTTGCGTTTGCAGCCGGCTTCCTCCACTGATTCTCTCCCCTCCAAGATCCTCATCCAATTGGAAACTGCCAAAGTACCAAGTCAGGACCTTCACAGGGCACAGAGTCTGCGCATTGAAACCTGAAGGTCCTGACAGGGCTGTTCATCAATCTCTAATATGGGCCAAGGATCTTGTAGGGGATAGGGGCAGTGGAGGAAGCCAATGGCATATGCAAGCATGACGCCCACTGAACAGATCCCCGGGCTGCCTTCTCAGGGGCTCAGTCTCTTGCCAGCATGGTGGGTGGGTAGAGGGACGGAAAGATGGGGGTTCAGATACATGTTTTTGAGGTGGGGGGAGGGGAAGAGGGATCATGGGGAGTCAAACATTTGGATTTTATTTTTGTGTAGAGGGGCAGAAAGGGGGTGCCTGTTATACATGGGTACGGTAATTTTCTGTGAAGTCTTGGGTATCATTTACACCTGCGTATTATACCTGAGATTGTACAGTAAACACACCCACAGGAATACAACAGTGGCCACTAAGCCCATTTTAAAGGGATAGTAATGTTTCATAATAAAAGCAGCTCTAATTAATCATCATAGTATTTGGACTTTGGAGAGTGTTATTTCAATTCTGTCAGAGTTGTAGTTCAAGAGTAATTCAATGATAAAGTATCCCCCTCCCGCCCCTTTTACTGATGTAACACTGCTCAGCCAGATCAGAAGGGAGGTGCCCAGGTAGACTGCAGAGATGGACAATCTTCAATTAAGATAAGGGAAAAACCTGAAAAAGTTGTCAAGGGGGGCAGGGCTTTCATTGTTCTCATAGGAAGGAGATTGTCCCCTTCTGTTATCTGTCTGGTCTTACAACTAGATTCCACATCTGAGAAGAGATTGCTTACACTAGGTAAAAGGGGCGGGAGGGGAAACTTTGCTTGTGAATATCTCTCAAACCATAAAGGTTTGAGAGATAAGACTTATAATGTTCTTCATGTTTTTTTAATGCCTACAAAATAAAATAAAGATAAAACAAAGTGTTACTGTCCCTTTAATATGCAAAGGAGCCACTGTCAAAGTAGACAGCGAAAAATCGTAAACCTGGTGAAGGCATGGAGAAAGCATGGCGATGATGGGCATATTTGTGGCATATTCCTTCACATACGCCACCATATTGCCAACCTAGCCCTTTATCAACTCTTAGTACATCTCCCCCCGGACTGATTGAATATGTTAAAAAGTGGAATTTCCCCCTACAAACACTTTACCTCAATTGATGTAATCAGTTTTATAAGAAAAAAATATATACGTGCATACACTGTAGTCTGATTCCTGACGCAGCAGTCTGAACACAAGTTTCTCAAGAGCTGCCTCAAGAACACAGCGCCGTGCCCGCCACTCTTGCGAGATGATCTTGGCTGCCGCATGCACAAAAGGGGTGCGCCGTCCCAATACAATTCTGGGAGCAGGCTTACGCAGGAGCATTGACAGAGGAAGAGCGCTGCCAGTAATCCTAAACATCCTCAAGATGGCAGCACTCTTCCTGTAGCTTCTAACAAAAAATAGGTGAATATGTACAACATTGGAACAATTATTACAATCACATGTTTTTTTTAAGCCTTTTACGGGGGTGATAAACCAATTGGGGGTGAGTTGAAAGGCGACAGTTCCGCTTCAAACAAAGGCAAAATTCATACGGGCCATTAGGAATTTCTGCACATAGTAAGGAAAATGTGAGGCTATTAACCCCTTAAAAGGATAGTATTGTCAGAAAAAAGTATTAACTACATGGTAGATACAATTAAAAGAGAGTACTTGCACGTATTCGTATCTCTCAGACCGTTATGGTTTGAGAGATATAGGAAAATAAAGTTATCTGGTCCCTCCCCTTTCTGCTTGACGAGCTGTAAAGCTGTCAGAAGCAGATTCTGGTTGCGTGACCAGATGTGGCTCTTCAGCAGCGCCGATATAACGATATCTAAAGATAAATACTTAATTTGGAACGGTCTAAAAAGTGTGCCTGGCTTGCCAGCACACTTTGTAGACAGTTCAAGTATTTATTTCTAAATAGCGTGAATTCAACTCCGTTGAAGAGCCTCTGTCTGGTCAAATGACTGGAATCTGCAGCTGTCAGCTAGATGGCAGACTTGAGTAAAACAGCCAGGAAAAGGTAACTTTAGCAAGTTATATCTCTCAAACCATAAAGGTTTGAGAGATAAGACTAACATTGATGTTAATCTTTTTTTAATATCTACAATATTAAATAAACTTAAAATTAACCAATACTATCCCTTTAAGGACCAGTCATGCAGCCAGCAGATAAGGACCACGGGGCATTTTTCTTTATTTTTTCTTTTTTTTGCACTACCGGATTCAGGGTTCCTCAAACAGCGCGCAGCCACTCGGGGAGATCTGAAGCAGTGACAGTCCTGGCACGTCATGGATCCTTAAGGGATAAGAGTTGTTACCTCTCGTTTAACTAGTGTTATAAAATATTGTTTATGTAAATTGATAAGTAACGACCCACTTTATTTTCTGGAAAGTCTGTTTTCTTGTCACTGACTATAATACTAAATGATAATATTTCATTTCTGACACATTTTAAAGCAGTTTGTGTGAACTGTCTCTAGCAGCCACGGGGTTAAACAAACAAGGGCCACCAACAGCGTAATTACCTAAATAAGGTATATTTAAAGGAGAGAGAAACTTTTTTAATGAAAGAAAATATGTTTTGTGTTCTTCCTGCTATAGAAAACATATATATGATGGCACGCCAAATAAGTTAACAGTACCTCATAAAACATCCTCATTCCTGGCCATCCAGAGGCTCCATGTGCTGGGTGCAAACTGTCCCGGTTCTCCTCTAGTCGGGTTACGTGGATACGATTCAGCAAATGATTACAGCTGCACTCCGGCGTCCATCAATACATATCAGGATACCAATCCGACGTGTATAAAAATCCTTTTATTAGAACATAATTAAAAAACAAAAGAAAAAAGCAGAGAAAGGGTCGAGGTGAGGGGGAACAACGACAAGGGGACACTGCAAATCTTACGTGTTTCACGCTTGATTGTGCTTACTCATAGACCTGCTTTTTTCTTTTGTTATTTAATTATCCTATATTATAATTTGCTAAGGATGTTTGTCAGAAGCCAGCATGTGCAGTAGAGACAGCTGCGCGTGCTGCAGTCATGCGCAATACTAACTGCCCGCGTCGCGACTGATATGGAGCAGGGCGCTCAGAATTCAGACCGTAGTCATCTCTGCGCACCTTCCTGGGACCGTTTGGTCCCAGGAAGGTGCACACAGAGGACTACAATCTGAATTCGGAGTGTCTCGCTCCATGTCAGCTGTGGCGCTGACAGTTAGTACTACGCATGACTGCAGTGCTGCCAGTGTTGGCCCGTGTACTACTAATAGGTTTTTTTATACAGATTTGTTTCCTGATATGTGTTGATGGCCGCTGGAGTGCAGCTGTAATCATCTGCTGAATCGTGTTCTTCCTGCTCTCTAAAACAAGACATTACAGCTCCAATGTTTTGTCATTCAAACTATTGACACTAATGTGCAACAAGACAATTTTTAACCCCTTTGAGTGCAAAGCAATGCGTTGTATACCCCTCCCCTGGCACTCAAAGGGTTAATGCACTCTCTAAGAGACCTTTAGTACTTGAGTACTTGTTAGCGATAGGATTTTCTGTACTGGTGACCGGGTGATGCAGTGGCGAGCCATAGTCCCTGAATGAAAGTTATCTATTATTATTATTATTCTTTATTTATATAGCGCCAACTAATTCCGCAGCGCTGTACAATAGGGAGTAGACATACAGAGGTATTAAATAGTACAATCAGATGTGGAGAACGGAAGGATCAGAGGACCCTGCTCATGAGAACTTAGAATTATAAAAAGAGTTACCTCTTGGACACTAGTCGTCACTCTTGTTAACAGATTGATAAAATAAAAAAAATGGATAAACTGTCAGTAAATCTGTCTAATGCCTGAGTTTCTCAATAACTCACAGCTAAAGTGGTTTTATAGCTATATTCTAATGGAGTGTGAAACAGCGGCTGTTTATGGTGCTATAAAAACTATTTCCTTGCAATTATTTATTAAGAACTATCATTTTAGGCTGGAAATGGTACATTTAATCGTGCTAAACTCCTGAACATTGGCGTGAGGGAGGCACTGAGACTTGATGATTGGGACTGTCTAATCTTGCACGATGTGGACCTTGTACCTGAGAACGATTACAACCTCTACATATGTGACGAAGCGTCTCCAAAACACTTGGCCAGCGCCATGGACAAATTCAAGTATAGGTAAGCTCTAGTTTGTGCATGTGATTCACATACTGTATTCTTGTGCACACCTCACTTCCTGTAGAGTGCATCATTCTGGCCAGGAAGTGAGGATCGCAAAATAAAATGGATTCCCCCTGTCTGCTGAATTTCCTCACATGCAGAGCCATATGTGCAAAGGGAAAGGTAAACAATTCTGTCATGGTCAGCTGCATTGCGTTAAATCTATGTTTATTTTTGTCCTTTTGTCATACACATAAAATATTAAAGTAAAAAATAAAAAAGTTTAACCAGCATCATTTGTTGCACTGGCAATGTGGAGATTTTGTTCTCCATTTCTCTCACGTCATGCTGCGCCTTCAAATTTTCTTCAAGGCAGTTGGTATTTGATCATCAGTGGGAGGTTTAAAGGGGAACTGTCACCTCTGAATTAAGGCCCTGGCTCATTTTTAAAAATGTAAATTTCACCATAGCATGCATTCTATAATAAAAAAAATGATTACAGGTTAATTATATACCACAATATAGATCACACTGAGGCAAACTTGTATAGGGGTGATAGTTCCCCTTTAAAGGGAAAAAATGTTAGAAAAAAAGGATACAATTTAGAGGCCTCAGAGAATGTCAAATAATGGTTAAAGGAGCAGACATTTTATGGGACAAAAAAAACATATTTAAAGGGCTGTCCTGCTGAGTAAAACAAGGGTACTGTAAAATCTCAGGTATAATTCGCACCTGTGTATAATACGCAGGTGCATATTATACCTAAGATTTTAGGGGAAAACAAGAGTGCCTATGTATAATACGCACCATTGTTTTCCCACTTACTTAAAACATTTTTAATGCCGGCAAATACCTTCCCTCCCTCCAGCACATTCCGCTCCCCAAATAAGCTTAATTTCATCCCACATAAGTCCCCCATCTATCATCCCGCTCCCCATCTCAGTCGATCTGGAAATAAGCCTTACTATTGTCCATCAGAAGTCCCCATGATCTCTGCAGGTGGCACGATTGCCTCTGCCGCCCACTTCCTGCAATGGGCTGTCAGGACCTGTGAGGTCGGGCATTACTATTGGCTGGAGGCAGAAGGTCCTGACAGCCCATTGCAGGAAGTGGGCCGCAGAGGCAATTGTGCTTTCAGCTTACTACTGTCGGACTTGGAGTGACGGAGTTGCACTGTCCGTCTGTCCTGCACCCTGTCCCATTTTTATCTCAAGGAAATATGGTGAGCCTAGTAATGGTGGGCAACGGAACAATGTTGGGGTAGCCATCAGTGGATGATTGGAAGATTATAACATTACAGAGTGTGTTATCTTGTAATAAGCATTGCTATCTAGCAGATCGGATACAGATACTATTTTTTTTTATTATTATTCTTAAATCACTGATACCGTCTATGATAGTTTTGAAATATGTTCGATATAAACACTATGTTGTATGTATGGAAGCTACAGAGGTCTTCAGCACACTGGAGAGACCTCCAGAGCATCCAAGGGGTTAACGAGTGGCATTGTTTGATTTCTGAGGAGATTTAATTTGAAACGAAACTTTTCCACTGCAGTAGAACATTCGAGAGGTTACCACTAATGAGATGTTCTCTGTGACTTTCAGCTTACCCTACTGGGCCTACTTCGGAGGCGTCTCTGCTCTAACGCCTAATCAGTACATGAGGATCAACGGCTTTCCCAACACGTACTGGGGGTGGGGAGGAGAAGACGATGACATTGCTATGAGGTAGGCACGTGTGAAAATAAAGTATTATCCTTGTACTGTCAAACTGACACAGATATCGCTTTGTGGAAGGTGCCTCATATTAAAGGTAAACTGTTCTATTCAGACAAGTGTTATTTATAGCGAACACCTCATGAATGCTTCAGTGGGAGGAGTTTGGTGCCCTTGAATCAGACATGATACCCGCTACTGATTAATAGTTTTGAAAACCCAATACACACAGAATCAATTTGTAGTGGACATTCAAATTTTCTGTCTAGATCAAGGTTAAGTGAGAGTTTTTTATTATTTATTATCACATTAATAACCCAGTCTTCTGGGTTAACATGAATGAGGTGTTAGGTTCCTTTAAGAACACTCAGGCACTACATCATCCTGAGACAATAGTGCTGTATGTCATGGTAGGTTCCTTCCCTAGGCAGGACACCAACTGTGCATGCTTCACTATGAGAAGTATGGAAGGAAGTGTCTGTGTCAAGTCCTACTCTTTTTATCACTGATGAAGTGAGCACTGACCATGCTCTTGCAGTCTATCTCAGATCTTCTCCTCTTTTCCTGCTTTTGTTTTATCCCCTTGTAACCGCTATAACAAGCAGAGCCCTGAGACAGCTCACTTGCGCCATCTCTTCCTCAGACTGTGCTTCTAGTACAATGCTCCCAGTTGATGCCCTGGCTGTCTGGGGAAGGCGCTCACTGTAGAAATACTGCATTAGTATTGAAGGGAACCTTGACAGGTAACAAGTGGTTTTAAAAGCAATTCTATATAGGTGATACTTGATGCTTAAAGGGATAGTAATACTTTGTTTTATCTTTATTTTATTTTGTAGGCATTAAAAAAACATGAAGAACGATATAAGTCTTATCTCTCATACCTTTATGGTTTAAGAGATATTCACAAGCAAAGTATCCCCCCCCCCTGCTGTTCAGCCAGATCAGAAGGGAGGTGCCCAGGTAGACTGCAGAGAGGGACAATCTTCAATTAAGATAAGGGAAAAAGCTGAAAAACCTGTCAAGGGGGGAAGGGCTTTCATTGTTTTCATAGGAAGAAGATTGTCTCCTTCTGTTATCTGTCTGGTCTTACAACCAGACTCACATCTGAGAAGAGATTGTTTACACTAGGTAAAAGGGGCGGGAGGGGAAAATTTGCTTGTGAATATCTCTTAAACCATAAAGGATTGAGAGATAATCATTCTTCATGATTTGTTAATGCCTACAAAATAAAATAAAGTTAAAACGAAGTATTACTATCCCTTTAAAGGTCAATTATATTTTACTAAGCCTGGGGCTGCTTTGTGCAACCTCCAAAGCTACTTCTGTCAGCTGTCTGGGGGGGGGGTGTCAGAAAATGGAACCCTCGGCTGAAACACAAAATGGAGGTACTGCGATGTACATACATGGAACTTTCATCTGGCCTATGTATACAATCCCCCCGATTCCCAGAGTGTTACTGAATAGAAAGATGGAGAATGCACAGATCATCCTGTTTGCACCCTTTTGGCCCCGTCGGGCCTGGTTTTCAGATCTTCTCAACATGTCCATCAAGGAGCCATTTCATCTCCGATGATTCCGGATCTTCTGGTCCAGTGTCCTCCCTGCTACCAGCAGTTGGAAAGTTTGGCCTTGACAGTCTGGCTCTTGAAGCCAACATCTTGAAGAGAAACTGTTTCTTTGACACCATCATCTCTACCATGGTTCAAAATAGGCCTTCGAAGATACAGGCTTCCTATCATAGAATCTGGCCTCTGTTTTACCAGTGGTGCGCTGATAGGGATGTGTACCCACGATCCTTCAGCCTTCTTTGATTTGGCATTAACAAAATCTGAATCTGAGCTCTATTAAGATCCAGATCTCAGCACTTTCAGTTTTCTTACAGAAGCACATTGCCTTTCTCCCTGATGTGAAGACCTTTGTTCAGGGAGTGGCTCGCTCCTTCTGCTCTTTTATGGATATATTCGTAAGGCTTACAAGCTCAGGAAGAAGCCTGTTCCCTTTCGGGTCACGGCTAATTCTACTAGATCTATTGGGGCTTCTTGGGCTTACAAGAATCAGGCCTCCACTGATCAGTTATGCAAGGCTGCCACTTGGTCGTCTGTGCACACCTTTTCTAAGCACTACTGTGTTCATGTGCTGACGCCAGCTTTGGAAGGAAGATCCTGGAGGCAGTTTTGCCTGTCTAGGATCTTCTTCGGTTCTTGGTGCTTCCTTCACTTTTGAGCCCTGTTGGCTCTAGTTCAGTGTGCTGTGTAACAGTTTTGGGGTGTTGTTACTCCTGTTCAGTGTCCGTTGACACTTCATTGTTTTGTTGGGCTATCTCTGATCTGATGGTTCATATCTACTCTGGTGACTTTGAGGGCCTTGCACCTGGTCCTTGCCTTACTCCCCACCTCTGGGAAACTCAATGGTTGGACATCCCTAAGTTACCAGTAACCTGTATTGGATGACAGAGAAAAGAGGATTTTAGTCTTACCTGTTAAATCCTTTTCACTTAGTCCATACAGGTTACCTGTCTCCCACCCTGTCAAGGGAACATGCTTGGCTCTCCTGTGGCAGACTGTGGGGGTCCTTCGGGGTCATGCTCACAGGAGTCTTCTTTCCCTTATACTATCTAGTCAATAGTTAGTGTCTCAAATCTTACTGGAGCTGGTTGGCTAGCTGCAGCCAAGGTGGGAAGGTAGGCTCCACCCCCTGCATACAATTCTAGAATTGTTCCTGCCTAATTAAAGGGGCGGATCACCTACCCAAAGTTACCAGTAACCTGTATGGACTAAGAGAAAAGGATTTAACAGGTAAGACTAAAATCCTCTTTTCCTGATCTTTCACCAGGACAATGCAGTCCTTCATAATCCTAGCGGTTTCTTTCTCAAAATCATTTCGGATTTTCACATTAAATATGAAATTGTTCTACCTTCTTTCTGTCCTGATCCTTTTACCAGACAGGAGCAGGATTTTCACCTGTTGGATGTGGTACAATGTCTAAGGTACTATATAGATCATATGCAGCCTTTCCTGAAGTTCCTTGCCCTCTGAGGAGGGAAGCTTTACCCCATGGTTCCTTCGTTCCATATGGGATTTGATGGATTTAACGGTGCGTCACTAAAATCCTATTTTCCGATAGTGGAATACTTCTGTCCAGCTTTAAACCACAATATAGTTACAAAACACAAAAAATCTAAATTTACTTGACTGCTGTCCTCCTGTTAAAAGGGGATTATATGTCAAGAATATATGAAACTTAAATTTTTTTGTTTAACAGAAATACTTCCAAGGAAGGTGTCCTTCATACAACAGGTATATCTATATACTATTCTGTAGTTGTTTTTAATCTCTCCTGCAGTCCACTGCAAATTGTTTGTTTAAAAAAACTGATAACATCTTGTGTCTCTTACGATTGATTTGATCGCTGTGAGGCGTGTAACTTAGAGGCAGGCTTGAATGGAGATCACTGTATACAAGAAATAGCATCCTATATAATAATTCGCTAAATCGTGTGTAACGCCCGACATGCGCAGTAGACACTGCGCAGAGCGTCCAGCTCTGTATCGGCAGTGGCGCGGGCAGTCTCTACTGCACGTGACTGCCCCGCGACCAGCTGCCAGAGGCTCTGTGGCCCGTGTAACGGGCTGTTCAACTAGTATATAATACAAAAACAAAAGAATAGATAGACACACCTGACTGCTGTAAGAAGGACTCGTACCTAGGTAAGTTATTCTGTTTAACAAAAGAAAAGGCACTTATTCTTAGGGTAAATTCTTACTTTAAACAAGGAATAGTCCCCCCTTTAACCATGTGACTGATTTGGGCAGTGGTTTGAGTGGGTTGTGCAACACATTGCTCCACAATGCATTACATATGTTTATCTTTGTGTTTGGACTAGTAACGTTTCATCTCCTGACTAGTAATATATTTCTGTGACTAGTGAGCCACAATTATATTAATACAGCACTTCTTATAAGGACCAGGGCAGTGTGTAGCATGATGCAAAGCACTGTGTTGCTCCCCCCTCTGAATCTTAAAGACTTCAAGCAGGGAAGCTACTTTCAACCAAGGAAGGGCGATGCCGGGCTCTGTTATTTGGCTAAACCTCCCAGCCTCATTGGCAGGCCACTGGTCATTCCGTGTTTAATTCTACACATATTTATATATCCACTAGTGTAAAACCCCGTGTATACGGGCCAAGGTCTGTGAGATGTTAACACTTTGAGTGTCGGAGGGGTACACAAAGCATTCCTTTGCAATGCATTGCGTACCCCTCTGGCACTCAAAGGGTTAAAAGTCCGGTCCTGCTGTGCGTCTGCCATCACTCACACGATGCACTGTAGAGATTGCCCGAACGCACAGAATGCTTTCAGCACAGAACTCCCAGCATTCCGCTCAGAATGCTCCCAGCACAGAACTCCCAGCATTCCGCACAGAATGCTTCCAGCACAGAACTCCCAGCATTCCGCTCAGAATGCTTCCAGCACAGAACTCCCAGCATTCCGCTCAGAATGCTTCCAGCACAGAACTCCCAGCATTCTGCTCAGAATGCTTCCAGCACAGAACTCCCAGCATTCTCCTCAGAATGCTTCCAGCACAGAACTCCCAGCATTCTGCTCAGAATGCTTCCAGCACAGAACTCCCAGCATTCCACACAGAATGTCCCCAGCACAGAACTCCCAGCATTCTGCACAGAATGCTTCCAGCACAGAACTCCCAGCATTCTGCACAGAATGCTCCCAGCACAGAACTCCCAGCCTTCCGAACAGAATGCTCCCAGCACAGAACTCCCAGCCTTCTGCACAGAATGCTTCCAGCACAGAACTCCCAGCATTCTGCACAGAATGCTCCCAGCACAGAACTCACAGCATTCCGAACAGAATGCTCCCAGCACAGAACTCCCAGCCTTCTGCACAGAATGCTTCCAGCACAGAACTCCCAACATTCCGCACAGAATGCTTCCAGCACAGAACTCCCAGCATTCCGCACAGAATGCTCCCAGCACAGAACTCCCAGCATTCCGCACAGAATGCTCCCAGCACAGAACTCCCAACATTCTGCACAGAATGCTTCCAGCACAGAACTCCCAGCATTCTGCACAGAATGCTTCCAGCACAGAACTCCCAGCATTCTGCACAGAATGCTTCCAGCACAGAACTCCCAGCATTCCGCACAGAATGCTCCCAGCACAGAACTCCCAGCATTCCGCACAGAATGCTCCCAGCACAGAACTCCCAGCATTCTGCACAGAATGCTCCCAGCACAGAACTCCCAGCATTCCGCACAGAATGCTCCCAGCACAGAACTCCCAGCATTCTGCACAGAATGCTCCCAGCACAGAACTCCCAGCATTCTGAGCGTTCCAGCAATCTCTACTGCACATGATGGCTTCTGACAAACATCCTAGCGAATTATTATATAGGATATGTTATGGGAACTTTTTAAATGGTGTGCAAAACATTATATGAAACCTGCTGCAACAAAGGGATAATTTAATAATTATTAAAAACAAATAAATCAACAGGAATGCTGAGAATCGTTCTGTCATCTGTTGTACAGTTGGTTTGACCCAGACTCTGTCCGTTTTACTTTTATACATAAAGCACGTTATCACTCCCTTTGCGTGTTTTCAATGCAGTTGTACCGACCAGGGCTCTCCATTGACTGCTGCTGCAACAGCTCCAGCTGCAGCATAAAATAGAACGGCCATGAAAAGTACTGCACTGCTCCTCTCATAGAAACTGCAGTTATGCTCTGTAATAATTTTGTAACTAAGCATCTTCCAGAAAAATAAAATGGGCTATCTGCAGAGATGGACCAATTCTGGGGCAAACCAGTGGAAGCATAGGGAATAGAGATTATGTAAAAAAAGAAAACATACATATATATATATATATATATATATATATATATATATATATATATATATATATATATATATATATATATATATATAAAGAACCCCTCAATGGCTCCTATACCTACGTGTGTAGAGATCTTTTTGTCTGAGGTTTTGTACTTTTCTCTCTCTTTGGAGGACATTGAATCATTGTGGATAGGGTGGATCCCTAGTGTCTATTCCTTAGTTGGGCAATTGTTACTCCAGTTTCCTCTGTTTTTATCTGAGTTTTTCCTTCTTTGGACTTTTTGTCCGGTTAGTTGTTTGTTCACTTGGGATCCGCTATCCGGCCCCCTACATTTTTCCGTTTTATTTTTGTATGTGCTGAATAAACCACATTTTGAATCTATATATATAAAAGAAGACTTTGTGCCTGCCAAAACACACCCAGGGGAGGCATAAAGCAGGAGTTACTACTCCTATTGGGTGATTCAATCATGCAGGGAGTTGGCCCGCCCCCACTATGCAGCCCGCCCACCACTATCAAAGTCAGAAAAAAACAATATGGCCGCCACTTGCTCCTACACCACAGACAAACACACATGCCCCACTCACACATGCCCCACTCACACACACAGACCACCACACACACATGCCCCACTCACACAGCACCACACACACACACACGCCCCACTTACACATCACCAAACAGACATGCCCCCACTCACACACACAGCACCACATACACACACAAAGCCAGAAATACATATGGCTGATACACACACACAGTCACTCACCCTGACTCCCAGAGGCCTCAGCAGGACCTGTACTGCAGCACCAGAGGAACAAAATTGCACTCAAAGGGTTAAGGTAGGTCCTCATTGCTCAATTATTTCGTCACTGTCATCATTTGCCATGCAAGACACAGGACAGACAGCCATCAGATTCACACTTAACCCACTGACTGCCACAGGGTTGTGTATCAAGTTTTACCCCTCAGGGAGTGTGTTCAAACCCCTCACACTGTAAACTTGCATTTCTCTCCCACTTCTCCTCCTTCCCCAGCCTATTACTAACACTTTTCCATATTTATGTTAAGCCCCGCCCCTACTCACGATTAAGCCCCGCCCCCTTTTAACACAGATTGCCCCATTGCTCTCTCCACATCAGCACCACATGAGGGACTCCACAAGTAAAAGTTCACAGGTATTACACACTCATGCCCCACTCACACAACACCAAACACCCATACACACACACAAAGCCAGAAAGAAAGATGGCTGACACACAGTCACTCACCTTGACTCCCAGTGGCCTCAGCAGGACCTGTAGTAAAGCCACTGAACGGTGCTGCATCACCAGGGGAACAAAATGGCACTCAAAGGGTTAAGGTAGGCCCTCACTGCTGAATTACTTCTTCACTGTCACCATTTGCCATGCAAGACACAGGACAGACAGCCATCAGATTCACACTTAACCCACTGACTGCCACAGGGTTCTGTATCAAGTTTTACCCCTCATGGAGTGTGTTCAACCCCCTCACACTGTAAACTTGCATTTCCCTCCCACTTCTCCTCCTTCCCCAGCCTATTACTAACACTTTTTCACATTTATGTTAAGCCCCGCCCCCTACTCGCGATTAAGCCCCACCCACTTTTAACACAGATTGCCCCATTTGTCTCTCCACATCAGCACCACATCAGTCCCCTCTAGGGACTTCACAAGTCAGTGTTCCCAGGTATGAACACACTTCCCACTGCTATTTAACTCTGACATGCCTCTCTGTACCTTAACCCTTTGAGTGCCAGAGGGGTACACAACTCATGAGCACATGTGTTTCTGCTCATATATGTTGCGTGTCTGTGTGTGTACATCTCTGTTACATATGTGTGTCCATGTGTGCATCTCCAGTGTGTCTGTGTGTACATGTGTTTTGCATGTCTCTGCCGCTCACTGTGTGTATGTGCATACCTCCCAACATTTCACAGGGCCAAAGAGGGACACGTTACTTTTAGGTGATATTATTGGGGGTGTGGCTGGTGGGCGGGGCATTAGTAAGAATTTTTAGGTTATTTCATGACCTATTACTGGCTATTTATGTAACTGAATAAATTATTTAGTTCAAGACCAAAGTATTTAATTTGCACAGACTACTGTATAAACACATATACTGAAGTTTATTGCTTTATTGCTGTACAGCAAAGTAATACACACCACACAGTCAGGGCTGGTGCAAGGATTTTTGACACCCTAGGCAAAACCTAATTTTGCCGCCCATTTCGCTCCGCCCCTTGTGTCCCACCCCTTTATACCCCGCCTACTTATACCCAACCTCTTTTCATGATTGTCCTCTCTCTGCCCCCTGAGCCACTCTGCCCCTGGTCTGGAGATGCCCCCCACCAGCTCCAACTTGCCCCTTATCAGCTTCACTTTGGCCCACCAGTTCCACTTTGCCCCTATCAACTCCAACTTGCCCCCATCAGCTCCAACGTGCCCCCACCAGCTCCATTTTGCCCCCTCAGCTCCACTTTGCCCCCTCAGGTCCAACTTACCCCCATCAGCTCCACTTTGCCCCCCATCCTCTCCAACTTACCCCCATCAGCTCCACTTTGCCCCCCATCCGCTCCAACTTGCCCCCTCCAGCTCCACTATGCCCTCTCAGCTCCAACTTTCCACTATCAGCTCCACTATGCCCCCAGCAGCTCCAACTTGCCCCCATCCGCTCCAACTTGCCCCCCCATCCGCTCCAACTTGCCCCACCAGCTTCACTTTGCCCCCCCTCAGCTCCACTTGCCCCCCCTTAGCTCCAGCTTGCCCCCCCTCAGCTCCACTTTGACCCTCATCAGCTCCACTTTGACCCTCATCAGCTCCAACTTGCCCCCATCATCTCCAACTTGCCCCCACCAGCTCCACTATGCCCCCTCAGCTCCAGCTTTCCCCTAACAGCTCCAACTTGCCCCCATCATCTCCACTTTGCCCCACATCTGCTCCAACTTGCCCCCTCAGCTCCACTATGCCCCCTCAGCGCCAACTTGCCCCCCATCACATACCTGTATCTCCCGCGCAGTCTTCTCTTCAGTAATGGAGAGCGCGGTGGGAGATCATGACTCCCAGCGCGCTCTGCATTACTAAAGATCCGACCACATGAGGGAGCGCTGTAGCAACACAGACCTGACTGTGTTGTGGTTCATGGCATGGTGTGTGTGGGCGCACCTCTTCTCCGCTGCATGCCCGCGCCCCCAGTACGTGTGCGCCCTAGGCCGGCGCCTACCTCGCCTATAGGTGGAGCCGGCCCTGCACACAGTCTGACCTCCTAAAAAGAGGGACAACAGGGTGGGAAAGAGGGACAGAGGGATTTGGCCCTCAAAGAGGGACTGGCCCTCCTAAAGAGGGACACTTGGGATGTATGGTATGTGTCTGCCTGTATGCTGCATATGTCTGTGTTTATCAGTGTGTCTGCATTTCACACACACATGCGCCCAACGGTCATAACTTGACGGGCAACGCCGTCCCATGTTGCTAGTATTATATATAGTTGTTTCTCTGTTATCCTTTCTCTGTTTGGAAGTGAAGTGATTTTTATACAGAACAGCTTTTACAATTTCTGGACTGGTTTTCCCCCAGCGCTATATTTCCTTTTGGTAATGAATAAACATGGCCTCTCATTAAAATGTGGTTTATAAATACTTGGAATTCTAAACAGATCTCCTAGCAATGCGTTGGAGGCATCACTGCCATACAGTGGGTTTAAATACTTGATTATTCTTTATAGTTTTTGGGCCATGTAGAGCATTATTATCATTCTCTACGATGTATAGTTCTAGAGTAATTGAATCATAAAGTGCCCCCCTCTTGTCCCTTTTACCTATTATAAAGCTGCACAGCAAGACCATCCGGATGGATCACAGCAAGTGACAATGTTCTGTTAGCGTAAGGAAAATCCTGTCAAGGGGGCAGGGTTTTCCTTATGATCACAGTAAGAAGATTGTCCCTTGCCCTGATCTGTCTGGTCAAACGACCAGATTCCACATCGGAGGGGAGGCGGCTTACACTAGGTATAAGGGGAGGGAGGGGGATACTTTATCATTCAATTACTCTTGAACTACACATTGTACAGAATAATAATATCGCTCTCCATGGCCCAAAAACTATAAAGGGTAGTTGGAGCTTCAGTTATTTTGAAACATTACTATCCCTTTGAGTGCCAGAGGGGTACGCAATGCATTGCAAAGCAATGTGTTGCATTACCCCTCTGGCACTCAAAGGGTTAAGAATTGCTGTCTCTTGAAATTAAAATTCTGCATACCCCCTATTGATTTCTAAGGTTTAAGCATCAGAGGGTTGTCCAACGCATTGCTTTGCAATGCGTTGGACAACCCTCTGCCACTTAAACGGTTAAATCAGTGGGAATTTCACTCATTAGGGGCTTTATAAAGTCCTGCTGACACATCCTTTACTTGCTTTGTGTTCTCCTTTACAGGATTCGTTTATCAGGAATGAGTATCAGTCGAACACCGCTTCCTCTCGGGCGCTATAAGATGGTCGCACACGATCGTGACACAGGCAATGAAGAGAACAGCATAAGGTAAATACGTAACTGGAATACATCATGAACGTACTCAACACTGCACTTTTATATTATTTATTTAGCGCTAGGAAGTGTTTTTTTTTTTTTAAATCATGTGTTTTCACTAACAGGCAAATAAACGTTCATGTGTTCAGCCCACTTTAAATGGGGCATTTAGACCATTCAATTTATTGGAGACCCCTCTAAGGTTGAAGGGGTTAAATACTCCCTTCACTGTTCTCTACAGTACAGTTGGTTTCCTGCAGACCTGTTCCTCTTGTCTTTATGCATGTGGTCCAGCGTATCAGGTGGTTTAATGGGGATGTTTACCCCTTTGCCTAAACCTCTTCCTTATCAATAATAAATAATGGAAAGTGTATCCTTTTAACCCCTTAATGACCATACAAACTGGCAAGCGAGCGGTCGTTAAGGACCATGTAGCTTTTTTTTTTTTTTTCTGCAATTTGAATTCTGGGATGGCTGCCACCCTAGAATTCCATGATGTGGCAAGATCGTCACTGGTCGCTAACCCCTTAAGGACCGCTTTGATCCTCGCTGATGTGCCGGTACACGTGACCTGTTACACGTACTGGCGCGCCACTTTTGGGGCCTAAGAGAGATCGCTCCAGTCTTGGAGCAGTCAATTTTAGGCCCCGTTTTTACTTACAGTGCTCCCGGGGGAGCACTGTAAGTAAAAAGTATGTGACGTACTATGACCGTCACCGGTCCTTAAGGGTTTGAGGACCATGACGGACACAGCACATCATCTGGTCCTTAAGGGCATTTAAAAAAAAAATCCGCCCGTTTGGAGAGATTCAAAGATTAAATGTAGATCTGTACCTACTTCCGGCAGACAGTGCTGGCCGGATCTGTACTGTACTGTAGCCTTCTCCGATGACGGAGTCTGTCTGTCTCTGAGCTGGAGAGCTCTCATTGGCCAGAAATCAATCTCTGCCAATGATCGCTCCAGCTTAGCGACAGACAGACTCCATCATAGGAGGAGGCTGGATAGAAACTTAGACTACGGTACAGATCCGGTCAGCACTGTCTGCCGGAAGTAGGTACAGGGGTACAGTTAATCTTTGTATTTCTCCAAACAGGCGGATTTTTTTTTTTTTTTTAAGGATACACTTTCCATTATTTATTATTGATAAGGAAAAGATTTAGGCAAAGTTGTGAAGGGGGTAAACATCCCCTTTAACCCCTTAGTGATGAGGCCTTTTTTTTACACCAGAGAACAAGAGCAGTTTTGCCCTAGTTAGGATGCCTTTGTTCAACCATATTTATTTATTTCACCCACACAAATTCTATACCCTTTTTAAGTAAAAGTAAGGCTTTCTGTTGATGCCACATTTATATGGATAGTTCACCATTTCTTTTGACAGTAATATATAAAAAAAAGTGGAAATATTGAAAAAAAAAAACCCACAACATATAGGTTTTCCTGTGATAATTTGTGCTCCTATGGTTAATTTTTAACAGGGACTGGATAAAATGTATGAATGCTTGCTCATACCTCCCAAGTGTCCATTTTTAGGGGATGACTGGCCCTCCGAGGTGAAAATCCCTCTTTTCCTCTTCGGTGTCTCTCTGTATAGGAGATCAGACTGTGTGATGTGTATATAAGTGATCACATTGCTTCACAGCAATAAAACTCACATTAATGTTTGTTTAAACTTCACTATATGTTTTTATAAATTAGTCTGTGTATGTAAAATACTTTGGGCTTGCTCTAAATTATATATCCAGTTATCACCCTAGTCCTGCTCCAGTACCTCAAAAGTGTCTCATTTCTGGCCATTTGAGGCATTGGGAGTTCTGTTCTTTGCTTCTCTCTTCCTCACAATCACAGTGAGGAGGAAAGAGGCAGGGGACAGTGACAGATAGAAAGTATACTTTACACGATCACAGTGAGGAGGAGAGAAGCAGAAAACAGTGACAGATATAATGGTTACTATACACGATCACAGTGAGGAAGAGAGAGGCAGAGAACAGTGACAGGTGGAATGTTTACTATACACGATCACAGTGAGGAAGAGAGAGGCAGAGAATAGTGACAGGCGGAATGTTTACTATACACGATCACAGTGAGGAAGAGAGAGGCAGAGAACAGTGACAGGCGGAATGTTTACTATACACGATCACAGTGAGGAAGAGAGAGGCAGAGAACAGTGACAGGCGGAACGTTTACATACATTGTCTTTGTCATGCAGCTCCACCGGCACATGTGATCGCTGTAGCAGTGATCACATGTTCTGGTCACTGCTGTCCTGGAGCAGTCAGCTACAGCCTCCACAGCATAAACACAGCATGCCTTGAGGCGCGTTGCGATCATGTTACCTGTGAGATGCCAGGACTGTCACCCATTCTTAACACCTCAACGACCGGCTGCGTGGCCGCAGTTAAGGACGACTCAGCTTCTTTTTTTTTTTTTTGGCAAAATGGCTTCAGGGGACCCCTGAATTCCATGACATTCCAGGACCATCGTCGGTCCTTAACGCAAGTGTACCCATGACGGTTCTGGCACGTCACGGGTCCTTAAAGGGTTAAAGAACAGAAATGCTTGACAGTCCTGGCATGTCGCTCATCATTAAGGGGTTAATAAACAGACCCTAAAGCTTCAGAAGAAGGTGGGGTTTGATTTACAAAATTGTTTTCCTTTATCTCCAGCTATAAAATCCCAAAATCTTCCTTTCACCCTTTAAGTAAGAGAGGGGAGCATAGTACAGAGGTGCCACTCAAAGGATTCGTATATTGTCCTCATTTAGTAACATATGCACAAAGAAAACTTGAAACGATCCTGGGGCAAACCAATTGCCCCACAGGGATGAAATAAACATTCCCCAAATTCCCCTTTATCTGCTTTATCTTTATTTTGTAGGCATTAAAAAAACATGAAGAACGATATAAGTCTTATCTCTCAAACCTTTATGGTTTGAGAGATATTCACAAGCAAAGTTTCCCCTCACTGACCAAAACGGTCAAGTCTGACATCTAGCTGTCAGATTTGGAATCCGGTCCATGGACTGGCCGTGGTTCTACAGCAGAGCCGAGATCTCAAGATATAACAAGACTTACTTCACTCGAATAGTCTACAAAAACTGTGCCTGGTTTGCAAGCACACTTTGTAGAACCTTCCAATGAAATAGTTATTTTTATATCTTGCGATCTCGACTCTGCTGAAGAGCCACTGGCTGATCTGCAGATTGGATTCCAAATCTGACAGCTAGATGGCAGACTTGACCGTTTTGGTCAGTGAGGGGAAACTTTGCTTGTGAATATCTCTCAAATCATAAAGGTTTGAGAGATAAGACTTATATCGTTCTTCATGTTTTTTTAATGCCTACAAAATAAAATAAAGATAAAACGAAGTATTACTATCCCTTTAAAGTTTGAGAGATATAAGCTTATAAATATCTCGCCTCCCTCCCCTTTCACAAACGTCAGCTGGTCTAGCTCCCAGCATGAGATTTGAGCCGTGTGACCCGACGGCGGCTCTTCAGCAGAGCCGAAATAGGGATATCTAAAAATAAATACTTAGTTGGAACAGTCTACACAGTGTGCTTGCGCTATTTTGTTTTCTGAAGATCCGCCGGCTGGTGCCGGGACCAGAATCTCATGCGGTCCGCTAGACAGCTGACGTCTGTAAAAAGGGGAGACCTTTATAAGCTTATATCTCGCAACCTTTAAATGTTTGAGAGTCCGGACTTATATCAACAAATTTAATTTTTAATATCTATTATATTAAACTTCCTTAAAACTACCATTGCTATCCCTTTAAGAATATGCAAAGTTAACTGCTGGTGAGATGACTCAGTTGGGTGGTATCCTTTTGAAATGTTGCACGCAAAACAGCGTGCGACCATTTAACACTTTAGCCATGTCGCCTGGATAAAAATAACGACATGACAATCTCGCAGTGCATGACAGCACAAGATTGTCATGTCGCCTAGTCAATGATCGCGTACAATACTTATACAGACAGTGATTCTCTTCACCTTCCGTTTGAGCCAGTTCTTGTCTATTTTTATTACCTTTCTGCCGGGGCAGCCTCCTTCTGCAGCTTTAGGAATAGGCTACTGTACCAAAACCCCTACTCAAATACGTATATGAGCCGATCCTGCCTCTCTCTCCCCTTCTCTGCGTGCAGAATGACAGGGAGGAGCGGAGCATGCAGAGAAGGGGCGACCTTTCAAAAGTGAACCAATTGGTTAACCCCTTAACGACTCTTGACGGTCATGGGTATATTTGGGTTAAGGACCCATGATGTGCCAGGACCGTCATGGAATTCAGGGTTCCCCGCCTGACTGCACACCGTTCAGGGATCCCTGAAGCGGATACCGAAAAAAAAAAATGGTCCGTGGTAGTTAAGTGATCGTCGCATGCGCAATTGGCCATCAATAAGGGGTTAATGCACCAGATGTAGAATCTGATCAAACCTCAAAGTAACAGGATCTAGTCCCGGCACAACTCAGCCTTTCATCCTCCCGAGGCACTCAAAGGGTTACATTGGGTAATAATATCTATACCCCCAGGACATACGTGAAAAGAGAGACTATCTCAGTGTATCCTTCCTGGTGAAATACTTATTATTAAGTTAAAAACTATGTTTACTCACATTTTAACCCTTTAAGTTCTAGAGAGGTACTCTGAAACATAAAGGGTTAAAGCCACACTTTTGATTAAAAAAAAAAACGTATCACAGCCTGTAAGTGACCATTTTACCTTGTAACCAGTGGCGTAACTAGTCATTGCAGGGCCCCGGTGCAAACATTTTTTGGGGCCCTCTATCACAAAAATATTTTTACAAAGTCATAACTAGAACTTACGGGAGCCTCAGGCAGTTGGAGCCCCCTTGAATGCCGACCCTGGTGCAGTTTAACCCACTGCATCCTCTGTAGTTACTCGCATCCTTGTAACATTTTGAGCATCTCCCTGCTTTTTACGAAGCAGTACAGGTTATCTGCCAGTAGGGGGAGACAAAGATCATCATAAAAACCAGCTAGTTTTTTTTACTCTTCATTTACTTCAAGTGGGGCCTCTATGAAACTATATACATTGCTGCAGGGACCTCCAAATTAAGGTCATGGGGCCATTTGTAGCCTTTGGACATGGTCAGACTTGTCCTTCATACAACTTCAATTAAAGGTGGCTTTTTGCACAAGATAATAGTTCTGGAATGTTTCTTGTTATAAGACAGACCTTTAATGCTTAGTATCTTAGTTTATGTAGCAAAATGTCCTGTATCTTGTAGCCTACTGTGTGTAGTGTTTCCGATGTGTGTTTATGGACATTGTTGTGCACAGTGTGTTTGTTATTAAGACTGCAGTCGGTAAGGCCTAACAGTATGTTTATATACAGCACCCTTCATTATGTCCTTGACCAGTTAAATAAAATATGTTAGGGGAGGGCCACAGTATAATTCCAGAGTGTATTAGGGGTGCCACGAGATTTCCAGAGTGTGTATTATGGGGGTGCCACGAGATTTCCAGAGTGTGTATTATGGGGGGGCCACGAGAATTCCAGAGTGTGCATTATGGGGGCCCATGAGAATGCCAGAGTGTGTATTAGGGGGGCCCACGAGAATTCCAAAGTGTGTATTAGGGGGGCCACGACAATTCCAGACTGTGTATTAGGGGTGCCATTAGAATTCCAGAGTGTGTATTAGGGGGGCCCACGAGAATTCCAGAGTGTGTATTAGGGGGGGCCCACGAGAATTCCAGAGTGTGTATTAGTGTGTATTAGGGGGGACCATGAGAATTCCAGAGTGTGTATTGGGGTGCCACAAGAATTCCAGAGTGTGTTTTAGGGGGGACCACGAGAATTCCAGAGTGTGTATTAGGGGTGTCACAAGAATTCCAGAGTGTGTATTAGGGGTGCCACAAGAATTCCAGAGTGTGTACAAGAATTCCAGAGTGTGTATTAGGGGTGCCACAAGAATTCCAGAGTGTGTACAAGAATTCCAGAGTGTGTATTAGGGGTGCCACAAGAATTCCAGAGTATGTATTTGGGGTGCCACAAGAATTCCAGAGTGTGTATTAGGGGTGCCACAAGAGTTCCAGAGTGTGTATTGGGGGTGCCACAAGAGTTCCAGAGTGTGTATTGGGGGGGTCACAAGAATTCTAGCATGTGTATCAGGGGGCCCCACGAGAATTCCAGAGTATGTATTAGGGGGGCCACGACAATTCCAGAGTGTGTATTAGGGGGGCCACGACAATTCCAGAGTGTGTATTAGGGGGGCCACGACAATTCCAGAGTGTGTATTAGGGGGCCACGACAATTCCAGAGTGTGTGTGTATACATGTGTGGATGGGAATGTGTGTATGTAGATATGTGTGGGTATAATTAATGTGTGGGTTTAATATATATGTGTTTGTGGGTGTATATCTATCTGTCTATATATATATATTTATGAAATATGATGAAACAAATGTAACAAATGCACTTTTTTTTAAACTTTTGCACGAAAAATCTTTTACACATCTACAAACGCTAAAAAAAAACCTTCTAAATATATTATATTTGTCTTGATTTTAGAAATACCCAATGTTTACATGCTTTTCTAATGTTTTTGTCAAGTTATATGGCAATAACTAAAAGTTGCAAAAATCGAGGTGTTCTAAAACTTTTGACCGCTAGTGTAGATATATGTGTGTGTGTGTGTGTGTGTGTGTGTGTGGTTTTTTCAGTAGCTTTGTGGAACAGGTCCATAGTGCTTTTGATAATTTATTTGAACGATAAACTGTGAGGAAATGAGTTGGATTCCTGTAACACTACAGAGAGTGTTTGATGCAGTCTCACAAGTGACTGACATTCTCAACAAAGGAACCGTGTTAAAGTGATAGTAATACTTCGTTTTAACTTTATTTTATTTTGTAGGCATTAAAAAAACATGAAGAACGATATAAGTCTTATCTCTCAAACCTTTATGGTCTGAGAGATATTCACAAGCAAAGTTTCCCCTCCTGCCCCTTTTACCTAGTGTAAGACATCTCTTCTCAGATGTGGAATCCAGTCCATAGACCAGACAGATAACAGCAGGGGACAATCTTCTTCCTATGAGAACAATGAAAGCCCTGCCCCCCCTTGACAAGTTTTTCAGGTTTTTCCCTTATCTTAATTGAAGATTGTCCCTCTCTGCAGTCTACCTGGGCACCTCCCTTCTGATCTGGCTGAGCAGTGTTACATCAGTAAAAGGGGCGGGAGGGGGATACTTTGTCATTGAATTACTCTTGAACTACAACTCTGACAGAATTGAAATAACACTCTCCAAAGTCCAAATACTATGATGATTAATTAGAGCTGCTTTTATTATGAAACATTACTATAACTTTAAAGAAAATATACCAAGAGGAATACAGAGTATACAGAAGGGAACGATAGCAGGAATGTTCATAGCAGTATAGCTGTTTTAGTTAGCTGTGTTAGTCTTAAAGCAGAATAAAGAATTGCACATGAAAGGGTTAAAAATGTTAGCTGGGTGCAGTGAGTGGCTTGATTAACACACATACACATTAAAAGATGAAACGTGGCTTTGTCCTAGCAACCCCTTGAATGCAATGACTCAAACTTAAACTTGGATGGGCACCACACACACTCTCACAACACATACCGTAAAATCTTGGATATAATACACACAATTTTGCCCTTCTTCACCTTATGTGAAGTGGGGGGTGCGTATTATACACAATACATTTTTTTAATATTTTTTTTTCTGCTTACCCCACCACAATCCACTTTCAGCAGCTCTCCACTTGCACTGAAGTCTGACCCCCCATCGGATTTTCCGTGACGCCTTCACTGCGGGCGGAATGCTTGCATTTTCCGCCCACTTCTACCAATGCCCTGTCAGGACCTTTCAGTGTAAGCCACCGTAATGCCCTGTGAGGACCTCAAGAGATCTAAGCATTGGATCTATGATATTGCCTTGAGAGGACCTTGAAGTCCTTACAGGGTATTATGATGGTTTACATTGAAAGGTCCTTACAGGGCATTATGATGGTTTAGCGCTGGGGTCCTGGGTTCAAATCCCACCAAGGACAACATCTGCAATGAGTTTGTATGTTCTCACTGTGTTTGCGTGGGTTTCCTCCGGTTTCCTCCCACACTCCAAAAAACATACTGATAGGTGAATTTAGATTGTGAGCCCCAATGGGGACAGGAACCAATATGAGTGTAAAGCGCTGCGGAATCTGTGTGCGCTATATAAATAAAGGATTATTATTATTATTATTATTGAAAGGTCCTGACAGGGCATTGATGAAAGTGGAAGGAAAAATGCAAGCGTTCCGCCCAAAGTGAAGCTGTCACAGAGGAACCTGACGGGAGTGAGACTTCAGTGGAGACTTCAAGGGAAGTAATAAAAGCTTCTGAGAGCTGATTGCAGTGGGGAGAGGGAGGGAAGGAATCTGGCAACCCTACATTTTTGTGTGAGAAAAGGGGAAAACAAGGGTGCATATTATACATAGGCACTCTTCTTGTCCCATAAAATCTTGGATATAATTTACCACTGCGATTTATACACAGGTGCATATTATACCTGAGATTTTACAGTATATGCACATTAACATACATACACACGCACGCATTGTCTCGCATACACACACTGACTTTCTCTGTTTTGCATATACATAGACAGTGAAACACACTTTCACACTATTGCCCTGTCACATACACTTAGACTCACACTCACAACCATACGTACAGTCTCACACACAATGCCACGTGTGTGCGTGTATATGTATATATATATAAGAGAGAAAACCTGCGTCTCCACACACACCCAGGGGCGGCAGTAAGGAGGAGTTATTCATAGCTCCTCCATACCGCCATTTCAGGAGATACAGGGGTGTGTGAATTTGATAGGAGTGGGCAGGAGCCTCTGCAAGGAGTTCCCCTCCCTCAGCTTCCTCCTGAACATGAAAAAGAGGCTTGGACTTAAAGGAACTGAATGAGCATGCTCAAATTCAGAACATGAAAAAGAGGCATGGAATACAAGACACTTACTGGGCATATGCAGAGCATGGAAACAAGGCTGTTGCACACACACACAGCCAACTCACTTTGTGTAAACACACATGCCCTGCTCACTTTCTCCACTCCGTGCCTTACCACCGGACTCCACTTGCATTCAGGCTACAGAAAACCAACACTGAACGAGAACACCACTACCACCTGCTGCTGGTAGGAGACCTATGGCTCATGCTGTTGTCTGTCTCCCTTATTGCCCAAGTTATATGGCCAGATGCAGAACACACATGCTTCTATGGCCAAATGTCCTCCTGCTACACACAGACACACACCCCTCACCTGCACTTCTCCTGTTAACCCTCTCAGTGCCAGATGGGTACGCAATACATTCTTTGCAATGTTTTGCAAACCAATCTGGCACTCAAAGGGTAAAACCTTTACTTGCAGGGAAGTAATGTACAAGGAAGGGAGGGATGTCGGACGCCTATGCTACTCAAGCGGTTAACCCTCGGAGTGCCAGGGGGTGTGCAAAACATTGCAAAACCCTCTGCCACTCAAAGAGTTAAAAGGATAATAATACTTCTATTAACCCCTTAAGGACCACTGGTCCAGGGATGTTACCTTCCCTTAAGGACCGCTTTGATCCTTGCCAATGTGTCGGTACACGTGACCTGTTGCGTGTATCGGCTCGCCACTTCGAGGCCTAAGAGAGATCGCTCCGGTCTTGGAGCGATCAATTTTAGGCCCCGTTTTTACTTACAGCGCTCCCGGTAGAGCAATGTAAGTAAAACATATGTGACGTGCTATGACCGTCACTGGTCCTTAAGGGTATAAGGACGGTGACGGTCATAGTATGTCACGTAGTCCTTAAGGGGTTAAAGTTTAGTTGCCAGTCTTTTTCATATTTTTAAACATGTAGCACTATATTTAATTACTTACAGTGTTGTAGTTCAAACGCTATACAAGCTGAAAGGATCCCTTTCCCCTGTGTCACTCAGCCTTTCCCTATGTCACTCAGCCTGTCCGGATGGACAGCGTCAAAGGACATTCTTCAGTAAGCAAAACGAAAATTCTGCCCTCCTTCCTCAAGGGGGCAGGGTTTCTTTATAATTACTTAATGAAGATTGTCCCTCGTGGGGGTGGGCGGATCCTTTCGGCTTCAATAGCGTTTCAACTACAACACTGTAAGTAATTAAATATAGCGCTACATGTTAAAATGTTGTGGAGCAGGACGGATATGCGGCGGCTGTGCAGGCTGGCAGAGAGATGCGGCAGTGTCCGGCGCAGGCGGATGACGTCATCATGCAGACGACTCATCAAGAGGACGCCTGCCAAGGAGGAAGTCAGTGTGGCACGGAGATAATGAACGCACCGGTCGCAATCGAGGAGCTACTCCACTTAGGTTCCTAAAGCAGCCACTTCCCTCTCAGAACATAAAGGGACCCCTGCACAGTCCGATTACCCTGTGGACATTCTCAATAAAAGGGGTTGACCCGTTGTCTCCCCGTTACCAGCAACTGGTGTGTGGCTCTTCAGTATTCCAACACAAAGGGATACAAATTAGCAACCTGTACCTATGTGAGTGAGTAATCTGGGGCAGAACAGTACAACACAATCTATAAAAGAAGACTTTGTGCCTGCCAAAACACACCCAGGGGAGGCATAAAGCAGGAGTTACTACTCCTATTGGGTGATTCAGTCATGCAGGGAGTTGGCCCGCCCCCACTATGCAGCCCGCCCACCACTATCAAATTCAGAAAAAAATAAAATGGCCGCCACTTGCTCCTACACCACAGACAAACACACATGCCCCACTAACACAGCACCAAACAAACACACACACATGTCCCACTCACACACACAGATCTCACACACACACACACACATGTCCCACTCACACAGCACCAAACACACATGCCCCCACTCACACACACAGCACCACATACACCACATGCACACACAAAGCCAGAAATAAATATGGCTGACACACACACACAGTCACTCACCCTGACTCCCAGTGGCCTCAGCAGGACCTGTAGTGCAGCACCAGGGGAACAAAATGGCACTCAAAGGGTTACGGTAGGCCTTCTGCTGAATTATTTCTTCACTGTCATCATTTGCCATGCAAGACACAGGACAGACAACCATCAGGTACACAATTAACCCACTGACTGCCACAGGGTTGGGTATCAAGTTTAACCCCTCAGGGAGTGTGTTCAAACCCCTCACACTGTAAACTTGCATTCCCCTCCCACTTCTCCTCCTTCCCCAGCCTATTACTAACACTTTTCCACATTTATGTTAAGACCCGCCCCCTACTCACGATTAAGCCCCGCCCACTTTTAACCCAGATTGCCCCATTTGTATCTCCACATCAGCACCACGTCAGTCCCCTCTAGGGACTCCACAAATCAATGTTCCCAGGTATGAATACTCTTCCCACTGCTATTTAACTCTAACATGCCTCTCTATACCTTAACCATTTGAGTGCCAGAGGGGTACACAACTCATGCACGCATGTGTTTCTGCTCATATATGTTGTGTGTGTGTGTGTACATTTCTGTTACATATGTGTGTCCATCTCCAGTGTGTCTGTGTGTGTGCGTGTCTTTTACATGTCTCTGCCGCTCACTGTGTGTATGTGCATACCTCCCAACATTTCACATGGCCAAAGAGGGACACTTTACTTTTAGGTGATATTTTTGAGGGTGTGGCTGGTGGGCAGGGCATTAGTAAGAATTTTTAGGTTATTTCATGACCTATTACTGGCTATTTATGTAACTTAATAAATGATTTAGTGCAACACCAATGTATTTTATTTGCACAGACTAATGTATAAACACATATACTGAAGTTTATTGCTTTATTGCTGTAGAGCAAAGTAATACACACCACACAGTCAGGGCTGGTGCAAGGATTTTTGCCACCCTAGGCAAAACCGAATTTTGCCGCCCATTTCTCTCCGCCCCTTGTGTCCCACCCCTTTAGACCCCGCCTACTTATACCCCACCTCTTTTCATGATTGTCCTCTCTCTGCCCCCTGGGCCAGTCTGCCCCTGGTCTGGAGATGCCCCCCACCAACTCCAACTTGCCCCTTATCAACTCCACTTTGGCCCTATCAGCTGCACTTTGCCCCCATCAACTCCAACTTGCCCCCATCAACTCCACTTTGCCCCCATCAACTCCAACTTGCCCCCATCAGCTCCACTTTGCCCCCCACCAGCTCCACTTTGCCCCCCATCTGCTCCAACTTGCCCCCACCGGCTCCACTTTGCCCCCCATCAGCTCCACTATGCCCCCAGCCGCTCCAACTTGCCCCCATCAGCTCCACTTTGCCCACCATCCGCTCCAACTTGCCCCCATCAGCTCCACTTTGCTCCCCATCCACTCTAACTTGCCCCCACCAGCTCCACTTTTGCCCCCCCTTCAGCTCCACTATGCCCCCTCAGCTCCAACTTGCCCCTATCAGCTCCAACTTGCCACCAACAGCTCCCCTTTGCCCCCCATCCGCTCCAACTTGCCCCCATCAGATCCACTTTGGCCCCCATCCACTCCAACTTGCCCCCACCAGCTCCACTTTGCTCCACCTTCAGCTCCACTTTGACCCCCATCCGCTCCAACTTGCCCCCATCAGCTCGACTTTGACCTCCATCCGCTCCAACTTACCCCTATCAGCTCCAACTTGCCCCCAGCAGCTCCACTATGCCCCCTCAGCTCCAACTTGCCACTATCATCTCCACTTTGCCCCCAGCAGCTCCACTATGCCCCCTCAGCTCCAACTTGCCCCCTATCACATACCTGTAGCTCCCGCGCAGTCTTCTCTTCAGTAATGCAGAGCGCGGCAGGACATCATGACTCCCAGCGTGCTCTGCATTACTAAAGATCCGACCCAATGAGGGAGCGCAGTAGCGACACAGACCTGACTGTGTTGTGGTTCCCGGCGTGGTGTGTGCAGGCGCAGCTCTTCTCCGCTGCATGCCCGCGCCCCCAGTACCTGTGCGCCCTAGGCCGGTGCCTACCTCGCCTATAGGTGGAGCCGGCCCTGCACGCAGTCTGACCTCCTAAAAAGAGGGACAACAGGGTGGGAAAGAGGGACAGAGGGATTTGGCCCTCAAAGAGGGACACTTGGGATGTATGGAATGTGTCTGCCTGTGTGTTGCATATGTCTGTGTTTATCAGTGTGTCTGCATTTCACACACACATGCGCCCAACGGTCATGACATGACGGGCAACGCCGTCCCACATTGCTAGTAAAATATAAAGAAGAATCAGAGATAAACTTTAATAGAAGTATTACTATCCCATTAACATTAGATACTCTTGACTTTGTCCAGTGTGACCATGTTGGGCTTTTTTGGAGCTCTTTTTTTATATATGGACAGTGGATGGACAGGATCCCTGGTCTTTCCTCATCTCCCAGGTGCCCAGCACTGCCTCTCCATGTCTGATACCCCTGCCAGCCCCTAGGCTCAGGCCTACTCCTTCAGAATCAACATCAGCTCCTTCCTCCGGACATTGTGAGCCACATTTTGGGGAGAAGAGTGTCTCCGCTGGGCGGTGAATCTACATTATTTATGTCATCAGGAGGAAATCTTCTTTGTACATTAACAGCACTCTATTTAACCATTTGAGTGCCAGAGGGTTAACTAATGCATTGCACGCCTTTCTAGCACTCGAAGGGTTAACTCTGACATGACACCACTGTATACTGCATGGCACTTTATGGCTTAGCATGCTGCTATAAGCCTCTCTCACATAATCTCCTTTTATTTTGTGCTTTCCACTTGTACACACCAAACACAGAGGAATAATACTGCAATTCTGCCCCAAAGTAAAGCAAATAACAAATACCACTGATTTAACAGTTTCAAGACCAGAGTGGGGACGGCAACACATTGTGAAGCGATGTCCTCTGGTCCTTCTAACTCTCTGAATACTGCAGATATTCACTTCAATACAAGACTGCTCCCTACACATCACTGTAAAGCTCCTACACTAATCCCAGGGTGTCCACATCCCACACTTATACACTCAGTACCAACAAGAGCCGGAACCTCCAAACACGGGGGGGACTATCACTGTGTCAGTGTCCCCTCTGTGTGTGTGTGAGCATGTCTGTTGTGTGTGTGTGCACTCGCATGTCTGTTGTGTGTGTGTGCACGTTCATGTCTGTTGCGTGTGTGTGCATGTCTGTTGCGTGTATGTGTGTGTGCATGTCTGTTACATGTGTGTGTGCACACACGTCTGTTGCGTGTACGTGTGCATGTCTTTTGCGTGTATGTGTGTGCGCATGTCTGTTGCGTGTGTGCGCACACACGTCTGTTGTGTGTACGTGTGCATGTCTGTTGCATGTGTGTGAACATGTCTGTTGCGTGTGTGTGTGTGTGTGTAAGCATGTCTGTTGCGTGTGTGTACATCTGTTACATGTGTTTGTGTACATGTGTGCGTCTCCGGTGTGTCTGTGTGTGTGTGCATGTCTTTTGCATGTCTCTGCCACTCACTGTGTGTGTGTGTGTGTCTGCCTGTGCGTTGCATATGTCTGTGTTCATCAGTGTGTCTACATTTCAGACACACACTCCCAACAGTCATAACATGATGGGCAACGCTGTCCCACATTGCTTATATATATATATATATATATATATATATCTGTATATATAAGCAATCTGTTTCTGGTTGCACTGGGGCAAAGATTGGCTGCAGGCAGTGAATCAGGGGCGGCGATTTTCCTGTCTGCTTCAGCGAAAATTTATGCAGCAAGCCTCGCCTCTATATCAATCCAATGGGTCCCCAAAGCACATGGCGTGCCCAATCGTACAGGCAACGACATGCACCATTCACTGCTCATATAATATAAGCTCACAAAAGAAAAGTGTCTGTCATTGTGATGTGATTGTCTGAGCCGATAGTCATACATCATTAATTTTTGCTTATAAGCTGAAAGACTGGTTTTTCCACCCCAAGTTCATTGCATTGCACATTGCACTGCAGTTATCACAATACAGTCATTCTGACTTGCAAACTGCTATGCACGTAGACATAAATTGGAGGCAAATGCCCATTGCATAGTAGAAGCCCATCCCCACTCATTATTACATATGTTCTCATGTACTGTCTTAGACACTGTGACCAACTACCTCTAACATTTTATTTCTTTTTTTTCTTCTATTTTCAAGGTACAATCTCTTGAGGAACACCAGAAAAACATGGAAAGAAGACGGCATGAACTCTCTGGATTTTAAGCTGCTTTCCAGAAAGGAGGTGCCACTTTACACTAATATCACTGTCGATATTGGAGATGCTCCAGTGGCTACTACTCTCAAACCAGGCTCGTGGAAGTTTTTTTAACTAGTTGGATCATACCAAAATGTGAAAAGCTGAAGTGAAAAATAAGGCTCATTTTCCAGATGCACTTTACATGAACAATGTACAATTTGGTGCCTTCTCTCAAGGGTCCTTGTTCAGTAGCTGGTGGAGAAGTCTTCCCACAGTCCAATATGTAGTCTTCTCTAGCCCATGCACATACCATAGGCATAATTATTAAAAGTGCTTCACTGCACTCCAGAGACCTGAGAGGTCTATGAGTAAGCACGTAGTGCGAAACGCGTGAGACTGTATTCCTTGGTGTTTTGTGTCACATTTTTCCAATAAAGATAGTGGTTTTATGAAGAATCGAGTGCAGTGAACCTCTTTTAATAATTGTCTTGGATTCAAGGATGGGTCAGCACATCTTTTCACTCTGCACCGCTTCATTGTTTGTGATCGGTAAGTGATTTGCAACATTTGTATTGGAACATTTTACCAAGTTTAGTGCCGCTTATGAAATACTGTCATACCACAGGCATAGCCAAGTCCATTTCAAGGGTATTGAATTGTGCTCAAGGTTCTACTGCTCTTAAACAAAATAATATACCATAACAATGTAAATATGTTTTAATTTTATTTCTTTTGTTAGTAAAACTTTATTACAGTGGCAAGCAAGCTTCAACTCTCCAGATGTTTGTGGACTACAACTCCCATCATCCTCAGCTGGCTGGCTGAGGATACTGGATGTTGCCGTCTAACTGCTGGATGGACCACAAATTCCCCATCTCTGCTTTGGATGCAAATGAGAGTGAGAACCTATTTAGTACAAAGTCCCAATTTCGTACATGTTCTTTTCTCCACTGAAATTGCAGGAAAAGCCGTTCCCTTACCCAGAAATGGTATTTATCTATCTAAGATCTTCACAGTCTGTTTTTACTAAGGTGCAAATAGCTCCTTGTTATGCACGTAACGTCTGCTTTATGTTAGTGAATTTAATTGTAAAGTTTTCCCAGTTAATGAGTGGGATTCTGCTTACAAGGTTGATGCAATTACTAAACAGAGCAGACAGTGACAGGGGCATAGATGGAACCACTGTGACAGAGCAGACAGTGACAGGGGCATAGATGGAACATACTGAGACAGAGCAGACAGTGACAGGGGAATAGATGGAACCTACTGAGACAGAGCAGACAGTGACAGGGGCATAGATGGAACCTACTGACACAGAGCAGACAGTGACAGGGGCATAGATGGAACCTACTGAGACAGAGCAGACAGTGACAGGGGCATAGATGGAACCTACTGAGACAGAGCAGACAGTGACAGGGGCATAGATGGAACCTACTGAGACAGAGCCGACAGTGACAGGGGCATAGATGGAACCTACTGAGACAGAGCAGACAGTGACAGGGGCATAGATGGAACCTACTGAGACAGAACAGACAGTGACAGGGATATAGATGGAACCTACTGAGACAGAGCAGACAGTGACAGGGGAATAGATGGAACCTACTGAGACAGAGCAGACAGTGACAGGGGCATAGATGGAACCTACTGAGACAGAACAGACAGTGACAGGGATATAGATGGAACCTACTGAGACAGAGCAGACAGTGACAGGGATATAGATGGAACCTACTGAGACAGAGCAGACAGTGACAGGGGCATAGATGGAACCTACTGAGACAGAGCAGACAGTGACAGGGGCATAGATGGAACCTACTGAGACAGAGCCGACAGTGACAGGGGCATAGATGGAACCTACTGAGACAGAACAGACAGTGACAGGGATATAGATGGAACATACTGAGACAGAACAGACAGTGACAGGGGCATAGATGGAACCTACTGAGACAGAGCCGACAGTGACAGGGGCATAGATGGAACCTACTGAGACAGAGCAGACAGTGACAGGGGCATAGATGGAACCTACTGAGACAGAGCCGACAGTGACAGGGGCATAGATGGAACCTACTGAGACAGAGCAGACAGTGACAGGGGCATAGATGGAACCTACTGAGACAGAGCAGACAGTGACAGGGGCATAGATGGAACCTACTGAGACAGAGCCGACAGTGACAGGGGCATAGATGGAACCTACTGTGACAGAGCAGACAGTGACGGGGGCATAGATGGAACCTACTGAGACAGAGCCGACAGTGACAGGGGCATAGATGGAACCTACTGAGACAGAGCAGACAGTGACAGGGGCATAGATGGAACCTACTGAGACAGAGCCGACAGTGACGGGGGCATAGATGGAACCTACTGAGACAGAGCCGACAGTGACAGGGGCATAGATGGAACCTACTGAGACAGAGCCGACAGTGACAGGGGCATAGATGGAACCTACTGAGACAGAGCAGACAGTGACAGGGGCATAGATGGAACCTACTGAGACAGAGCCGACAGTGACGGGGGCATAGATGGAACCTACTGAGACAGAGCCGACAGTGACGGGGGCATAGATGGAACCTACTGAGACAGAGCAGACAGTGACAGGGGCATAGATGGAACCTACTGAGACAGAGCAGACAGTGACAGGGGCATAGATGGAACCTACTGAGACAGAGCCGACAGTGACAGGGGCATAGATGGAACCTACTGAGAGCAGACAGTGACAGGGGCATAGATGGAACCTACTGAGACAGAGCAGACAGTGACAGGGGCATAGATGGAACCTACTGAGACAGAGCAGACAGTGACAGGGGCATAGATGGAACCTACTGAGACAGAGCCGACAGTGACGGGGGCATAGATGGAACCTACTGAGACAGAGCCGACAGTGACGGGGGCATAGATGGAACCTACTGAGACAGAGCAGACAGTGACAGGGGCATAGATGGAACCTACTGAGACAGAGCAGACAGTGACAGGGGCATAGATGGAACCTACTGAGAGCAGACAGTGACAGGGGCATAGATGGAACCTACTGAGACAGAGCAGACAGTGACAGGGGCATAGATGGAACCTACTGAGACAGAGCAGACAGTGACAGGGGCATAGATGGAACCTGCTGAGAGCAGACAGTGACAGGGGTATAGATGGAACCTACTGAGACAGAGCAGACAGTGACAGGGGCATAGATGGAACCTGCTGAGAGCAGACAGTGACAGGGGTATAGATGGAACCTACTGTGACAGAGCAGACAGTGACAGGGGCATAGATGGAACCTACTGACACAGAACAGACAGTGACAGGGGCATAGATGGAACATACTGAGAGCAGACAGTGACAGGGGCATAGATGGAACCACTGTGACAGAGCAGACAGTGACAGGGGCATAGATGGAACCTACTGAGACAGAGCCGACAGTGACAGGGGCATAGATGGAACCTACTGAGACAGAGCAGACAGTGACAGGGGCATAGATGGAACCTACTGAGACAGAACAGACAGTGACAGGGATATAGATGGAACATACTGAGACAGAACAGACAGTGACAGGGGCATAGATGGAACCTACTGAGACAGAGCAGACAGTGACAGGGGCATAGATGGAACCTACTGAGACAGAGCCGACAGTGACAGGGGCATAGATGGAACCTACTGAGACAGAGCAGACAGTGACAGGGGCATAGATGGAATCTGCTGAGAGCAGACAGTGACAGGGGTATAGATGGAACCTACTGTGACAGAGCAGACAGTGACAGGGGCATAGATGGAACCTACTGACACAGAACAGACAGTGACAGGGGCATAGATGGAACATACTGAGAGCAGACAGTGACAGGGGCATAGATGGAACCACTGTGACAGAGCAGACAGTGACAGGGGCATAGATGGAACCTACTGAGACAGAGCCGACAGTGACAGGGGCATAGATGGAACCTACTGAGACAGAGCAGACAGTGACAGGGGCATAGATGGAACCTACTGAGACAGAACAGACAGTGACAGGGATATAGATGGAACATACTGAGACAGAACAGACAGTGACAGGGATATAGATGGAACCTACTGAGACAGAGCAGACAGTGACAGGGGCATAGATGGAACCTACTGAGACAGAGCCGACAGTGACAGGGGCATAGATGGAACCTACTGAGAGCAGACAGTGACAGGGGCATAGATGGAACCTACTGAGACAGAGCAGACAGTGACAGGGGCATAGATGGAACCACTGTGACAGAGCCGACAGTGACAGGGGCATAGATGGAACCTACTGAGACAGAGCAGACAGTGACAGGGGCATAGATGGAACCTACTGAGACAGAGCCGACAGTGACAGGGGCATAGATGGAACCTACTGAGACAGAGCAGACAGTGACAGGGGCATAGATGGAACCTACTGAGACAGAGCAGACAGTGACAGGGGCATAGATGGAACCTACTGAGACAGAGCCGACAGTGACAGGGGTATAGATGGAACCTACTGAGACAGAGCCGACAGTGACAGGGGCATAGATGGAACCTACTGTGACAGAGCAGACAGTGACGGGGGCATAGATGGAACCTACTGAGACAGAGCCGACAGTGACAGGAGCATAGATGGAACCTACTGAGACAGAGCAGACAGTGACAGGGGCATAGATGGAACCTACTGAGACAGAGCCGACAGTGACGGGGGCATAGATGGAACCTACTGAGACAGAGCCGACAGTGACAGGGGCATAGATGGAACCTACTGAGACAGAGCCGACAGTGACAGGGGCATAGATGGAACCTACTGAGACAGAGCAGACAGTGACAGGGGCATAGATGGAACCTACTGAGACAGAGCAGACAGTGACAGGGGCATAGATGGAACCTACTGAGACAGAGCCGACAGTGACAGGGGCATAGATGCAACCTACTGAGACAGAGCAGACAGTGACAGGGGCATAGATGGAACCTACTGAGACAGAGCCGACAGTGACAGGGGCATAGATGGAACCTACTGAGACAGAGCCGACAGTGACAGGGGCATAGATGGAACCTACTGAGACAGAGCAGACAGTGACAGGGGCATAGATGGAACCTACTGAGACAGAGCCGACAGTGACGGGGGCATAGATGGAACCTACTGAGACAGAGCAGACAGTGACGGGGGCATAGATGGAACCTACTGAGACAGAGCAGACAGTGACAGGGGCATAGATGGAACCTACTGAGACAGAGCAGACAGTGACAGGGGCATAGATGGAACCTACTGAGACAGAGCCGACAGTGACAGGGGTATAGATGGAACCTACTGAGAGCAGACAGTGACAGGGGCATAGATGGAACCTACTGAGACAGAGCAGACAGTGACAGGGGCATAGATGGAACCTACTGAGACAGAGCCGACAGTGACGGGGGTATAGATGGAACCTACTGAGACAGAGCCGACAGTGACGGGGGCATAGATGGAACCTACTGAGACAGAGCCGACAGTGACGGGGGCATAGATGGAACCTACTGAGACAGAGCCGACAGTGACGGGGGCATAGATGGAACCTACTGAGACAGAGCAGACAGTGACAGGGGCATAGATGGAACCTACTGAGACAGAGCAGACAGTGACAGGGGCATAGATGGAACCTACTGAGAGCAGACAGTGACAGGGGCATAGATGGAACCTACTGAGACAGAGCAGACAGTGACAGGGGCATAGATGGAACCTACTGAGACAGAGCAGACAGTGACAGGGGCAAAGATGGAACCTACTGTGACAGAGCAGACAGTGACAGGGGCATAGATGGAATCTGCTGAGAGCAGACAGTGACAGGGGTATAGATGGAACCTACTGTGACAGAGCAGACAGTGACAGGGGCATAGATGGAACATACTGAGAGCAGACAGTGACAGGGGCATAGATGGAACCTACTGAGACAGAGCCGACAGTGACAGGGGCATAGATGGAACCTACTGAGACAGAGCCGACAGTGACAGGGGCATAGATGGAACCTACTGTGACAGAGCCGACAGTGACAGGGGCATAGATGGAACCTACTGAGACAGAGCCGACAGTGACAGGGGCATAGATGGAACCTACTGTGACAGAGCAGTCAGTGACGGGGGAATAGATGGAACCTACTGAGACAGAGCCGACAGTGACAGGGGCATAGATGGAACCTACTGACACAGAGCAGACAGTGACAGGGGCATAGATGGAACCTACTGAGACAGAGCCGACAGTGACAGGGGCATAGATGGAACCTACTGAGACAGAGCAGACAGTGACGGGGGAATAGATGGAACCTACTGACACAGAGCAGACAGTGACAGGGGCATAGATGGAACCTACTGTGACAGAGCAGACAGTGACAGGGGCATAGATGGAACCTACTGAGACAGAGAAGACAGTGACAGGGGCATAGATGGAACCTACTGAGACAGAGCAGACAGTGACGGGGGAATAGATGGAACCTACTGACACAGAGCAGACAGTGACAGGGGCATAGATGGAACCTACTGAGACAGAGCAGACAGTGACAGGGGCATAGATGGAACCTAATGAGCCCTGAGGAGGAAGTCTGAATCAGAGACTGAGTATCCAATTAATCGTCAGATGAACCTGGGAAATCCCTCTGTTTTGTATCCCCCTTTTCTGATTGTTCACCAGGACAAGGCAGTACTTCGTAGTTCTATAGTTTTTTTGCCCAAGGTCTTCCCAGATTTTAATATCAACCAGAAAATTGTTCTTCCTTCTTTTTGTCTTGATCCTTCTAACAAGCAGGTGCAGTTGTTCCATCTCTGACTGTAGTATGTTGTCTTAAAGGGATAGTAATTCTTCATTTTATCTTTATTTTATTTTGTAGGCATTAAAAAAACATGAAGAACGATATAAGTCTTATCTCTCAAACCTTTATGGTTTAATAGATATTCACAAGCAAAGTATCCCCCTCCCGCCCCTTTTACTGATGTAACACTGCTCAGCCAGATCAGAAGGGAGGTGCCCAGGTAGACTGCAGAGAGGGACAATCTTCAATTAAGATAAGGGAAAAACCCGAAATACTTGTCAAGGGGGGAAGGGCTTTCATTGTTTTCATACAAATAAGATTGTCCCCTTCTGTTATCTGTCTGGTCTATGGACTGCATTCCACATCTGAGAAGAGATGGCTTACACTAGGTAAAAGGGGCGGGAGGGGATACTTTGCTTGTGAATATCTGTCAAACCATAAAGGTTTGAGAGAAAAGACTTATATAATTCTTCATGTTTTTTTAATGCCTACAAAATAAAGTAAAGATAAAATGAAGTATTACTATCCCTTTAAGTATTAAGTTCAATGCATGCAGCCCAGCCTTTCAAGAAATCTGACTCTTTTTGTCATTTCTGAGGGTCCCCAAGCAGGCAAGGCTGTGTCCAAATTTACCATTGTCTCTTGGATCAAGGCCACTATCTGTCAGTCGTGTGTGATCAGAAAGAAATGTGTTCCTTTCAAAATGATGGCATACTACACTAGATCTTTGGCCTTACAAGAATCGGGTCCCTGTCGAGCAGCTGATTAAGGCGGCAACATGGTAGTCTCCGCACAACTTAACCAAGGTCCTGGCCTACAGTCTCTACTGCACATGACTTTGTCGTTACACACCTTTTACCGAATTATTATATAGGATATATATATATATATATATATATATATATATATATATATATATATATATATATATATATATATATATATATATATATATATATATATATATATATATATATAGTGAGAGAAAGTAGATTGAGCACTCTCAGGACTTTTTTGATCAATTGTTTTTTATTTAGAAAAGGTACATTTTTTTTAATCCTCGTTGGGATGTTTATCAAGACAATCTCATAGTGCACACCAGCCCCATGAAATATCAAGTGTGACCCAGTACAGAAGAAAAAAATTCCAAAAAGTGTTAACAGAAGGTCACATTATCACAGTATACACATCCTTATCTAAGTACCTTAGGAAAAAAAAGGCAACACAAATTACTGCATAAACCATCCAAAATGAACAAGTGTAGCAATCACCATATGCTGAGTGTCCACATCCTATAACATAGAGTGGTAGAATGCGTCGCTCACTGTGAGCTGTAACTGCACATGCGCACTAGAGAGTCTCTACTGTGCATATGTGGTTTCGCACACAGAGAGCTTCACTGTGAGCTGTCTGGAGCTCCCCGCTATGGATCAGCGCTTTCAGAGAGTCTCTACTGCGCATGACTGCAGTCATGCGCAGTAGAGACTCACCGAACGCGCTGCCCTGCTCTGGACGGCTCACGTCATGTCTCTGCTCCCGGCCCCGGGGCATCTGGGTGCACTTTAGCCCGTGTATACGGTCTTTCATACTAGTATTTATATAAGACCAGTAGGGCAGCCATGTAACACCCCCACCAGTAACCATTTGCAAATATTACTTGTTCATTGAATAATCACAGGTGTATTATATTTGCATATGTGTACTGGTGGGGTGTTACATGACACCACTCTGGCATTCGGAGGGTTAAAGTGACGGAAAGAAAATTCCATTGATCTAAATGGGAAAGTTTAACCTCTCGATGCTGGGCTGCAGGGCATTTAAAAAGTTTCTCACACACAGTCTGCCTGCAGTCCACATGTTTGACAGGCATCCTTTTGAAAGGTCCCCCACTATTGCGCGACAGAAAACGGCGCATTAAACATGTTGCCACAATGTAAACAGCAATATCAGAATCTCACCCGCAGCAAAAGGGCAAGATTCTGATATCGCAGGCTTAACCCTTTGAGTGCCAGAAGGGTATGTAATGCTTTGCTTTGCAATGTGTTGAGTTCTGACACTCAAAGGGTTAAGCATCGCACATTTTAATACTTCACTTTGAAAATGATAACCTACCCCCCCATACACGCTATTCAGTACAACAATGTTTTAAATGAAATTATCCAATCACACATCCAACCACTGCTAGTACTTACATTCATGCGTACCACTTTCGCGTTCAAAGGGTTAGCATACATGGATGTAAGCGCTAGCAGTGGTTGGATGTCTGATTCCTGCACTCGCTATGTGTAAGAGTGGTATTGCATCAATTCATTAAAATCATTGCTGTACTGAATCGCGAGTGCAGCGTGTAGGTTATAATTTTCAAAGTGAACTATTAAAATGTACACCGCTTAAGCCTTTTGATGCGGGCAAGATTCTGATATCACCCTTTTCATTGTGGCAACACTTTATTGCACCATTTTCTTTGTCGCCCAATGGTGGGTGACATTTTGATAGTGACCTGGTTTCACGTGCCTGCTTTAAAGGGTTAGGGTCTTACATCTCGTTCCCTGTTGCATTATATTGATAGGGCTTCTGTTAAGAATCCATATTTATGAATGTGCTAGAACCAATTATTTACATTTCTGATATTCTCTTAAACCCCTTGGATGCTAGTTGTCCAGAGTTCTTACAGGAATGGCTTCTAGGAATAAGAGGCTCTTAATGTTTGTTAACGAAAGGATTTGCCTAGATGGGTGTCTTTTGTACAAGTCAGTTATATCTATCTATATATTGTTTATATCTGCATATAGTGATTTATTTTGTACTCTGCTTCTAAGCCACTTCTCACAGTAGTGGACTTCAATAGACCTGGACGGCTTGTAAGGAATGCTAATCTTTACCAGATTGTAAATTGAAACATCTAGCACTACAAGAGAGATTAAATACAAATAAATATGACAAAGGAAGAATTGTATAAAAACAGGATGTGACTGGAAATATAAACCAATAAAAAACACAACTAATTATAAGCAATAATAATAATACAAGTAATAAAAATAAGAAAACCCCTCTGCATAAAAGTTTCTCAATATTAAATGAGAGAATATGAGAATATAGAAAGATCCTATAATGAAATTAGTACCTGTACTGTCATGGAAAAGAGAATCCAAAGAGGGGTAGGAAGGATGCAGTTCAGAAGGTATAAAACATGATGTGTAGTGAATGAAGAATACTTCAAACCGGCTTAAACATGAATGTCCCTTTTCATGCAGCTCAGTTGGGTGTCTAGTAAAGAAAATAAAAGCACAGAGAAGAGAGGCACAAACCTTCTAAGTGTAGTAACATTTATTAAAGCAGAACAAATTAAAAACACAAATACCGTGTATGCACTCACATGATGCAAATCTTGGGAATAGGGCATCTCTGGGTCCCAACTCCCAATCCCATGCCAGCCATTGAAACTGTGTCCACCAAAACCTATCCTCTATGTAGCAGGTAATTGTTTTTATGGTCCTCTATCCAGTTGCTCCTTAAAGTGATAGTAATGTTTCACAAAAAAGCAGCTCTAATTAATCTTCATAGTATTTGGGCCATGGAGAGTGTTATTTTAGTTCTGTCAGAGTTGTAGTTCAAGAGTAATTGAATGATAAAGTATCCCTCCCCCACCCCTTTTACTGATGTAACACTGCTCACCTCAGATGTTTAATCTGGTCTCTTGACAGGACGTGTCGCAGCAAAGGACAATCTTCTTACTGTGAGAACAATGAAAACCCTGCCCCCCTTGACAGGTTTTTCATGTTTTGCCATTATGCTCACTGAAGATTGTCCCTCTCTGTGATCCATCCAGACAGTCTTGATGCTCTGAGGTGAGCAGTGTTACATCAGTAAAAGGGGCGGGAGGGGGATACTTTATCATTCAATTACTCTTCAACTACAACTCAGACAGTATTGAAATAACAGTCTCCATGGCCCAAATACTATAAAGATTAATTGGAACTGCTGTTTTGTGAAACATTACTATCCCTTTAAGATGATACTCCAAAGACGAAGGACAGATGTTTAAACAACAGGATACTCCGCACAAGTGTCCTGGACGCTGTGACTCTGAGGTACTTCCTACTGCTTGTCGGGACAAAGGAGTGGATTCTCACAGATGTTGTGTGGGGGATCAGTACTTCACTATGGTGCTATACTGGCAGTAAACCTAGGCTATTATGGGGTTGGGACCCTAGAGATGCCCTCTGCCCAAGATGGGCATGATGTGAGTACATATATTGCAATTTTTATTATTTGTTCTGCTTTAATAAAAGTTACTACACTTACATGGTACTTGCCTCTCTTCTCTGCACTTTTATTTCTCTACTATAAATGCAAATAAAAACTTTAACCCTGTGAGTGCCCCGAGGGGTACGCAACGCATTGCAGAGCAATGCATTGCGTACCCCTCTGGCACTCAAAGGGTTAAACAGAAATTAATGACTGTGATATGAAGTACACCTACCTAGGAAAGCCCTTCTACATTAAGAGCCACTTTTTCTCAGGGCAACATTCTCCTTTAACATATGAATTATAAAATACTAGTTGAACAGCCCGTTACACGGGCCACAGTGCCACTGCCACCCGGTCACGGGGCAGTCACCCGCAGAAGAGACTGCCCGCGCCACGGCTGATACAGAGCTGGACGCTCCTTCTGAGCTCCCAGCTCTGTATCAGGCGCGGCGTGGGCAGTCTCTACTGCGCATGACTGCAGCACGCACAGCACTGTGTACTGCGCATGTCGCAGCATTACACACGATTTAGCAAATTATTATATAGGATATTTTGTGAAATAGTACTAATTATTATGCGGACATTAGTATTTAAAGGAGCAGTAAAGTTTTTTATGAAAAAATATATAGTGTAGGGATTTTCCTATTGAGTAAAATAAGGGTACTCCCACTGCTGAGAGATTTATATTTCCAGAGTTATTACAGTTTAAACCCATGTTTTTTTACATTAGCAGTGCTCTCTAGTGGTCAAATTCTAATTAGTTTTCCTGTTAGATTCTAATGGAGAGGAAAGTCAGAAAAGTCAGTGACATACAGTTCTCCATAGAATGTAATAGAAACTGCCTGTCACTTCCTGTCAGTTAGAACTATCAGGAAGTAAACACAGTAAATTCACTTCCTGGTTATTTAAACTGCTATAAATTTTGAATAAAACATCTGACAGCGATGGGAGTGACCTTGTTTTATTCAGCAGGAAATGCTCTGTAAAATATGTGTTTTCATAAATAAAAGTTTACTGCTCCTTTAACAAAGGCCTGTGAAGGACCATGATGTGTGCGATAAACAAATGCGATTGCTATGAAAGTATTATTTAGAGCACTGGAGCTTGAACCTGTTCATGTTGAATCTCTGGACATTAATTGTGAAGGTTTGCCGTGTTGTTTCTTGTACAGATATTTTATTGCTGAATGCAAACGAAGGATTGATAATAAAGAGCTGTATTTTTGTACATAAGGTTTTATTGTAATCGTGTTTTTTTACCGATACGTTCAAGACAGATTTATACATCAGACCTTTAGGGGTCCAAAGCATTGCAATGCGTGGAACACTGCTCTGGCACTCAAAGGGTTAAGTACCATTAACCCCGCACATAGACGCACCTACACTCTGTAGCTTATTACATACAGGCACAAAAAGCTCTTAAAGGAACATTAACATCTTAAAATGGTCTGGGAGTTATACACATTTAACCCTTTTAATGGTGCACAACTCCTCTGTCACTCATATGGTTAACTTAATACCCTGTACTCCCTGCTGCCTCTGTAAAAATTCTTAATTAGCTCTCTAAGGCCTATAATTTTTTCTTGCATATGCTCTGTAGGAGCTTCTATTCCTGCCTTTCACAGGGCTCACAGCATGAACAGCAAATTGAATCACAGATCCCTTTAGATAGAACAGGTATCTCACATCCGCTACAGACAATCTGGCAGAGAGCGGAGGAGTTGCATCTCATCAGAAAAGACACTGCCACCTTTGGAGTAAGATATGTCTTTTATATATTACTAGTTGAAGAGCCCATTACACGGCCACAGTGCCACTGGGGGATTATATGTATGCTGCATATATAACACATCAACATTGTGGGTACGAGCCACAGATTTCCTGGTTGTGTTACAGCCAATTACCAGCCAAGGGGGTGATTTTTATAATTCCTCCACCTGAACTGCAGATAGAAGCTGCTTTGGAGCAGCAAAGAGCGGCCACATGCTTTCGCCAAGTCTGCGGGGCAGTCATGCACAGTAGAGAATGCCCGCGACGTGGCTGATACAGAGCGGGACGCTCCTTCTGAGCGTCCAGCTTTGTATCAGCCACGGCGCGGGCATTCTCTACTGCGCATGACCACGTCGATACACATGGTTTAGCGAATTATTATATAGGACTAGTGTAAAAGCCCATGTACACGGACCAAAGTGCATTAAAAAAAAAAGAAATTTTCAGTGTGTTAATATCATCATCGTAAAATAATATAAAAGGCCAGATGTATGTTTGTCCGATGCAGTCATGCGCAGTAGAGACTGCCTGAACACACACAACTGCACGAAAGACAGAGGCAGTCATGCATAGTAGAGATACTGGGCAGTCTCTACTGTGCATGACTGCATCGGACAAACATACATCTGGCCTTTTGTATTATTTTATAATGATGATTCCAGTTTCCATGTTCTCACCTTTATTTAGATATGTGCCCTGATATGTTCTCCTTATTATCTACTGGGTCATGGAACATGGTGTTTCAATGCCAGATATATTTTGCTACATATGGGAATTATGTTCTCCCTACACAGATTTTGTGTTTTTACCGAATTCTGACACTGTCTCGTCATTCTCCACCACCATATATGACGCACACACCTTATTAGTGAATTACTTCATTACCGTTTATCAGGGTATGATACTTCCAATAGAATCTGCAATGTGCGGGAGTCCAAATATATAGTTTGCTTAGTGTTACATTGTGTCACTTTATGTTTATCTAAGTGTAGTCAGTCTTTTTCATTCCTGTTAGATATGTATTGTATTGCGGACATCGTCACGATGTGCGTGAGCTCTATCACACGTAATGAACAAGGTCACCAAACGCACAGTCTGTGAATCACACAACTTCAGACAATATTAAAATCAAATAATCTGTACCTTTATTTCGCGTTGAGAACGCGAAACATGTTGACCGAATTTGTTATCCGATTGTAACCTGATTGCTGCCCTCCTATTTCTACGTGGTTTCATAAGAAAATTGTTATTAAAGGAAGAAATAAAGGTACAGATTATTTGATTTTGATTTGATATTGTCGGAAGTTGTGTGATTCAGAGACGGCGCGGTTGGCGACATTGTTCATTACATATGTTGATGGGTTGGAGAGCCCATTCCACCAGCACATTTGTCACCACACTTCAAAGACACCATTACACTCTGCTAGAAGAGAATTTCCTATTTTTTTCTTGTACATGCTATACAGAACTGCTCAAATAGACTTTGATGTACGGGAGGTTAAGTTTATACCCAGCTAAGTGTCACATTTTGTTTCTGTATTATGCTCTAGTTTAGCCTATGGGCAGAGAGGACACCGGTCTGAATTCGGAGTGCCCTGCTTTGTATCAGCCGCGGTGCGGGCAGTCTGTACTGCGCATGACTGCAACGCCGCCAGTGTTGACCCATGTACACAGGCTTTAAAACTAGTTTTATATAGAAGGGTCTTTTGACACATGCTACATCTAACTTGACTCGTTACCCCTTTGAGAGCTTTAGGGTTTCTAAGACACATTGCAAAGCAAAGCATGGGGTTATTGTTCTCTAAGTGTATGTTACTGTGGATTGTGTGGTGAACACTGCCCAAATAGTAAACAGGGCCAATTTATATGTTTTTGGATCATAATCAATAGAAAGACTAGTGCGTACTGCCATTCTGTAACTCAAGACGGCTTTTAAAGGAGCACAATCATCTAAAAACTACTTCTGTGATTTTGAAAAAAAACATTAAAAATCACCTTTATGTTGCTGGCCATATTTATTTCAGAAATGAGTGTTTGAGTTATTTATATTTATAGATTAGGCACTTCCTGTCTTAGTGCTATATTACCTCTGTCACTCACTGACACTTAATCTTTTCAGTACTGGGGGAGCTGGGGAATGCATTGTCATACCTGGGAACTGTCCGCAAACAAACTCTGGTTTTTAGACTTAATTGCTGGTCTCCGGAGGACAGAGGCCGATTCTCCGGTGGTGGTGAGTTTCCTATGAAACCCTGCCCACTTCTCCTCACCCTGTTCTTCCCATCCACTTCTTCTCCTTACTACCCTGTTCCGCCCACTTCCCACCCACTCCCAAAGTACCATGCTGAGAGGCCCTGCCCATCTGATTAAGCCCCACCATTTATTATGCAAATTGGGTAATAATAATTAAAGGGATATTAATGTTTCAAAATAAAAGCAGCTCCAATTAATCTTCATAGTATTTGGGCCATGGAGAGTGTTATTTCACTACTGTCAGAGTTGTAGTACAAGAGTAATTGAATGATAAAGTATCCCCCTCCTGCCCCGTTTACCTAGTGTAAGCCACCTACCCTCAGTGAGGCATAATCTTCTTACTGTTAGAACAATGAAAACCCTGCATCCCTTGACAGTTTTTTCAGTTACCCTAATTGAAGATTGTCCCTCTCAGCAAGCCATCTGGACACCTCCTTTCTGTTCTGAGGTGAGCAGTGTTACATCAGTAAAAGGGGTGGGAGGGGGATACTTTATCATTCAATTACTCTTGAACTCCAACTCTGACAGTATTGAAATAACACTCTCCAAAGTCCAAACACTATGAAGATTAATTGGAGCTGCTTTTATTTTGAAACAGTACTATCTCTTTCACACCACAACTTCTCGCTTCCTGTCTGTGATCAGTTCCTTTGGCCTTTAATCGTGTACTGCTTCCAGCATCTGTAAGGAAGGCCACTATCTGGGCCTAGTATTCACAAAAGACTATTTTTCAAACTAAACAGTTTCCCCTTTCTCACTCTAATCACTATCTCATCTCCCCGCTCGTACTCATTTTCTCCCTCCCACCGAAAGTCCTTTTGTTCTCCGGATATTTATACTCTCGTAACCTGTCTGATCTAATATCCACCAGGCAGCCTTCCCTCTCCTCTCTCTGTTGTACTACTAACCTGGACTCTGCCTCCTAATAATGTAATTCTTCAATAACGTTACCAATGGATCAGCATGCTCCTCCCCACCTTTAAGTCTCAGACCCTGGTTAAATTCATCAACCCATAAGCTTGACACTTGTCTCTCTGCAGAAGGACTCTGGTGAAAGTATATTTCTCTTTCTGACTCCAAACATCGAAAATTCATCTTATCTTGTTTTAGAACTTTGCTCTCCAAGACTAAGAAACACTATTTTTCTAACCTAATCACCACAAACAAGTCTAAATCATCACTCTGCTTTAAAATATTTGATTCTTAACTCAAACCCCCAAGCTATAAATTGTTCTCATTTCTACAGGACATCTCAAGACTTTGCTGACTATTGTAAAGACAAGTAGTAGTCCATTCACCATAGTATACCCTCCACATTTTCTTCTGCACCCAATTCCTAAGTATCAGTCCACTGGAAGGACTTGTATTCACACGTTTAGTTTCTTTCCTTAATTCTCACTTCTTTACCAATTGCAGTCTGGTTTCTGCTTCAGTCACTACACAGAAACAGCCCTGACAAAACTCTGGACTCCTAGTGACCTAGGGTCCTGCCGCCAGTACCTGGGCTGCGTAGCCTCCGCTTGTCCCTAGTCCTCTAGGGTCTGGGTTGCCAATAGTCTCTCATGGGCCTCCAGTCTATTGGGTTCAGGATCAGAACTCTCTTCAGCCAGCCGTTGCCTCCATTTCTCCCTAACACTCTAGGGACTGGCTTGTTATTATTTACTGCTGTTCTGTCATTGTGGGCCTAACTTGCTGTATGTACTTTATCTTAATAAAGTTATTTTAACCTTACCAGTCGGGTCTCAGTGTTCATCAAAAACCGTGACAACCACCTTCCAGAGTCATCCATCTCTCCAGAACGTGGGAACATTTTGTGGCACTTGGTGATGGCCAGCTAGAGAAATGTAAATTGCGTGGCATGGAAGTCAGCCGTGGGCAGGTGTTGGGTCGTGTAACCACCTCCAGGATGAACCAACACCTGAACAACTACCACAAGTCAGTGTTGACAAGTGCAGAAAGTGGCACTACTAGTACTGCATATACCAGTATCACACTCACCACCAGTAGGCAGCAGGAGAAAGGGCAGAGGGATCATGCAACATCTGGTCCTTGTAAGAGCAGCAAACAGCCCATCCCAAAATCAATACAGCCCACACTGGAAGATTTTGGTGGGTTTCAATCCAAGGGGATGTGCAGACAGCAGTCCAGAAAAATCACACGCCTCACTCCACAGCCCATAGCCGTTGGGGGTGTTACTTTTAATTTGGTGGACGGGGATCCCTTCCAGCAACTTATGGATGCTGTCGCACTCCAATATAAAATTCCATCCCGCACCACATTCAGTAGAGCTATAGTGCAATCACTGTACCAGTCGTGCATTGGGCTTTTTGAAGGACCTGTTAGGAATGGCAGGTGGCCAGTCAGTGCACTTTACCACTAACTTATGGAGTGATCCGAGTGGCCAGCATGGCTTCCTGTCGTTGACAGCACATTGGTGGCAGCCCAATGTGTTACAAGACACACCAATACCAACAACAAGTTCAGGTGCAGTAGCCAAGCAGGCAGGGCACCGCTCTTTCCTCCTCCATGCTGAGGTAATGGATCAGCAGCACACCTCAGATAACATTCGCAAAGCACTGCAGAACATGGTGGCACAATGACTAGGGGAGCAGGCAGGCACACAAGCACAAATGGGGTTTGTAGTTACTGATGGTGCAGCTAACGTGATCAAGGCTCTCCGGGATGGCAGATTTGTGGGTATGCGCTGCTCAGCACATGTCCTGCATCTGGTAGTGAAGGCTGCTCTCGAGGATGGCAGTAACACTGGTCAGCCCTTCTGGAGTCGTGCCAACAAATTTCTGGCCACTTTCATCAGAGAGTCAAAGATAGCCAGCTCCTCAGGGTGAAACAGAAAAAGGCAGACCTCCCAGAGCACCGCCTCAAACAAGATGTTGGGACCAGGTGGAACTCCACCTTAGATATGCTAGAGTGTATCCTGGAGAAGAAAAAGGCCATTCATGCAATGTCATATCACCATATCACTGGCAGTAACAGAACACTGGGCAGGGCTGACTCAGAACACAGACAAGGTATGGCAGTTATGCTGTGATTGGTTGTGGGTTTGAACTTGTCTTGACAGAGTTTACCATCGACAGATAAAGCTGACGCACAGAGAGGTAAAAAAAAGGTGTGATGCATGTTTTGAAGTGAATTTTTTGAGCCTACGGTCATTAGCCATTCTGGTAGACTGCTTATTGAATAGCTGCGCAACTCAGACATGGCTAACAGTTATTGGGCTTTTTTGTCTTAACTGCAGTTTTACCCTGCACAATTGAATCGAGGCCTAACACGTTATAATGACTTCAAAATCACCCATATTTATGTTAGTCATTCTTTACTTCTAAGCGTAGCAATCAATAGTGTTTACGTATATTAATCCTTCACCCTCCAAGATGTCTACTCACATATGTTAGAGACTTCTCCTGCCTCTCCATCCCAGTGACTTCCTTAGTAGCTCTTATGATTTTTCACAGAAGGGAGTGTGGTTCATTATTGCAATACAATACGACAAAACATAGATGTTATTGAGTGTGACTAATGTCTTCATATCATGAGGGTATGTAGGGTTTAAAGTGTTAGTAATGTCTAAAAAAATGTTTTAATAGATTTATAGAGCTTAAAAAATCAGCTAAATCCCACAAATCTTATCTCTCAAACCACTATGGTTTGAGAGAGGTCATCCGCTAAAGTTCCCCTCTCCCTCCTCTTCTCCTGACATCAACTGTAAGCTAACAGCAGGAGTTCCTGGTCAGGAAAAAAATCAGCTAAATCCCACAAATCTTATCTCTCAAACCACTATGGTTTGAGAGAGATCATCCGCTAAAGTTCCCCTCTCCCTCCTCTTCTCCTGACATCAACTGTAAGCTAACAGCAGGAGTTCCTGGTCAGGGGAGCGACAAGCGGCTCTTCAGCAGAGCCGCAATAGCTCGATTTAAAAAAAATTACTTCTTTGGAATGGTCTACAAAGTGTGCCTGGTTTGCAAGCATACTTTTTAGACCATTCCAAAGAAGTAAATCTTTTTAAATCGCACTAATGCGGCTCTGCTGAACAGCCTCCTCATGTCGGCCGACGCGATCTCCTTCTGTCAGCTTTACAGCTGACAGAAGCAGAAGAGGAACTTTAGAGGATGATATCTCTCAAACCACAGCGGTTTGAGAGATAAGATTTTTGGCATTTAGCTTATTTTTTTAAGCTCTACAAATCTATTAAAGCGGAACTTTCAGATAATAGCAAGTCGCCATGCATTCATTAAATACATGGCGACTAGCTTGAAAATAGATGTCTTATTGTAAAAAAATAGATGTCTTTTAAAGTAATCTGTCCCATTTCGAGACGGGCAGGTTAGTGTGGTCTGTGTGCCTGCACCGTCAGTCCCTTCCGGTGACCTTATGGTGCAAAGCAGTCTACTCAATGGAGACCGGGACTGACGGCGCAGGCGCACAGACAAGATGTCTGCTCTCTATCCTGGGTTCCAGTCTCCAAACGGGACGGATTCCTTTAGACACGAGTATTTTTTTATGGTAAGACATCTATTTTCAAGCTAGTCGCCTTGCTATTATCTGAAAGTTCCGCTAAAAAAAATGTTTGGACATTACTAACACTTTAAAAGGGAATTATATATTTTCTTAAACTTTTATTAAATAATAAAGAATATGCCAAAGAGTACACAAATATCACACCAAGCCCCTCTTCAAGGTACAGGAGAACTATGAGCCAAAATGCTACACAGATCACCACCAAGGTCGGGTTCTAATTAGTGTACTCCATATGAAACTAAATGGAATGAAAAGTAATACATTACTACAGTAAAAAGAACGAAACCAGTGAATCTGGCAATGTTAAAATGAAATGCAATAAAAACAATATAAACAATATAATAATATCATACAAATATCTGTACCAGTAATTCTGGCGAACTCATTGTGTTTTGTTGTAATACCTGAATGTCTCTGTATTTATCTACTCGTGTCTCTGCACCAATCAGTCCCATAGAGATGATGTCAGCCCCTTGCTGCCGGCTCAATGCACCTACAGAAAGTTTATATCTATATCTATCTATCTATCTATCTATCTATCTATCTATCTATCTATCTATCTATCTATCTATCTATTTTACTCTATCTACCTATCTATCTCATATCTATCTATCTATCTATTATCTATCTATCTATCTATCTATTATCTATCTATCTATCTATCTATCTATCTATCTACCTATCTCATATCTATCTATCTATCTATCAATCTATCTATCTATCTATCATCTATCTATCCATCTATCTATCTATCTATCTCATATCTATCTATCTATCTATCTATCTATCTATCTATCTTATATCTATCTATCCCATATCTATCTATTTATCTGTCTGTCTATCTATCTATCTATCTATCTATCTATCTATCTATCTATCTATCTATCCCATATCTATCTCTATCTATCTATCTATCTATCTTATATCTATCTATCTATCTATTTATCTGTCTATCTATCTATCTATCTATCTATCTATCTATCCCATATCTATCTCATATCTATCTATCTATCTATCTATCTATCTATCTATCTATCTCATATCTAACTATCTATCTATCTATCTATCTATCTATCTATCTATCTATCTCATATCTATCTATCTATCTATCTATCTATCTATCTATCTCATATCTATCTATCTATCTATCTATCGATAAAAGAGAGTGACACATCTCTGGACAAAATCCTTTGTTGCTGGACTACAGGACACAAGCTCCTGCCACTGAACACTTTTCAAAAGTATATGGTACAAAAAAATGCATTTACAGTAACTGATCTATATAGAATTGATTCATATGGGCTATTAGTATTTTGTACACTGATTAAAGTAAGTGGGGGTTGATATTAAATGGTGTTAGTTCTCTTTTGACATTTTAAGCCGTTATTGTTCCTATAACCCCATGGATACTAGAAAGAACTCCAGTGCATTGACTACCGAGGGGTCAATAATGGGGAGGTCACAATGGCACCTCATAAACTGCATCTTCCTAGATAATCGCATTTGGCTACAAAGTACCATTGACACAGAACAGTGGCGCTGCTGTTTCCAGCTCTAATTGTCTGTGCTGTGAAAGTGCCAGATAGTTATTAGGTAATGCGAGAGGCCGGCCTGTATAGTGCGCTGTCCTGAGGCTGAACGCTGTCCCAGTATCCACTGTAACAGGAGGCTGTCTCTATAATCAGAAAGAGTCGCGTTTCATCCCTTCTCTGTCTGCCAGTACGAAAAATCACCCCGTACAACAGGAGGTGGCTGTACCCTTCCATTTGCATTAAAGGAGAAATAGCATTTCTGAAAAACAAATATATTTGTTATACGGATTTCCTTGTTTAGTAAAACAAGGCTTCTTCCATTGCTAGCAGATGCTTTATTCAAAAGTTATAGATGTTCTTTGTTCAGTCCTAATTTCTATTTTTTTAAGTGACCACTAGGTGGTGCTGTTTTGTTATTTATTTTGGATAATTTCTGTTGATAGAATGGAAATAAGAGACATTATCATGAGTTGTAATAAAGCTTGAGTGAAGCATCTCCCAGCAGGGAGTGCACCTTTGTTTTCTCACGGCAGGAAAAGCCCAGATATATTCATGAACAATTCTGGAGCAAACCAACTGTACCTTGTGGGAGAAAATAGGATTTTAGTCTTACCTGTTAAATCCTTTTCACTTAGTCCATACAGGTCACTGGTACTCTGGGAGGCGATCCGCCCCTTTAATAGGCAGGAACAATTATGCAAATGACTGCAGTGGGCGGAGCCTCCCCTCCTACTTAAGCTGCCTTCAGGCCAGAGCCACTAGATTGATTTGAGACACTAAAACTGACCATCGGTAAGCAAGAAGGAAGACTCCTGTGAGCATGCCCCAAAGGTCTCACACTGAATGCCACAGGAGAGCCAAGCATGGTCCCTTGACAGGGTGGGAGACCAGTGACCTGTATGGACTAAGTGAAAAGGATTTAACAGGTAAGACTAAAATCCTATTTTCACTGTCGTCCAATACAGGTCACTGGTACTCTGGGATGTACAAACATTGAGCTGACCCAGAGGCGGGAAGTAAGGCAAGGACCAGGCGCGAGGCCCCAAGTCACTAGAACTGCTATGAACCAGTTAATTACATAGCCCAAAATGTAAGTGTCAACGGACACCAACCAGGGGAAAACAACCCCTGAACTTAACACAGCACACAGAACCAGAGCCAACCGGGCTCAACAGTAAAGAAGCACTAAGGACCACAGAGTAGAAGGCCTAGACAGGCAAAACTGCCTCCAGGACCTTCCTTCCAAAACTGGCATCAGCCGAGGCCAGTACATCAACTCGGTAGTGCTTTGAAAAAGTGTGCACAGAGGACCAAGTGGCCGCTCTGCACAGTTGATCAGAAGATGCCTGATTCTTGTAGGCCCAAGAGGCCCCAATAGATCTGGTGGAATGGGCAGTCACCCGGAAGGGAACATGCTTATTCCACAACTTATAGGCTTCACGAATAGTAGCCTTAATCCAAGAGGCAATGGTAACTTTGGAAGCCGGTCTCCCTGCCCTAGGCCCCTCAGGAATGACGAAGAGAGCGTCAGACTTCCTGATAGACTCGGTGCGATGAACATAATACTTGAGGCAACGCACCACATCCAACAATGGAGATCTCGTTCCTTGTCAGATGAAGGATTAGGGCAGAAAGAGGGAACCACAATCTCCTGATTGATGTGAAACTCAGACACAACCTTTGGTAAGAATTCCTTGGTAGTGCGAAGCACAGCCTTATCCTTGTGGAACACCAGGTAAGGAGGTTTACAAGACAGAGCTTGTAACTCTGCTACCCGGCGAACAGAAACAATAGCCAAGAGAAAGGCCATTTTCCACGTCAAGAGACGTAATGGAATGGAAGCCAAGGATTCAAACGGGGGTCGTTGGAGAACTCCCAGCACCAAATTGAGGTCCCACTGGGGAGTAGGACTCTTAAAGGCAGGCCGAACATGAGTCACACCTTGGAAGAAAACTTTGACATCAGGAAGGATAGCAATCCTTTCCTGGAAAAACACAGACAAGGCGGAAGTCTGGACTTTGAGGGAACTCAGACTGAGCCCTTTTTCAACACCGTCCTGCAAAAAGGCCAGGACAGTGGGAAGATGAAATTCTAGGGACATCTTCCGATCAGTACACCAAGCCACGAAGGTGGCCCAGATACGATGATAAATCTTGGAGGACACAGGTTTACGAGCACTAAGCATTGTCGACACCACAGAAGGAGAAAATCCTTTCTTCTCTAGAATCGAGGATTCAACCGCCATGCCATCAAATGGAGATGCTGAACATCCTCCTTCCACAGGTATCCTTGAAGAAGTATATCCGGACGGGCAGGAAGTGGAAACGGTTCCGCCACCGACATGGCCATCAACTCCGGATACCAGGACTGGCGAGGCCAGTTTGGAGCTATCAGGATGACAGGACAGCGCTCCAGCTTCAGCTTCTGGATGACTCTGATCAAAAGAGGAAGAGGAGGGAAGATGTAGGCCAGAGGAAAATCCCAAGGGATTGACAAGGCATCCACTGCTAGAGCAAGAGGGTCCCTCCACCGGGAGCAAAACACCGGCACCTTCCTGTTGTGTCTGGTAGCCATCAGGTCCACTACAGGTACCCCCCCACCTCTGGGTGAGTAGGTGAAACACCTCTGGATGAAGAGCCCATTCTCCGCTGTCGACTGTGTGACGACTGAGAAAGTCTGCCATGACGTTGTCTACGCCTGGGATGTGAACTGCTGAAATGACAGGCACGTGATCTTCTGCCCAAGATAAAGTATCCTTGACCTCCAACCAGGCGGTGCAACTTCTTGTGCCGCCTTGACTGTTGATGTAGGCCACTGCGGTGGCGTTGTCGGACTCCACTCTGACTGGGCAACCTTCCAGCTGAGCTTCCCAGTGCCTCAGGGCAAGCCGGATGGCACGCAGTTCCAGGACATTGATGGAGAGAAGAGATTCCTCCAGTCCCCATTTCCCCTGAGCACTGAAACGACCCAACACAGCACCCCATCCCCGGATGCTGGCATCCGTTGTAACCGTGGTCCAATAGGGAACTTGAAAGGATCTCCCTTTCAGGAGATGAGAGAGATCCAACCACCAGTGCAGACTCGATTCGACATGAGGAGGTAGAGAGAGTGACAGATGCTGATGATCTGGATGATTCCTGCACGTCTGGATCACAAACCTCTGGAGTTCCCTGGAGTGAGCCATGGCAAATGGTACCTCTTCGATCGTGGAAATGAACTTCCCCACCAGAGACGCCAACTTCGGTACTGGAACTCTGTCCAGCTCCAGGATCCCAGCTACTCGGACGGCTATCTGATGAGCCACTTCCTCCGGTAGAAACACCATGCATTGGCGAGTGTCGAACAGGAGACCCAGGAAAATGAGCCTCTGAGATGGGACCAAGTCTGACTTGTCCAGATTCAGGATCCAGCCATGACGGTTCAGAGTGTGAATACACAGCTGCAGTTGTTGTTGGAGAAGCTCCGCTGAGGAGGCTTTCAGGAGGAGATCGTCCATGTAGGGGGTCACCCTGACCCCTTCTTGGTGGAGTACAGCTATCAAGGAACCCAACACCCTCTGAAAGACCTGAGGGGCCGAAGTCAGCCCAAAGGGAAGAGCTGAAAACTGAAAGTGTCCCCTGTGACAGGCAATCCTGAGATACCGCCTGCTCTCTGGATGAATAGGGATGTGAAGATAAGCATCCTGAAGGTCCAGGGAGGCAAGGAACTCCCCTGGAGACATCGCTGCAATCACAGAGCGCAGGGACTCCTGGCGAAAGTGGGAACTCACAACATAGGAATTGAGATCTTTGAGATCCAAAATGGGACGAGCACCTCCGTCCTTTTTGGCCACCACGAACAGGTTGGAATAGAATCCTGAACCTGTGTCCTCTGGAGGAACCAACTCCAGAACCTCCTTGTCCAAGAGATCCTGAATAGCATCGTCGAACAGACGTCTTTTTGTAGGTTCCTGAGAAGGACGAGTAAAATGGAACCGAAAAGGAGGAAGGGAAGAGAAAGGGATCCTGTATCCCTCTGATACTACCTGAATGACCCATGGGTCCGCCACTGACTCCTCCCAAGTCCGGCGAAAGATGCGGAGACGTCCACCTACTGCCGGATGCGGACCCGGGTTCGGTGAGTCATGCCGAAGCAGTCTTGGAGGTCTTGGCCTTGGGGGCAACTTTGGGCTTCCAGGACTGTTTGGGCTTGGAGGAGGAGCGCGCAGAGGACGGACCCGTCTGGGACGTGGAGCGTGTCTCAGTCTGAAAGGAACGAAAGGACCGATTGCGTTTGGCTGGAAACTTCTTCTTGAAGACTGAGGGTAGAAGAGTACTTTTACCACCAGTAGCCTTACTGATAATTTCCTTGAGTTCAGAACCAAATAGCAAGTTCCCCTGAAAGGGCAAGGAAAGCAAGGCTTTCTTAGAGGCTGTATCAGCAGACCAAATTTTCAGCCAAAGGGCACGTCTGGCCACCACAGAAGAAGTGGAGGCCCTCGCCATCATGCGCACAGCATCAAAGGCAGCATCAGCAACATAATTTTGTGCTTCAGTAATGTTAGCAAGGAGCTGCAACTGCTCAGATACCGGTGCATCCTGGCGGACTGCCTCAGTCAGTCGTTCAGTCCAGACCACAATAGCTCTATTAACCCACGCCACTGCAAAGGTTGGACGCATGGCAGTGCCAATGGAGGCAAAAATAGACTTAAGAGAAAGTTCTAGCTTTTTGTCCATCCAATCCTGCAGGGCAGAGGCATCAGAGACAGCTAAAGCAGTAGATTTAGATAGCCTGGAAACAGGAGCATCCACTTTGGGAGGATGAACCCATTTTGCCAGTTCAGTCTCAGGAAAAGGATAAAGTTTAGCAAACTTTTTGGACACTGAGGAGGATTTGTCAGGATTCCTCCACACCTCAGAGACTAGACGGGCAAGGGTAGGGTTAGTTGGAAAACATACAACCACCTTAGATGGTTTTTGGAAAACGTCAGTTGGATCATGAGTAGATTCCTGAGTCAGAGGAAGGTTGAGCGTAGTTAACACAGCTCTAATCAGACCCTCAGCAGAAACCTCAGGGTCACATTCATAGGGGTCCCCAATGGACCTGTTAGACTCAATAACAGTGCCTTCCTCAGCATCAGAATCCTGCAATAGTTCTTCTTCAGAAGAATCAGACACATCAGGAGCTCCCTGTGGGTTAGGCAGGGAAGTCCTGATTGTGGAGGGGGTCTGCCAAACCTGGAGAGCCCCCTGTACCTGAGAGGGAAAGAGTTGGAGTGTGGATCTGAGATCCCTAGTGGCAGCTTTAAACTCTTTCACCCAAGTTGGCTCAATAGCATGGCTGGGAAGCCCAGGGTTGCTATCACGACAATCAGTGCATTTAGGGCATAAATCACCAGAACAATCCCTAGGCAGCCCAGAGTGACAAGAGGAGCAAAGCGCAATGGGGGGAACAGACACCCCAGCCTCTTTAGTCTTGGGTCTAGCCCCTGGCTCCAGTGGAGTAGACATGCTCACAGCGTCAATATACCCCACTTAACAATATCACCCAGTAAAAGTGTGAAAGATTAAAGTTTCACCCCAGAAATGCCTAAAAACGGACTTATCTGGCCAGCGAAGGGTTAATCTGCTGAGAGGAGAGAAGGCTCGGTCCCTGCGTAGTATACTCGCTGAGAAATCACACCACAAAATGGCGGCCGTCAGGTCAGCCAATCAGAAACGAGAGCGAACCGAGCGCTCATGGGAAATGTAGTTTTCTCTCAGAAGTACCCCAAACAGTGCCCGAAGCCCCCCTGAACTCCCCACACCCTGTAAAGATACACCGGATGATAGAGCAGGAGCATAGAAGTAAAATGAGCCATCTCTGAAGTTGCTGTGACAAGCGGTTGTAGAGATATGTCCCACACTGTGAAATCCCATAGAGAGTAAAGGAGCAATGGCGTCTAAGCGGGAAAGGGCGCGCTTAAAGGCGCGGAACACTAAATTTTAATAAAGTCCCACTAAACTTTAAAAAGTGCTAAACAGTAACCCAAAACATGAGAAACATAAATAAAATTATACCCAAAGCTCCAGAACCCAGAGAATACCACAGAAATTGCATAAACATGATAAATGCAAATAAAAACACCCTGTGAGTGCTGGAGTGCAATGCAACTCCCAAATACAAGCCCATCCAAGGGACACTGTGGGGACAAGTGGACCTTCAGCACTCAAGGGGTGGCTCACCTTTCTGCAGGACTTCTGTCTTCAGGTGACCATGATAAAGTGGGAATAGACCAGAGGTAAATTCCTCAGCAGGGAAGCTGCTTGACTCAAGCTGTTCCCTCTTCAGGGCATAAGGTCCACAGAAAATCCCTGCAAGCTGCACCAGCCACTTTAAAGAGGGCAATTCACAGCCATGGTCACCCTCCTAATGGTGGTATTCCATATTTTAATAAAAATAACAAAAGACTAAGATGAATGCAAAGATGTTCTCCACCTGGTGTGCACAGCACACAGGAACAAATCAATCTAGTGGCTCTGGCCTGAAGGCAGCTTAAGTAGGAGGGGAGGCTCCGCCCATTGCAGTCATTTGCATAATTGTTCCTGCCTATTAAAGGGGCGGATCGCCTCCCAGAGTACCAGTGACCTGTATTGGACGACAGTGAAATTACAATTTCTATTCATTTAAATGGGGGGTTAACCCCTTCAATGCTAGAGATGTTGCCAACGCATTGCTTCGCGATGCTTTGGCAACCTCTTTTGCATTCAAGTGGTTAAAAGGCTCATTTAAAGTAGCAGAAAACTTTTTTTATGAAAAAATATATATTGTAGGGATTTTCCTATTCAGTAAAATAAGGGAACTCCCACTGCCAAAAGATTAATATTTCCAGAGTTATTACAGTTTAAACCCATGTTTTTTTACATTAGCAGTGCCCTCTAGTGGTCAAATTCTAATTAGATTTCCTGTTAGGTTCTAACTGTGAGGAAAGTCAGAAAAGTCAGAGACATACAGTTATCCATAGAATGTGATAGAACTGCCTGTCACTTCCTGTCAGTTAGAACTATCAGGAAGTAAACACAGTAAATTCACTTCCTGTCAGTTAGAACTATCAGGAAGTAAACACAGTAAATTCACTTCCTGATTATTTAAACTGCTATAATTTTTGAATAAAACATCTGACAGCCGTGGGAGTGACCTTGTTTTATTCAGCAGGAAATGCTCTATAAAGTATGTGCTTTCATAAAAAAAAAGTTTACTGCTCCTTTAAATCAATGGAAATATTGGGAATGTTTATTTGTCTCCTATTTGGCTAAAAAATAGATTTATTAATACAAAACAAAAAATAATAACCTTAAAAGATTGCAACTTGTGTGATGACTGGTATAAATCAACGCGTTTCATAACCATACAGGTTATTTCATCAGGACGGGAGATAGAGATCTTGCAACTCCCAGCTTAAATCTCAAAAAGTTCGTAACCGCTATTGCGCCAGAGTATATAGTCTCACTGAGATGACGCTATCCAGATCGGTTAAAGGGGATGTGAATAATCCCTAACTGGGATTGTAAACTAACTGGGATTGTAAATTGTTTTGGTGCTACATCCCACTCACGTTCTAAGATTTATAGTTTTGACAGGGTATACAGTTCAGAGAGATCCAGCAATTTCGTTTATATATCTCCCATTTATGGATTATTTACATCCCCTTTAACTGATCTGGATCGCGTCATCTCAGTGAGAAGATATACTCTGGCGCAATAGTGGTTACGCACTTTTTGAGATTTTAGCTGGGAGTTGCAAGATCTCTATCTCTCATCCTGATGAAATAACCTGTATGGTTATGAAACGCGTTGATTTATACCAGTCATCACACAAGTTGTGATCTTTTATTGTTATTATTTTTTATTTTGTATTAATAAATCTATTTTTTAGCCAAGTTGGAGCTTTAGCACTTTTAATTTTTCGAGTGCATCATTGTTTGGCGTGCATGGATCACCGCAGCCATTGTTTATCCTTCTGACCGAACGGGGACGGTACTGAGAATTTTCTCTGTGAGATTTCACCCGAGATAGGGTAGATACCCCTCGGGTACAACACTTAATGTGTGAGTATCCTGCTTGATTTTCGATATATTCTGATCCTGGTTGTATCAAGATTAGATCCACTGAAAAGATGTCAGTGATTATCACTGATGATTGACTGAATGGGGACAGTTACTATTCTCTCCACTCGCTTTTATAGCTCTGACTGACCAGAGTGTCATCCAGGTGGTGATATTATAAGTGAGTTGCCATTTACTTCATTTTCTGTTCTACATCCGATCGAACATCACGGAATTTTATTGATATTTGTAATTCAGATTGTGGACTTTATCAGTTATCAGTTATGTTTTATTTCTTACATGTTCACCACGATTTGACATCCGGACTTTTTCCTTATTTTTTCCATCATTGATCCGGTATTTCCTTCTGGTGGTAAGTGAGTAAAGAACATTTATTTATTCCATGTGATATATCTAGTGTTTCAAGTTGACTTTTATATCACAAACATATTGCTAATACTATACTTTATAATAATTTGCTGAAACGTGTGTAACGACGCAGTCATGAGCAGTAGAGACTGCTGCGAGTGCTACAGTCATGCGCAGTATCAGCCGCGTCATGCTCTGTATCAGTCACGGTGTGGGCAGTCTCTACTGTGCATCACTACCCCGCGACTGGCTGGCAGTGGGACTGTGGCCTATGTAACGGGCTCTTCATCTACTATGTAATATAACATCATATTGTAACCTATCTTATACATTTGATATTTCAATTATCTTGATATCACGTACTTTCGCTATCACATATACATTATTTCATTCATGTAGTATTGTTGAGTTTATTCCATTTATATTTTGATATCACGTATTTTGTTTTTTATTATTTATATCAAAAGTTCACTCTATCGATATTTTATATTGCAGGAGCACCTCCGATCACTGTTTGTTCTGTTATGTTTCAGAATTGCATCTCTTTAACCCCTTAAGGACCGGCGCGCGCACGCGCGACCGGCACTTGCGGCCCACGGGGCAATTTTTTTTTTCATTGCTTCCAGTTCAGGGCTTCCGGAGCTCTGAACTCCATGCCGTGCCAGGACCGTCATTTGTCCTTAAGTGCCGGAACGCCATGACAGTCCTGGCACGGCAGTAGTCCTTAAGGGGTTAAACCCTTGAGTGCCAGAGGGGTACGCAACGCATTGCAAAGCAATTCAAAGTGTTCAGGAATAGTAGTTTTTTTTAATTATATATCAAAGGGTTAAGTCTTTAGTTATTATTTTTTACATTGTATTGTAAAACCATACCTGGGGAACTTTCAACATTAGCTGACCCTGAGATGTTTACAATGTTAAATCTTAGTGCTCCTCATAACACAGATTATAGGTGCTATGTGCCTCCTTGATGTAAACCAGGGGAGCTACCGTTACTCATCACTGAACTTAAAGGCATAGTAATGTTTCACAAAAACATCAGCTCCAATTAATCTTCATAGTATTTGGGCCATAGAGAGTGTTATTTCAATACTGTCAGAGTTGTAGTTCAAGAGTAATTGAATGATAAAATATCCCCCTCCCTCCCCTTTTACCTAGTGTAGCACTGCTCACCTCAGATGTAGAATCTAGTCAATTGACTGTACAGATCACAGCAAGCGACAATCTTCTTACTATGAACATAAGGAAAATCCTTTTTCAGGTTTTTCCTTATGATCACAGAAGATTGTCCCTCTCTGCGATCCATCCGGACAGTCTTGCTGCTCTGAGGGGAGCAGTGTTACATCAGTAAAAGGGACGGGATGGGGATATTTTATCATTCAATTACTCCTGCACCACAACTCTGACAGTACTGAAATAACACTCTCCATGACCCAAATACTATGAAGATTAATTGGACCTGCTTTTATTGTGAAACATTACTATCCCTTTAAAAACTAGATACCTCCCAACATTTTAAATTGCCAACGTAGGACACATGTTTTAGGTCAGGGCTGTCCAAGTTCATTCCTGAAGGGCCACCAACAGTCCAGGATGAAAGGATTTACAGTCACAGTTGTGATTCAGTCACAATGAATGATCCACTGATTAACTCACCTGTGCTTAATCAGGGAAATCCTTACATCCTGGCCTGTTGGTGGCCCTTGAGGAATGAACTTGGACAGCACTGTTTTAGATTATCTCATAACCTGTTGACACCACTCTATGTAACTGACTAACTGATATAGAGCAAGATAAAAGTATTTTATTTAAACAGATTAATTTATATATGTACTGACATTTAAATAAACATTAATCTGAGTTTTATTGCTATGGAGCAATGTGATACACACCACATAGTCTGATCTCCTAAAAAGAGGGACAGGGGGAACTTAGTCCCAAAGATGGACTGTCCCTCCTAAAGAGAGACACATGGGAAGTATGGGCCCTAATATCTCCTAAAGAGGGACAGTTGGGAGGTACAGACCCCTAATATCTCCTACAAAGGGACACTTGGGAGGTACGAACCCCAATATCGCCTAAAAAGGGACACTTGGGAGGTATGGACCCCTAATATCTCCTACAAAGGGACACTTGGGAGGTACAAACCCCAATATCGCCTAAAAAGGGACACTTGGGAGGTACGGACCCCTAATATCTCCTAAAAAAGGATTCTTGGGAGGTACAGACCCCTAATATCTCCTAAAAAGGGACCCTTGGGAGGTACAGACCCCTAATATCTCCTAAAAACTGATACTTGGGAGGTACAGACCCCTAATATCTCCTGCAAAGGGACACTTGGGAGGTACAAACCCCAATATCGCCTAAAAAGGGACACTTGGGAGGTATCGAACCCTAATATCTCCTAAAAGGGACCCTTGGGAGGTACGGATCCCTAATATCTCCTAAAAAGGGACCCTTGGGAGGTATGGAACCCTAATATCTCCTAAAAAGGGACACTTGGGAGGTACAGACCCCTAATATCTCCTAAAGAGGGACACTTGGGAGGTACGGACCCCTAATATCTCCTAAAGAGGGACACTTGGGGCAGTACTAACCCCTAATATCTCCTATGACACTTGGGAGGTATGGACCCCTAATATCTCCTAAAGAGAGACACATGGGAGGTATAGACACCTAATATCTCCTAAAAGGGACACTTTGGAGGTATGGACCCCTAATATAACCTAAAGAGGGACACTTGGGAGGTACGGACCCCTAATATAACCTAAAGCGGGACACTTGGGAGGTATGGACCCCTAAAATCTCCTAAAGAGAGACACTTGGGAGGTATGGACCCCTAATATCTCCTAAAAAGGGACACTTGGGATGTAAGGACCCCTTATATCTCCTAAACAGGGACACTTGGGAGGTACGAACCCCTAATATCTCCTAAAAAGGGACCCTTGGGAGGTATGGACCCCTAATATCTCCTAAAAAGGGACACTTGGGAGGTACAGACCCCTAATATCTCCTAAACAGGGACACTTGGGAGGTACGAACCCCTAATATCTCCTAAAAAGGGACCCTTGGGAGGTATGGACCCCTAATATCTCCTAAAAAGGGACACTTGGGAGGTACAGACCCCTAATATCTCCTAAAGAGGGACACTTGGGAGGTACAGACCCCTAATATCTCCTAAAAACTGATACTTGGGAGGTACAGACCCCTAATATCTCCTGCAAAGGGACACTTGGGAGGTACAAACCCCAATATCGCCTAAAAAGGGACACTTGGGAGGTATCGAACCCTAATATCTCCTAAAAGGGACCCTTGGGAGGTACGGATCCCTAATATCTCCTAAAAAGGGACCCTTGGGAGGTATGGAACCCTAATATCTCCTAAAAAGGGACACTTGGGAGGTACAGACCCCTAATATCTCCTAAAGAGGGACACTTGGGAGGTACGGACCCCTAATATCTCCTAAAGAGGGACACTTGGGGCAGTACTAACCCCTAATATCTCCTATGACACTTGGGAGGTATGGACCCCTAATATCTCCTAAAGAGAGACACATGGGAGGTATAGACACCTAATATCTCCTAAAAGGGACACTTTGGAGGTATGGACCCCTAATATAACCTAAAGAGGGACACTTGGGAGGTACGGACCCCTAATATAACCTAAAGCGGGACACTTGGGAGGTATGGACCCCTAAAATCTCCTAAAGAGAGACACTTGGGAGGTATGGACCCCTAATATCTCCTAAAAAGGGACACTTGGGATGTAAGGACCCCTTATATCTCCTAAACAGGGACACTTGGGAGGTACGAACCCCTAATATCTCCTAAAAAGGGACCCTTGGGAGGTATGGACCCCTAATATCTCCTAAAAAGGGACACTTGGGAGGTACAGACCCCTAATATCTCCTAAAGAGGGACACTTGGGAGGTACGGACCCCTAATATCTCCTAAAGAGGGACACTTGGGGCAGTACTAACCCCTAATATCTCCTATGACACTTGGGAGGTATGGACCCCTAATATCTCCTAAAGAGAGACACATGGGAGGTATAGACACCTAATATCTCCTAAAAGGGACACTTTGGAGGTATGGACCCCTAATATAACCTAAAGAGGGACACTTGGGAGGTACGGACCCCTAATATAACCTAAAGCGGGACACTTGGGAGGTATGGACCCCTAAAATCTCCTAAAGAGAGACACTTGGGAGGTACAGACCCTAATATCTCCTAAAGAGGGACACTTGGGAGGTATGGACCCCTAATATCTCCTAAAAAGGGACACTTGGGATGTAAGGACCCCTTATATCTCCTAAACAGGGACACTTGGGAGGTACGAACCCCTAATATCTCCTAAAAAGGGACACTTGGGAGGTGTGGACCCCTAATATATCCTAAAAAGTGACACGTCGGAGGTACGGACACATAATATCTCCTAAAGAGGGACACTTGGGAAGTACCGAGGACTAATATCTCCTAAAGATGGACACTTGGGTGGTATGAAGATGCTATAACCCACAGTTGTCACTAATTAAGTACACAAAAGGCAAACATGATATCTCTCTCTGACTTCTTGGCACCAATTAAGAGACTAAACAAGCAGGTAACATTGGATTCTCTCATTTGACCCTTGACTCTGAGATTTGGGTCAATCCCTGAGAGTTCCCAGGTATGCTGTGAAACCAGTATTGCTATGTTCTCCCATTTGGGAGATGTACATTTGTTCCTCCTTCACTGATAATGAATGCAGTCCATTCCACTTGATTTGTCTACTGGTGTCAGGTGTGCAGAACACAATAGGAGAGGAATTTGGCTGCTCGGATATCTTATTCAACACTGTGTCCTCACACAAGAGGGAGTCGATACAATTCCGCTCACTGTGTTTACATACTTACTTTAAAGGAACATTCTCATCCAAGACATTACACGAACACTTACCTGTCTTGCAATACTGGGGGATCAGCGCTATGGCATTTGTGGTGTTCATCTTCAAGAGATACATGGTTCTTAATATGTTTAAAGATAATCTACTGTTTTGTATATTAATTGATGTATTTTTACAATTATAACTGCAGTTGTATCTTTATATAATCTCAGTTGAAGTCCGTCTTTAGCTCACATCCCTTTTTTGATAAACAAGGGCCTCAATACACCTGACTTGTTCATAGGACTTGGTTCTCGTTATACGACTGTAAAGTGAACATAGTTGCCAGTATATTACAACACAAATAAAATAAAAAGGTTTAACTCTTTGCATGCCAGAGGGGTACGAAACACATTTGCAAGAAATGCGTTGCATGAATGAATGAATGAATAAAATGAATGAATATGTGTATTTATATAGTGCCACAAGTGTATTGCAGTGCTTTACAATTTAAAGGGTTAGTAATGTCTTGTATTTATAAAAAGTAACATTTTAGATATTCAAAAAAATGGAAAGGTGTACAATGCGCTCACCTAGTATAATACAACATAGATATACACATATAAAACAATAAATAGTATGTGTCTAGATATATGAAAAACATAGAGACAACATGTGTAATACAATAGTAATCAGTACGTGTGGAGTTGAAAAAAATATATAGTCCTAACAGACTCACAGTTCGGTAAATCAGACCGGATGGAGGGTCAAATGTTAAGAGCTGCAGATGCGATAGTCACAAATACATGGCAGTTACTTAAAAAATTGATGATAGCGATGATGAATCTACAGAGTTCCTTAAAGGGATAGTAATACTTCATTTTATCTTTATTTTATTTTGTAGGCATTAAAAAAACATGAAAACGATATGTCTTATCTCTCAAACCTTTATGGTTTGAGAGATATTCACAAGCAAATTTTCCCCTCCCGTCCCTTTTACCTAGTGTAAGCCATCTCTTCTCAGATGTGGAATGCAGTCCATAGACCAGACAGATAACAGCAGGGGACAATCTTCTTCCTATGAGAACAATGAAAGCCCTGCCCCCCTTGACAAGTTTTTCAGGTTTTTCCCTTATCTTAATTGAAGATTGTCCCTCTCTGCAGTCTACCTGGGCACCTCCCTTCTGCTGTGGCTGAGCCGTGTTACATCAGTAAAAGGGGCGGGAGGAGGATACTTTGTCATTTAATTACTCTTGAAATACAACTCTGACAGAATTGAAATAACACTCTCCAAAGTCCAAGTACTATGATGATTAATTAGAGCTGCTTTTATTATGAAACATAACTATCCCTTTAATGTTAAAGTCCAGTATAGTCAATGAATGAAATGAAAAAGATGTAGATGACACAAATGGAATGAAATGTAAATGATGAAGTCTTGATAGTCAGTCAAATGTTGACTGTAAAAGATCCTCTGTGCAGCTTGTCAATGGACTCGGAGTCCTCTTGAGAAAGGTACAGCATGTACAAAGAAAAAAGACTGTATAACAGGATAATGTTAATGTTAATATTAAAAAAAGTGCTTCACTTAAAAAAGACAATAAGTATGTCAAGACAATTAAAACTGAAGTTAATTCTGTAACAAAACGATACATCTATTCAAACCAGATGCCAGTATAGTCCGAATAGGTACAGATATAGACTGGCATTAGTAAAATATGGTATATCGAAAATATAAAAACTAGGATAAAACAATGGACTATTATAAAATAACCTGCCCTTGATGGGATTAAATAGTAATAGTTCTCAGAAGTAGAGGATATATATGAGGTGTAAAGCCAAGGCTGTGGGGCCATTGATAGAGTTATCGTCTATGTGTTGATATGGATAGATTGCGGTATTCCCTCTTCCAGCCCAAATGCTTACAGGATTGATACTTGATATCACAGCATAAGTATAATATGGGGCTCACCGGAACATTTCTTGAGTTTTGTGCACATCAGTTGTTACAACTTCAATGGGACTCTGTAAACTTTGTAACAGCTTGCAGTGGATGAACCACGCGACCCTATCCCGTCTCGTGTTCCGGTCTCCTCTTTACAGTTGTGCCGGTATATTTTCCCCTCTTTCTTCACTTCTGGATATTGGGCAGGTGGTGATGATAAAAACATCTTATTTGTTCAATTCTCAATTCTATGCGTTTCGGGATATTAATTATCCCTTCCTCAAATCCTGCAGTGCCCGCAAGGTCCCCCTGCTCAACAAAGCACATGTACAGGCCCGTCTGAAGTTTGTCAATGAATATCTGAATGATTCAGAGGAGAACTGGGTGAAAGTGCTGTGGTTAGATGAGACCAAAATTGAGCTCTTTGGCATCAACTCAACTCTCTGTGTTTGGAGGAGAAGGAATGATGCCTATGACCCCAAGGACACCATTCCCACCGTCAAACATGGAAGTGGAAACATTATGCTTTGGGGGTGTTTTTCTGCTAAGGGGACAGGACAACTTCACCTCATCAAAGGGACGATGGACGGGGCCATGTACCGTCAAATGTTGGGTAAGAACCTCCTTCCCTCAGCCAGGGCATTGGAAATGGGTCGTGGATGGGTATTCCAGCATGACAATGACCCAAAACACACTGCCAAGGCAACAAAGGAGTTGCTCAAGAAGAAGCACATTAAGGTCCTGGAGTGGCCTAGCCACTCTCCAGACCTTAATCCCATAGAAGATCTGTGGAGGGAGCTGAAGGTTCGAGTTGCCAAACGTCAGCCTTGAAACCTTAATGACTTGGACAGGATCTGCAAAGAGGAGTGGGACAAAATCCCTCCTGAGATGTGTGCAAACCTAGTGGCCAACTACAAGAAACGTCTGACCTCTGTGATTGCCAACAAGGGTTTTGCCACCAAGTACTAAGTCATGTTTTGCAAAGGGGTCAAAATAGGATTTTAGTCTTACCTGTTAAATCCTTTTCACTTAGTCCATACAGGTCACTGGTACTCTGGGAGGCGATCCGCCCCTTTAATAGGCAGGAACAATTATGCAAATGATTGCAGGGGGCGGAGCCTCCCCTCCTACTTAAGCTGCCTTCAGGCCAGAGCCACTAGATTGATTTGAGACACTAAAAACTGACCATAGGTAAGCAAGAAGGAAGACTCCTGTGAGCATGCCCCGAAGGTCTCCCACTGAATGCCACAGGAGAGCCAAGCATGGTCCCTTGACAGGGTGGGAGACCAGTGACCTGTATGGACTAAGTGAAAAGGATTTAACAGGTAAGACTAAAATCCTATTTTCACTGTCATCCAATACAGGTCACTGGTACTCTGGGATGTACAAACATTGAGCTGACCCAGAGGCAGGAAGTAAGGCAAGGACCAGGCGCAGGGCCCAAGTCACTAGAACTGCTATGAACCAGTTAATCACATAGCCCAAAATGTAAGTGTCAACGGACACCAACCAGGGGGAAACAACCCCTGAACTAACACAGCACACTGAACCAGTTCCAACCGGGCTCAACAGTAAAGAAGCACTAAGAACCACAGAGTAGAAGTCCTAAACAGGCAAAACTGCCTCCAGGACCTTCCTCCCAAAACTGGCATCAGCTAAGGCCAGTACATCAACTCGATAGTGCTTTGAAAATGTGTGCACAGAGGACTAAGTGGCCACTCTGCACAGTTGATCAGCAGATGCCTGATTCTTGTAGGCCCAAGAGGCCCCAGTAGATCTGGTGGAATGGGCAGTCACCCGGAAGGGAACATGCTTATTCCGCAACTTATAGGCTTCACGAATGGTAGCCTTAATCCAAGAGGCAATAGTAACTTTGGAGGCCGGTCTCCCTGCCCTAGGCCCCTCAGGAATGACGAATAGAGCGTCAGACTTCCTGATAGACTCGGTGCAATGAACATAAAACTTGAGGCAACGCACCACATCCAACAAATGGAGATCTCGTTCCTTGTCAGATGAAGGATTAGGGCATAAAGAGGGAACCACAATCTCCTGATTGATGTGAAACTCGGACACAACCTTGGGTAAGAATTCCTTGGTAGTGCGAAGCACAGCCTTATCCTTGTGGAACACCAGGTAAGGAGGTTTACAAGACAGAGCTTGTAACTCTGCTACCCGGCGAACTGAAACAATAGCCAAGAGAAAGGCCATTTTCCAAGTCAAGAGACGTAATGGAATGGAAGCCAAGGATTCAAACGGGGGTCGCTGGAGAACTCCCAGCACCAAATTGAGGTCCCACTGGGGAGTAGGACTCTTGAAGGCAGGCCGAACATGAGTCACGCCTTGGAAGAAAATTTGACGTCAGGAAGGATAGCAATCCTTTCCTGGAAAAACACAGACAAAGCAGAAGTCTGGACTTTGAGGGAACTCAGACTGAACCCTTTCTCAACACCGTCCTGCAAAAAGGCCAGGACAGTGGGAAGATGAAATTCCAGGGACATCTTCCGATCAGTACACCAAGACACAAAGGTGGCCCAGATACGATGATAGATCTTGGAGGACACAGGCTTACGAGCACTAAGCATCGTCGACACTACTGAAGGAGAAAATCCTTTCTTCTCTAGAATCGAGGATTCAACCGCCATGCCATCAAATGGAGATGCTGAACATCCTCCTTCCACAGATATCCTTGAAGAAGTAGATCCGGACGGGCAGGAAGAGGAAACGGTTCTGCCACTGACATGGCCATCAACTCCGGATACCAGGACTGGCGAGGCCAGTTTGGAGCGATCAGGATGACAGGACAGCGCTCCAGCTTCAGCTTCTGGATGACTCTGATCAATAGAGGAAGAGGAGGGAAGATGTAGGCCAGAGGAAAATCCCAAGGGATTGACAAGGCATCCACTGCTAGAGCAAGAGGGTCCCTCCACCGGGAGCAAAACACCGGCACCTTCCTGTTGTGTCTGGTAGCCATCAGGTCCACTACAGGTACCCCCAACCTCTGGGTGAGTAGGTGAAACACCTCTGGATGAAGAGCCCATTCACCGCTGTCGACTGTGTGACGACTGAGAAAGTCTGCCATGACGTTGTCTACGCCTGGAATGTGAACTGCTGAAATGACAGGCACGTGATCTTCTGCCCAAGATAAAATATCCTTGACCTCCAACCAGGCGGTGCAACTTCTTGTGCCGCCTTGCCTGTTGATGTAGGCCACTGCGGTGGCGTTGTCGGACTCCACTCTGACTGGGCAACCTTCCAGTTGAGATTCCCAGTGCCTCAGGGCAAGCCGGATGGCACGTAGTTCCAGAACATTGATGGACAGAAGAGATTCCTCCAGTCCCCATTTCCCCTGAGCACTGAAACAACCCAAGACAGCACCCCATCCCCGGATGCTGGCATCCGTTGTAACCGTGGTCCAATAGGGAACTTGAAAGGATCTCCCTTTCAGGAGATGAGAGAGATCCAACCACCAGTGCAGACTCGATTCGACATGAGGAGGTAGAGAGACTGACAGATGCTGATGATCTGGATGATTCTTGCACGTCTGGATCACAAATCTCTGGAGTTCCCTGGAGTGAGCCATGGCAAATGGTACCGCTTCGATCGTGGAAATGAACTTCCCCACCAGAGACGTCAATTTTGGTACTGGAACACTGTCCAGCTCCAGGATCCCAGCTACTCAGATGGCCATCTGATGAGCCACTTCCTCCGGTAGAAACACCATGCATTGGCGAGTGTCGAACAGGAGACCCAGAAATATGAGCCTCTGAGATGGGACCAAGTCTGACTTGTCCAGATTCAGGATCCAGCCGTGACGGTTCAGAGTGTGAATACACAGCTGCAGTTGTTGTTGGAGAAGCTCCGCTGAGGAGGCTTTCAGGAGGAGATCGTCCATGTAGGGGGTCACCCTGACCCCTTCTTGGTGGAGTACAGCGATCAAGGAACCCAACACCCTCTGAAAGACCTGAGGGGCCGAAGTCAGCCCAAAGGGAAGAGCTGAAAACTGAAAATGTCCCCTGTGGCAGGCAATCCTGAGATACCGCCTGCTCTCTGGATGAATAGGGATGTGAAGATAAGCATCCTGAAGGTCCAGGGAGGCAAGGAACTCCCCTGGAGACATCGCTGCAATCACAGAGCGCAGGGACTCCTGGCGAAAGTGGGAACTAACAACATAGGAATTGAGATCTTTGAGATCCAAAATGGGACGAGCACCTCCGTCCTTTTTGGCCACCACGAACAGGTTGGAATAGAATCCTGAACCTGTGTCCTCTGGAGGAACCAACTCCAGAACCTCCTTGTCCAAGAGATCCTGAATAGCGTCGTCGAACAGACGTCTTTTTGTAGGTTCCTGAGAAGGACGAGTAAAATGGAACCGAAAAGGAGGAAGGGAAGAGAAAGGGATCCTGTATCCCTCTGATACTACCTGAATGACCCATGGGTCCACCACTGACTCCTCCCAAGTCCGGCGAAAGATGCGGAGACGTCCACCTACTGCCGGATGCGGACCCGGGTTCGGTGAGTCATGCCGAAGCAGTCTTGGAGGTCTTGGCCTTGGGGGCAACCTTGGGCTTCCAGGACTGTTTGGGCTTGGAGGAGGAGCGCGCAGAGAACGGACCCGTCTGGGACATGGAGCGTGTCTCAGTCTGAAAGGAACGAAAGGACCGATTGCGTTTGGCTGGAAACTTCTTCTTGAAGACTGAGGGTAGAAGAGTACTTTTACCACCAGTAGCCTCACTGATCATTTCCTTGAGTTCAGAACCAAATAGCAAGTTCCCCTGAAAGGGCAAGGAAAGCAAGGCTTTCTTAGAGGCTGTATCAGCAGACCAAATTTTCAGCCAAAGGGCACGTCTGGCCACCACAGAAGAAGTGGAGGCCCTCGCCATCATGCGCACAGCATCAAAGGCAGCATCAGCAACATAATTTTGTGCTTCAGTAATGTTAGCAAGAAGCTGCAACTGCTCAGATACCGGTGCATCCTGGCGGACTGCCTCAGTCAGTCGTTCAGTCCAGGCCGCAATAGCTCTATTAACCCACGCCACTGCAAAGGTTGGACGCATGGCAGTGCCAATGGAGGCAAAAATAGACTTAAGAGAAAGTTCTAGCTTTTTGTCCGTCCAATCCTGCAGGGCAGAGGCATCAGAGACAGCTAAAGCAGTAGATTTGGATAGCCTGGAAACAGGAGCATCCACTTTGGGAGGATGAACCCATTTTGCCAGTTCAGTCTCAGGAAAAGGGTAAAGTTTAGCAAACTTTTTGGACACTGAGGAGGATTTATCAGGATTCCTCCACGCCTCAGAGACTAGACGGGCAAGGGTAGGGTTAGTTGGAAAACATACAACCGCCTTAGATGGTTTTTGGTAAACGTCAGTTGGATCATGAGTAGATTCCTGAGTCAGAGGAAGGTTGAGCGTAGTTAACACAGCTCTAATCAGACCCTCAGCAGAAACCTCAGGGTCACATTCATAAGGGTCCCCAATGGACCTGTTAGACTCAATAACAGTGCCTTCCTCAGCATCAGAATCCTGTAATAGTTCTTCTTCAGAAGAATCAGACACATCAGGAGCTCCCTGTGGCTTAGGCAGGGAAGTCCTGATTGTAGAGGGGGTCTGCCAAACCTGGAGAGCCCCCTGTACCTGAGAGGGAAAGAGTTGGAGTGTGGATCTGAGATCCCTAGTGGCAGCTTTAAACTCTTTCACCCAAGTTGGCTCAATAGCATGGCTGGGAAGCCCAGGGTTGCTATCACAACAATCAGTGCATTTAGGGCATAAATCACCAGAACAATCTCTAGGCAGCCCAGAGTGACAAGAGGAGCAAAGCGCAATGGGGAGAACAGACACCCCAGCCTCTTTAGTCTTGGGTCTAGCCCCTGGCTCCAGTGGAGTAGACATGCTCACAGCGTCAATATACACCACTTAACAATATCACCCAGTAAAAGTGTGAAAGATTAAAGTTTCACCCCAGAAATGCCTAAAAACGGACTTATCTGGCCAGCGAAGGGTTAATCTGTTGAGAGGAGAGAAGGCTCGGTCCCTGCGTAGTATACTCGCTGAGAAACAACACCACAAAATGGCGGCCATCAGGTCAGCCAATCAGAAACGAGCGCGTACCGGGCGCTCATGGGAAATGTAGTTTTTCTCTCAGAAGTACCCCAAACAGTGCCCGAAGCCCCCCTGAACTCCCCACACCCTGTAAACATACACCGGATGATAGAGCAGGAGCATAGAAGTAAAATGAGCCATCTCTGAAGTTGCTGTGACAAGCGGTTCCAGAGATATGTCCCACACTGTGAAATCCCATAGAGAGTAAAGGAGCAATGGCGTCTAAGCGGGAAAAGGCGCGCTTAAAGGCGCGGAACACTAAATTTTAATAAAGTCCCACTGAACTTTAAAAAGTGCTAAACAGTAACCCAATACATGAGAAACATAAACAAAATTATACCCAAAGCTCCAAACCCCAGAGAATACCACAGAAATTGCATAACATGATAAATGCAAATAAAAACACTCTATGAGTGCTGGAGTGCAATGCAAACTCCCAAATACAAGCCCATCAAAGGCAGGGCCGGATTTGCCATAAGGCAAAGTAGGCACCTGCCTACAGGCGCACGCCACCAAGGGGCGCCTGCATTTGGGATTTTTTTTTTTTTTTTTTTAAATTAGCCACCTCAATGGCTAGTTGATTGGTCGCATGCGCGCAGTGCCATAAAATGCTAACACAGAGTACCCTGTAATCCACCCTCATTGGTAGCATCAGTGAGTAAGCAATGCATGGTGAACTATGCAGTGAGCAGAGAAGTTAAGTGAGTCAGAGCGGGAACTTACTTTTGCCATCGGAGACAGGCAGAATCTCTCAACAGGTACTCATGCATTGCATGACTTGATTGACCATAGGGATTAGCTTAACAGTGGGGCTGAGAGGTGATTTTTTAACAAGATGATGTGGCAGCACCTCGCTCCTTGTTGATCCTGCTTGCTGTATCCCAGGGTTAGATGTTTTTGTCCTGCAGCTGTCACACTGTGCAGAGGCCAGATGATCACCACAGACACAGTGCAGTATACACATCCTGAGTGCTGGTCTGACAGGGATCCTGTGTGCTGATCTGCTGAGGCAGAGACTGTCCAGCAAACTATGGCAGCTTGTGTTGTGGGATAAATCCAGAGGTGCAGGTAAATACCTACACTGCTGTCCCTGTGTCACTTCCACAGAAGTGTCAGAGCTTTTAAAATCAATATAAGTAGTAAATGATGGTGTAGAGATGTTGATAGTACAAAATAATTTTTTAAGCACAATAAAAAATAAAAAACAGGTATATCTGTATTGATCAGTATTAAAACATGTACTTCTTTAATATTGATCAATACAGGGACACCTGTTTTTTTATTGTGCATAATAAATTGTTTTGTACTCTCAACATCTCTACACCATCATTTACAATCTATATAGATTTTATTATATTTTTTGAGATTAGAGCACTTACCCATATATACTTTTTGTGATCATTCACTCCAGGATCACAGTGTGTTCATAGCTGCCTTATGTACAGGTAGAGGTCTATAGACAGAGCTCCCTTTACACTGTATTTGTAAAAGTACCAGAGGTTTTGCACACACTGGCAGTTAAGGGCCTTACGGGTATAGAACTGGCCAGCATGTATCTTTCAAGGTGGGCATGGTTTTGGTAGTGTGGGGGAGGGGCAGCATTTTTATCCTTGGACCCAGGCAGCACATTGTCTTGGGACGGCCCTGACTCCATGTCGCCCTCACATTGCTGCCCCCCCAGTTGTCTATTTCCTACCTCCCTGGCAGGACAGGTCTGTGCCTCCTTTGGCACAGTCCTGTAAGTGCTGAGCTCCCTCTTCGGCTCTTTAGGAATGCAGAGCGCTGGGAGATGACATCATCTCCCAGCGCTCTGCATTCCTGAATAGGAGACCGCGCGGGAACTCCAGCACTTACAGGACTGTGCCAAAGGAGGTACAGACAGATCTCCTGCCAGGGAGGTAGGAAATGACATCGGGGGGAGGTAGGAAACAGACAATGGAGGGGAGACAATGTGAGGGCAACATGGAGATAGTGGGGGCAATGTGCAGCTGATGGGGGGCAAGTTGGAGCTGATGGGTCAATGTGAGGGCAATATGGAGATGATGGGGGAAATGTGGAGATTAGAAGCATTGTGGAGGTGTCCAGTGGAGAAGGCCAATGGGGGGGTGGGGCGCTTCAGATTTCTGTGCCTACAGGCTCCTGAGGTGTAAATCCGGCCCTGATCAAAGGGACACTGTGGGGACAAGTGGACCTTCAGCACTCAAGGGGTGGCTCACCTTACTGCAGGACTTCTGTCTTCAGGTGACCATGATGAAGTGGGAATAGACCATGGGTAAATTCCTCAGCAGGGAAGCTGCTTGACTCAAGCTGTTCCCTCTTCAGGGCATAAGGTCCACAGAAAATCCCTGGAAGCTGCACTAGCCACTTTAAAGAGGGTAATTCACAGCCATGGTCACCCTCCTAATGGTGTTATTCCATATAGAAAGAAAAATAACAAAATACTAAGTTGAATGCATAGATGTTCTCCACCTGGTGTGCACAGCACCCAGGAACAAATCAATCTAGTGGCTCTGGCCTGAAGGCAGCTTAAGTAGGAGGGGAGGCTCCGCCCCCTGCAATCATTTGCATAATTGTTCCTGCCTATTAAAGGGGTGGATCGCCTCCCAGAGTACCAGTGACCTGTATTGGACGACAGTGAAATACTTATTTCACTCAGTAAAATGCAAATCAATTTATAACTGTTTTGAAATGCATTTTTTAGGATTTTTTTGTTGTTATTCGGTCTCTCACTGTTCAAATAAACCTACCATTAAAGTGATAGTAATGTTTCATAATAAAAGCAGCTCTAATTATTCATCATAGCATTTGGACTTTGGAGAGTGTTATTTCAGTTCTGTCAGAGTTGTAGTTTCAGTGACAAAGTATCCTCCTCCCGCCCCTTTTACTGATGTAACACTGCTCAGTCAGATCAGAAGGGAGGTGCCCAGGTAGACTGCAGAGAGGGACAATCTTCAATTAAGATATGGGAAAAACCTGAAAAACTTGTCAAGGGGGGCAGGGCTTTCATTGTTCTCATAGGAAGAAGATTGTCCCCTGCTGTTATCTGTCTGGTCTATGGACTGCATTCCACATCTGAGGGGAGGTGGCTTACACTAGGTAAAAGGGACGGGAGGGGAAACTTTGCTTGTGAATATCTCTCAAACCATAAAGGTTTGAGAGATAAGACTTATATCGTTTTCATGTTTTTTTAATGCCTACAAAATAAAATAAAGATAAAACGAAGTATTACTATCCCTTTAAAATGATAGACTGATCATTTCTTTGTCAGTGGGCAAATGTATAAAATCAGCGGGGGATCACATAATTTTTTCCCTAACTGTAGCTACTGCCTTAGTATAGAGATTTACACCAAGGAATACGTTACACTTCTGCCTGTTTCCCTGGGCCCCTGAAACACCTGTACAGTAAAGCTAGCTCGCATGTTAATTGGGTTACAGTGACCTAATTATTACACAAGGCACACAGTGCAGAATTACTTGGGAAATGAGCGGTGATAACTAATGTGAGAAGTGACCACAGATGAGTTTGCCTGCTCAATTTCAATATAATGATACAGAACTACCAGATTATCTGGTATTTGTACGCACAGGGGCTGAGGTACTAAGTGATCTGGAACAATTTTGAAACAAGCCACAGGGTTAAAATACAAATGCCCCACTTTCCCAGTAATTTAAAGTGAAAGTGTCTCTTTGTAATACGGGATATTGAAAGCGTTTCCAAAATTGCCTATTTACATATATATTTAATATATTTTATGTAGTTTATTAGATATTTAGCTTTATTTGCCAGTTTATGCAGATTAGACAGTTCTGGCGGGCACAGGCATCTGGTAGATACTAGCATTCCACATTGCTCTTCCACCCAACTGACACTCCCTGCCAGATATTAACATTCCACACTGCTCTTCCTCAATCTCCCTGCCAGATATTAACATTCCACACTGCTCTTCCTCAATCTCCCTGCCAGATATTAACATTCCACACTGCTCTTCCTCAATATCCCTACCAGCAAGATAAAAGAATTCCACACTGCTCTCCCTCTCACCTGTCCATAAATACTAGATCATTTACATAAACTGACTTCATGCAGATAATGTTGAGATGGATGTGTTCCCACTGAGGAGAGAAAGTGCACAGGTGACAGCTCTTCTAGAAATTTGGCTTTTAACCTCTTAAATTCTGGGGATTTAGAAATGCATTGGAATGGATATATATCTACCATTCATTTAAATCAATGAGGATTTGTATTTGTGCCTTATGGTGTAGGTAGTGTTTCCTATGTCTTATACATACATGATCCACACAATTTTTTGCCAATCCTGCTAACTTGTGGGAGTTAAAGATGAACGACTCCCTTTCCCTTAAAATATCATTATGCATAATTAAAATGTAAAAATGTATAAATAATGCCAAACATATAGAAGGAAATGTAAATGTGCAAAAATATTTCGCTTTTAGGATGCGCAATTATTTTTGTTGTTGAAGTTCTTCAATGACAGTAACAGAATAATGTATTTTGTCGTTTATGGCACTAGCTTTTGCGTTAAAGGGATAGTAATACTTAATGTTATCTTTATTTTATTTTGTAGGCATTAAAAAAATGACGAATGATATAAGTCTTATCTCTCAAACCTTTATGGTTTGAGAGATATTCACAAGCAAAGTTTCCCCTCACTAACTAAAATGATCAAGTCTGCCATCTAGCTGTCAGATTTGGAAGCCGGTCTGCGGACTGGCCGTGGCTTTACAGCAGAGCCGAGATCGCGAGAAATAAGAATAACTACTTCATTCGAATAGTCTACAAAGTGTGCCTGGTTTGCAAGTATACTTTTTTAGACCCTTCCAATGAATTAGTTATTTTTATATCTTGCGACCTTGGCTCTGCTGAAGAGCCACCGGTTGATCGTTGGACCGGATTCCAAATCTGACAGCTAGATGACAGTCTTCAACGTTTTGGTCAGTGAGGAGAAACTTTGCTTGTGAATGTCTCTTAAACCATAAAGGTTTGAGAGATAAGACTTCAGGTTTTTTTAAAGGGTTAGTAATGTCCAAAAAAAGTGCCTGAACACTAGGCACATGTTTTAGACCATTCCAATGAAGGGATTCCGTGTAAGTAACGAGATCTCTGCACTTCTCAAGCGCCTCCGTGTCGACCGACACGGATCTCCTGCTGACAGCTTTACAGCTGTCAGTAGGAGAAATCAAATTTTAAACACCCGTATCTCTTAAACCATAGCGGTTTGAGAGATACTTTTTTTGCATTTAGATCAGCTTTTTAAGGTCTTCTAAATGCAAAAAAACTTTTTTTTAGACATTATTAACACTTTAAAAACAAATCGGGAGGGGGCGTGTCTGGACGCTGAACATGGCGGACGTGTAATCCTTGAGCTCCAGAGCCCTACCTACGCATTAGCTTTCTAACAGCTTTCTCACAGCCGCTAGACAGATCCAGCTACCCTATTCCCTTCCATCTCCCCTCTCCTCCTCGATGCCCAGCAGGAAGAAGAAATCTCTTCCCATTGGGACCTTCTTTGACCGACGCCCACGGAGCGATCCAAAAAGCGCGGACGCGCCATCTTTACCGCTAACCATGGATGCAGCGGTGGGTCCGGACGCTTCCTTAACTCTACCTCCGATTCCCGGTGATACCCTCCCCACGATGGGTGATATGGAGCGCCTGCTATTTTCTGTCAGAGACTCTATAAAGTCGGATATTGCGGATCTCAAGTCTGATATACATGGCCTTGGCATGAGAGTGAAGGACCTGGAGGACACTCAGGAATCTCTCCTCAATTTGCAGGACAATTTTCAGCGTCGTTTGGACTATCAAGATGAAACTATTGAGCTCCTTAAATCCCAGTTGGATGATCTGGAAAATAGGAGTAGGAGATCAAACATCCGAGTTCGGGGCCTACCTGAGTCTGTTCTTCCTGCCTCTATCGCTCAGGTCTTGCAAGACTTGTTCGGCAAGCTACTGGGTGTCTCCGGTGCCGAGATTAAGTTTGAACGGGCCCACCGTGCGCTGCGGCCCCGCAGTCAACTGGGGGACCGACCTAGGGATGTTGTTTGTTGCCTGCATTCCTTTACGCAGAAAGAACGCATCATGGCTCTGGCCAGAACCTCTGATCCTCTGCTGCATGGTGAGGCACAGATAACGCTATTTCAAGATTTATCCCCTAGAACTCTACAGCTGAGGCGCCAACTGAAACCCCTCACTGATGAACTTCGCAACCGAAACATTCCCTACCGCTGGGGTTTCCCGTTTGCCCTGATAGCTACTGTGGATGGTCAACCGCACTTTATCCGGCGGGCTGTTGAGGTGCAGGACTTCTGTAAACAGTTGAACTTTACTCCAGTGCCTGATTTGACTGACTCTTCAAGACGGGCCCCTCCAACTGGGGTTGCTCTACCTCAAAGGGAACGGTGGATTCCGGTGCATAATAAGAGGACTAGGCCAGCTTCGCCTGATCTTACCGTTGCAGAGGCCTCCTGAATTGCTAACTCATCAGGTTTGGGACTGTGGGACTGCCTTTGATACTAATACGCTTTTATGATATCTGGTTTTCTCCATGTCCTAGTCTACCTCATGTTTTGTATGTTTATACCTTATTGTTATGTTTTACTCTTTTGCATTTTTGGGGGGCTCTTCTGTCTCTTCTGCCGGGTGGCTTCCCCTTCGCCCCTCGATTTCTGTTGGGCGGCGGGGGGTCATCGTGGATGTGTGGGGTGCGGCCGTGGGCCTTCTCGAGGGGTGGCCTCCGCCCGCACCGCCTGATTTCTCACTGTCAGATATATACAGTATTTACTTAGGTTCATGATGCTATTGTAACGACCTTATGTGTTATTCTGCCTCCGTTGGATTCCTGGGGTTTGTGTACTCTCTCTTCCCTATACACTTTTCCCTCCCTCTCTAGCTTTTCTTCTTTACCCTTCCCTCCTTTTCCCTGCTCTATGCTTGCCTGAATCTTTTTCTCTAACTTTAGCTAGCAGCTGGGAGTCATTTTGGCTCTCTCTTTTCCTCTCTGATGGATCTGTCTACGCTCATTCTTTTTGCTCTCTACTCTGGGCTCTGTCTCGAGTATCTCGAGTACTGTATACCCCTCTTAGACTGCGGATGTTAATCACAAGTTTGAGTTCTTTTGTTACAAGTTGTGCAGTTGAAATGTTGTGGTTTGATACCTTCTCTACGCTACAGGCTAGGTCTGTCTGGCCTGGTTTCCTTTTTCCTTTGTTTTCTTCTCTATCTACTTTACTCCTTCCCTTTTATATTCTTCTTTCCTTGCTCTACCCTCTTCCTCCTTGGGCCATATCTATCTCTCCATTCTGGGACTTCGTGTGTTTTGTGGGTCTTTGCTCTTTTTGGGGGGGGTCGCTTGGTTCTCTTTCCTCCGTGTGCACTCTTTTGCACTTTTGGGCAACGTTTGCTCAGCGGGGTCTTGTGGATCTTGATCATGCCATACGTCTTTAAGGCCACCTCTATAAATGCCAAGGGTCTTAATACCCCGCAAAAGCGATCTCTCTTATATCGGGAGTGTTCCCGATTGGGAGGCAAGGTTTGTTTTGTACAGGAGACACATTATGCCTCTTCCAAATTACCATCTATCTCTAGTCGCTTGTATCCACTCCAGTTTCATAGCCCAGCTCCTACCAAGCGGTGTGGGGTTGCTATATTACTGCACAAATCTTTTCATTTTGAACCCACTGACACTATGCGGGACCCTGAGGGCAGGTTCCTATTTGTTAAGGGCAAGGTTGGCTCTCTAACCTGTACTTTTGCCACCATATATGCTCCCAATTCTTCCCAGCTCCCATTTCTTGACTCGGTACTAGCCTCTCTCCATGCTTTCCAGGAGGGCTTTTTACTTCTAGTGGGTGATTTTAATTCGGTTTTAAATCCATCTTTGGATTGTTCCTTGGGCTCTTCCTCCCTCCCTATGTCTCATTTTAACCGCTTACGATCTTTATTGTCTCGCTACTCTCTCATTGACGTGTGGCGCCTTTTAAATGGGGCGTCTCGCTCTTATACTTTCTTCTCGTCGCCTCATTCTAACTATTCTCGTATTGATTTTTTCCTTATACCCCAATCCTTTCTGCACTATGTCTCTTCTGCTGTAACTCATCCAATCACGTGGTCTGACCATGCACCGGTGGAACTGGAGGTTTCCCTGCCTTTGCTCCTTTCTTCTCCAGGTAGCTGGAGGATGGACGACTCCATCTTACTTGATGCTCCTTCTACACTTCGCCTCAAAAAGGCAATACTTGAATACTTTCGCTTGAATACTGATTCTTCTATTTCCCCCTTGACGTTATGGGAAGCTTTCAAGTGCGTTTTGAGAGGTGAATGCATCAGTCTACGGAGTGACCGTCAGAAGAAGGCCAGACAGGAGCTTGATTTACTATTGTCCAAAATATCCGACCTTGAGCGTAGCCATCAGTCTTCTGGTTCGGATATGGTACTAAAGGAACTCCTCTCCCAGCGGGAGCAAGTTCGATCTCTTTTGCGTTCCCATGTTTCTAAATCCTTTGCACGGACGAAACAGGTTTATTACGAGCAGGGCAACAAGTGTGGTAAATGGCTTTCCAACTTGCTGTCCCCAATCGCGCCTCCTGTTCGTATACACTCAATCAGATCCTCTACGGGAAGTCTTGTTCAGGACGTTCCTGCAATAGCGGATTCCTTTAGGGGATACTATGCGGACCTCTATAATTTACCCCAACCAGTGGTTTCTGATTTCCAAGGGCTCCAGTCTACCTATGTGAAGGAGGCTTCCCTCCCATCCTTATCTCCGGGACAGTCACTTGCCCTGGATGCTGATATCACTGACTCTGAAGTTCACTCCGCGATTAAACAGATGCCTTTGGGTAGGAGCCCGGGACCCGATGGCTTTCCAGTACGTTTTTATCGTACATTTACTGACCTTCTTGTCCCCCACCTTACCCGATCCTTTAATTCTTTGCCTGATTCTGTATCTTCCCACCCTTATTTCTCTGAGGCCCATATCTCTGTCCTCCCTAAGTCTGGTAAGGACCCTTCCCTCTGTTCTAGCTACCGTCCCATTTCCCTTCTCAATGTCGACTTGAAGATTTATGCTAAAGTTCTAGCTAACAGATTGCGTCCTCACCTTCGGGGCTTAATTGATTCAGATCAATCTGGGTTTGTGCCCGGAAGGGAGGCTAGGGATAATACCATTCGTCTTATTTCTCTGGTTGAACATGCTCACACCTTGTCGGACTCTTCTCTCTTTCTTTCAGTAGATGCGGAGAAGGCGTTCGACAGGGTGAACTGGGACTTCATTGTCCTAGTGCTGAGGGGCTTCGGACTTGGGGACAAATTTGTCAAATTTGTAATGGCCCTTTATGTAAACCCTACCGCTCGGGTCCGCGTCAATGGGTCGTTGTCCTCCTCCTTCTCCCTCCATAATGGTACACGTCAAGGTTGCCCCCTTTCACCTCTTATTTTTATTATGGTCATGGAATCCTTAGCTAACAGGATCCGGTCCATGCCTACTGTGCATGGCATCCCACTGGCCTCGAAAGAACACAAATTGGCGCTTTTCGCGGATGATCTCATCTTTTTACTCTCTAAGCCTTCTGTTTCTCTACCTGCAGTTCTCCTAGAATTACAGTCCTTTGGGCTGGTTAGTAATTTTAAGGCTAATTTGCAAAAATGTGAAATTCTCAATCTAACGGTCCCTCATTCTGAGATTGCATCTTTGGCTCGGGCTGTCCCTTTCCGCTGGGCTGGCTCTTCCATTCCATATTTAGGAATCCGCCTCACCTCCTCTGCTGCCTCTCTGTTCCGCGCTAACTATATCCCCCTTCTCTCTCGCCTTGCTTCAGATCTGAAATGTATTAGCTTCCTTTACCTTTCCTGGGCTGGACGGATTAATGTGCTGAAATCTATCTTTTTGCCCAAGGTACTCTATCTCCTGCAGGCGGTTCCCATTTCTCTTTCTAAATCCTATCTCAAATCTCTTCAGTCTGTATTTACATCTTTCACTTGGAATTATAAACCTGCTAGGATTCGGCTTTCTATTCTTACTCTTCCGCGGCGACTTGGGGGCTTGGGAGCTCCGAATATTTTTCAATATTATCACTCTGTTCACCTTTCTTCCCTCCTTTACTGGTTCCATTCTTCAGCAGATAAACCATGGATCCCCCTCCTTCAGACCTTTTCTCCCTCCTCGCCCCTTTCCAATTGGCTCTGTTTCCCTTCTTCCTCGAGACCCACCTCCCTTCTCCGTTCTCCTATCTTACGTCCCATTTTTAGGACTTGGGACTCCGTCTCCTCAACTTTGTCTAGCATTCCTTCCCCGCTCTTATCTCTTATCTCGAATCCGGATTTCCTCCCTGGTCAATCCGTCTCTGCTTTCTTACATTGGCGCACTTCCGATCGGTTGCTTGTTACTGATCTACAACACGGAGGTTCTCTTAAGAGCTTTGCCTCTCTGCAGGAATCTCTTCCCCTTCAGTCTCAGGACTATTGGGGCTACATGCAAATATCTCACTTTCTTTCTTCCCACCCTCACAAACGTTATCTCCTCAGGGATCTTACTCCCTTTGAGCGTCTCTGCCGCCCTGGTGGGCTATCCCCTTCCCCTCCGACTCATCTGATTTCTAAACTCTACTCTTTGTTAGGGGAATCGACTTACTCTTTCTCTAAATTTCGCATAAAGTGGGAGGCTGAACTTGGTGTTGTTATTCCTGAGGAGTCCTGGACCCAGACAGTGCGAGGATCTCTGTACTCCTCGCGTAATCTGTTGGCAGTTGAGCTGAACTACAAGATACTCTTGAGGTGGTACAGGACTCCGGAGGTAATTCATTCTTATTACCCTGACGTTCCTGATGTTTGCTGGAGGTGTGGGGCTGGGGGGGGTCATATGTTGCATATTTGGTGGTCGTGTTCTGCCCTTCGGACCTTTTGGACTGCTGTGATCTCTGAGATTAATGGTGCTGTCTCCTTGAACCTGCCCTCGGATCCTACGTTGTTGTTGTTGTCAGTGGGCCTGTGTTCTGTGGTCCGCTCTAAAGTTACGAGAATTTTACTCTCCCATTTGCTCCTTGCGGCCAGGATGTGCATCCCCCTCTGTTGGAGGAGTACGGCACCTCCTTCGATACAGATGTGGCATTCCAAGATCCATGACATATTGCTCTGTGAACACCTTACTCATTTGAAAATGGGGACTATAGCGACCTTTCACAAAATTTGGGATCCTTGGCTTACTATTAATGTTAATGTCAATATCAATACTGATACTATTGTATCCTCGGGCTGAAGTTGCTCTTTGCATTTATCCTCGTGACAATGGGCCCCGGCTCTTTTCTCTCATTGTCTACTACCTACAGGCGACAGCCTTCATTGGAAGGATAATTACTGGCATGACCTGTTTATTAATTTATGAACGAGTCCCACCTCTTGTCTCTGTAGATAGATGCCCACTGTTTCCCACCCTCCTCTCCTTCTGATTCCCATTCTTTCTTTTCTTTTGCTGTCTGTTCCAGTCTCTTTTTCTCTTACTTATTTTATTTCCATTATACTCAACTCACCTTCTCTTCCATGAGCAAAGTCAGGATGTAGGTGTTTGGATTTCTCATTATGACTACTGTATTTGTCTATGCTTCTTGATGCTGTTTGTTTTTTTTTGTTTTTGTCCTTGCGCTTCTCTATGTACTATGTGCGCTTCTTCTATAACCTGACATTGTACTTGCCAATGCTGAGTATATTGTACTTTTCTTTCATTTTCTAATAAACTTTATAAAATTAAAAAAAAAAAAAAAAAAAAAAAAAAAAAAAAATCGGGAGGCCCATTGAGACGGACATAGTAATTAATTAAGTTCCCATCACAAATAACAAGGTAGTATATAACGATATATAATGTAGGAACTAAAAATATTATTTTAGTTCCTCCATTATATATCTTTATATACTACCTTGATATTTGTGATGGGAGCTTAATTAATTACTATGTCCGTCTCAATGGGCCTCCCGATTTGTTTTTAAGTATGTTTTATTATGTGCTTGTTTGATTTGAGAAACATGTGATCTAATAAACTATTAATATTGATATTGTGAACTGTGGTGTAGTGCCTTTTTAAGGGTCTGCTTTAATTGGGTGTCTTTACTCCCTTTTGTTTTTGTATGTGCGTTTCTTTGACGCACCAAACATTTGTTAATTAATATACCGCAGTTCTTATTTGTGTACTAGTGCTGACCAGTGCCCTCTTTCTTTGCTATAAAGATCCCACAGCTGAGACACAGAAAACACACAAGAAGGGAGATCTGCACTACAGCATCTTAGAGAAAGTATAAAACGAAACCTTAATTTAAGCATTAAAAGCACAATGGATGTACATAGGACACATCTGACGCGTTTCATGCTGACAATCATAAATACCAAATACATTAAAATACAGAGACATCTGACAGCAAAGAGAAGCTCGGTCTTGAATAGATTGCTTCTTATTTTATTATTTAATTCCATGTATTCACATCATTTGCCTAAGGTTTTTCTTAACCCTTTGAGTGCCAGAGGGGTACGCAACGTAATTCTTCAACTGTTCTCGATTTCATCCAGTGGGTTTATATTCCTCACTTAGTAACAATGATGCATTTTTAGGTCTTAGCTGTATGTACTATGTTTTGTTGGTTTGTTAATATTGTATTTTTTTTTTGTACTGCTGTGGCCACTATAGTGCTAGTATATGTATGTAGAAGCTAATTGGTCAGTTTTAGGCCATTTTGTGCTATTATACCTTCATATGTCAGTTTGGTATTTATGATTAAGTGCATTGTCAGCGCTAAACATGCAGGAGATTAAAAAATGATACCTTTATACTGCCATTGTATATTATAATAAAATAAATTTTACTAGGGAATGATTTATTTGAAGTGGACTAGAAAATGCAAACAAGACTGATTACCTTTTTTATGCTCCGGTGAATTTTAGTCCATAGCCAGAGATGATCAAGTTTGTAGAATGTCAAATAGACTTTACTAGAGCCTAGGGAATGATTTATTGTCCATGCTGCTAAAAATATAGACTGCCAGTAGAATTTAAATGTTAAAGGGATAGTAATACTTCGTTTTATCTTTATTTTGTAGGCATTAAAAAAACATGAAGAAAGACATAAGTCTTATCTCTCAAACCTTTATGGTTTGAGAGATATTCACGAGAAAAGTTTCCCCTCCCGCCCCTTTTACCTAGTGTAATCCATCTCTTCTCAGATGTGGAATCCAGTCCATAGACCAGACAGATAACAGCAGGGGACAGTCTTCTTCCTGTGAGAACAATGAAAGCCCTGCCCCCCTTGACAAGTTTTTCAGGTTTTTCCCTTATCTTAATTGAAGATTGTCCCTCTCTTCAACCTACCTGGGCACCTCCCTTCTGATCTGGCTGAACAGTGTTACATCAGTAAAAGGGGCGGGAGGGGGATACTTTGTCACTGAATTACTCTTTAACTACAACTCTGACAGAACTGAAATAACACTCTCCAAAGTCCAAATACTATGATGATTAATTAGAGATGCTTTTATTATGAAACATTACTATCCCTTTAAAATTATGTGCATGATTTTTAAAGTCACGTGTTGAACATTCAGATTTCATTCTTATTATGCCTGAAGAAGAGACTTAGTTGTCTTGAAAGATTGCATCCAAAGCTACTCAGCCAATAAAGGTATCACTTTTACTCTACCAGTCCCCTGCATTTTCAATGACTAACATGGTACCACGCTTCACCCATAGTACTAAACATGTCAGACATGCCCTGTCTACATCCATGATGGCTTTAATGCTTGAATTAAGGCTTCATTTTACACTTTCTGACAGCCTGTAGTGCAGATCTTCCTTTCTAGGTGTTATTGGTTGTAAATTGGTCCCTGGTTTAAAATATCTGAGAAATGCTGGCATCCAGGACACAGAGCACTCAGTAGCGCAGGGATAGTGTTACACTGTATCAATGTCCTACTTTATGGTCATCAGACTATAAAACTCTGTAAACAGAGATCCAAAGAGTGAAAAATACCTAGATGCATAACACACATTCTGTTTTGGTCAGTTTAGTATGTAATAGATTGGAACCCCAACCCTTTCAGTCTCTTGGGGTACTCGGGGGGGGGGGGGGAGCAGCCCCACAGTTTGCTCTAAATGACAGCATCCAATCTAGGGGTAGGCAACCACTGACTCTGCAGCTGTTAGAGACAACTCCTTAATGGATGATATGGAGATGTAGTAACTAGGAGCTGGGGAGCCATAGGTTGCCTATGTCTGATGTAAGTCATTTGATAAACATCATGGATCTGACTGGATATGACTGGTTCCTCCTCTCTTTGACATCTTTATTCAGCATTAAGGGAGACAAATCCCTCATTGTCTATGAAAACGTATAAAAATTTACGCTTTTGCAACTAGAAAAGTGGCCAATTAATTTCTTTGCAACGTGTTGGAAACTTTTCTTGAATTCAGGGTTAAAACTCCCATTTAAATAACTGCGAATTTCATTTTCTTGCAGTAGGTACGCTTCAGAATTGTACCACCCTACTTCACTGATTACTGCCCTTAGCGCCTTATATATCAAGCTATAGAGGTGCAATTCTGGAGTGAACCAACTGTCCCATGGGGAGGGGGGATGAAATTCCCATTGATTTACAGGTGGCATTTAACCTCTTGAAATGCTAGAGGTATAAATGTAGAGACCTCTCTAGAATTCAGAGGATTAAAAGCCCATTTAAATCAGCAGCAATTTGTTTCATGTAAACCCTATGAGGCAGTCGATTCGCTCCTGAATTGCACCTCTTTAGTTTGATAAATAATGCCCTAATGATCAAACCTGTTTGATCAGAGACAGGCAAATTATGACCTTCCAGTTATTGAGGACTACAGTTTTCATTATTCCCATCCAGTTCTCAGAATCCGGAGGTACCCCTCTGGCACTCAAAGGGTTAAGTAGCTCAGCCATGGTTTAGTTGTTGGAGGACTCAGACGCATGAGCAAAATAAGGCTGTTTAGATCAGGGCTGTTCAAGTTCACTTCTCAAGAGCTACCAACAGGCCAGGCTATAAGGATTCTCCCTGTTTGTGCACGTGGGCCAATCAAAATGTATGAGCCACTGACTAACTCACCCGTGCTTATTCAGGGAAATCCTTACATCCTGGCCTGTTGAGGATCGCGCATTCACATGGTTTAGTTTCTTTCCTGCTGGATGCAGCTTCCTCCAGCAGCATACCTGGGAACTCTCAAGGTTTAGACCCTAATCTCTGGGTGAAGGGCCAAATTCTCAGGATGAGAGAGTTCTGTGTTACCTACTATATGATTTGCTCCAGTTAAATGTTTCTTTAGTCTCTAAATTGGTGCCATTTGTACTAGAAAGACAGAGGGAGATGTCCTGCTTGTGTTTAGGTAGTGAGAGCGATAAATTGTAACATGCTACAGGATCCTTGTGGACCGACTGAACCACCTCTGGGTTGGAGCAAGCAGGTACATAGTGCATAAACGCAACATTATGGGAAGCTTTAAGGGTTAATATTCCAAAGATCTCAGGGTCAGCTCTTCTTGAAAGTTCCCAGGTATGTCCAGCAGAGACCAATCCAACAAGCTGTGCTTTAGTGGTAACACACATCAGGCAATATGTCACCTCTAGGGCAGTGTCGGAGGGGGTGGGGGGAAATCTTGCATGCTAGGGTATGTGTGTGTATGCATGTGTGTATAAAATAATTTCTTCCAATTTGATATTTCTGCTTCTGTGTCTTTAAGGGGATGCGTGGCCAGCTATGTATGGGATGATTGCATTGGGCCTAGGACAGCATAAAGCCTGAATACATCACTGGTACAGAGTGTACTAAATGACAATAAACACAGCAGGAAACTGCAACTTATATAGGGGAACTGGTGATGTACAGAAAAAATTATCAGTTTTACAATAGTGTGAACTACTCAATGCTGTATAGAGAGTTAGAATGTTCACTATCATCCACAGGGTTTACCATAAAGGGATAATACTTAATTTGTAAAAAAATAAAAATATATATTGTAGGGTTTATTCTCCTGAGTAAAACATGGGTACCCATACTGATGAGAGGTGGTTTATTCAAAAGTTATTACAGTTCAGACTTGAATTTTCCTTGAGTTTTCCTTATACTTACTGCCCGAAGTTTGTCCCTTGATTAGAGATTTGGTGGGAGGCGACCAGATGGAGCAGGAGGAGGATCCTTGTACGGTGAATATGTTATAGACCAGTGGTTCTCAACCTGTGCTCTCAGTGGCTATTAACAAGTCAGGATTTTAGAATTTCCTTTTAAGAGTACAGGTGAGTTAATCAATACGACTGAGTCTCTGATCAACACACTGTGTTCTAGCAGGGAATTTCCTAAGTCCTGGCCTGTTAGTGGCCACTGAGGGCATGGGCTAAGAAACTCTGTTATAGACTACAGAAATGTAATTGTTCTGAAATAGCTCAATGTGTTTTTTATATATAAAAGAAGACTCGCGATCTAGTTGATTCATAGCATTACAATCCCTTTAAACACGAGGTAAGCAAACTTTGGGTCTACAGCTGTTGGGGACTACAAATCCCATCATGGCTGGTTGGGGATGATGGGATTTGTAGTCCCCGAACAGCTGTAGATCCAAAGGCTGCCTACCACTTCCTAAAAGGACAGTAACGCTTAACTGTTTAACCCTTTGCGTTTCAGAGGGGTATGCAACGCATTCAAAAGCAATGTGTTGCATGTTCATCTGGCACCAAATGTGTTAAAGACCCCATTGGTCCTTAAGGGATTAATATTGAAAGAAAAATAAAAAAAAGCAAATAAGTAGGCATTGAAATGCATTGTGTACCACTCTGGCACTCGAAGAGTTATATAAAAGTACGCTGGCCCTTTAAAGTGATGGTGACTGCGCTGCGCAATGTACCAAGACAGCAGTTCTCAATTTTCTTTTTTCCAGGCACTCCTATCACTATATAGGATTTTTGAGGCACCTCTTACATTATAGAATTTACTTTAACAAGAGAAGAAGCAGAGATGGCAATCGCCCAGTTAAAACTGTATTAATTCACATTGTATGCTGTGATACAATGGTGGTGGGTGGTACTGAGTGTTCCCAAAACAAGCACAATCGAACAGGTGTTTCTGTCAGTTTGTCAAGACATTGAAGGTGAGGGGGTGTTATGCACTAAGGAGATGACTTCTCCAGTTCCTATGTTATGCTATAGAGCCTATGCACTAAGATCTCCAAAACTGGAGAAGTCTTAGTTCACTGGCTCCATAGAATAACATAGGATCTGGAGAAGTGATATCGCTAGAGAAGTTATCTACACTTTATCACCTCTTTATCACACATTAGTATATATTAGTGTGTGTGTGTGTATATATATATATATATATATATATATATATATATATATATATATATCTATATATATAAAAGAAGACTTTGTGCCTGGCAAAACACACCCAGGGGCGGCAGTAAAAAGGATTACTGCTGCCATTGGGTGATTCTGTGGGAGTGTGATTTTTGGCCTGCCCCCACTATCCAGCCCGCCCACCACTATCTAAGGCTGGAAAAAAAATGGCTGCCACACACTCCTACACCACAGACACATGCACATGCCCTCCCACACACACACACACTAGCAGACACATACACACATATACACACATGCACGCTGAGGATGATGGGAACAATGTTCAAGCTACAGCTGGAAGGCCATGGTCCAATCTGTATTATGCAGCTTCTTCATTCCCTGTCTTTGAGCCTACACAGCTCTGCTAATTACTACAAGTGAGCTGATTTCTAAACAATCAGCAGGAGGATACTGGCTTGCTGAGAAAGTGGAAACAACGGCAGAGAGGTGATCAGGCAGTGCAGAGCAAGGCTTCAGCTGAGCTGGTAAATGGCAGAGACATGGATGTGACTGTATTTATATATTGCACAAAGAGAGAGAAAGAGAGCAGGTTGTTTGTCAGTCTGTCTGTAAGTAGAGGTGCCAGTTCCTGCAATCATCTCCATGCTGTACATAGCTCACTGTATAGCATGTATGACAAACTATTTATATATGGTCTGGCATTGCATAGTATACAGTCTGTGTATAAGGACTGGCACTATACAGTATAGGAGGGACAGTCCCTGTTTGACACCCAAATCCCTCTGCTCCTCTATTTAGGAGATCACACGGTGTGGTGTATATACAGTAGGCTGACCAGACCTCACCTTTAACCGGGGACACATAGGAAATAAGCATATTTCAGGAGTGCACCAAAATCAAAGCAGCCCTGCAGTATGCATTTTTCATATGTGTCACTGGTTAAAGGTGAGGTCTGGTCAGCCTAATGTACAAGTGTATCAGATTGCTCCACATCAGTAAAACCCACGGTAATGTGGGTATAAACTTCTGTATATATCTGTTAAATTAGTCTGTGTAAAAAAATACTTTCATCTTCTTCTAAATCATTCACTTACAGAAAGAGTAACTTAACCATTTCAGTGCCAGAGGAGATGCAATGCATTGCTTACCCCCTGGCACTCAAAGGGTTAAAAATTCTCTACAATGGTCTGGCACTGTATAGCAGTGGTTCTCAATCTGTGCCCTCAGTGGCTATTAACAGGCCAGGATTTTAGAATTTCCTTTTAAGAGCACAGGTGAGTTAATCAATATGACTGAGCCTCTGATCAACACACTTCTAGCAGGGAAATTCCTAAGTCCTGGCCTGTTAGTGGCCACTGAGGACATGGGCTGAGAACCTCTGCTGTATAGTATACAGTCTGCATGTGTCTGTGTATAAGGACTGGCACTATACAGTATAGGAGGGACAGTCCCTGTCTGACACCCAAATCCCTCTGCTCCTCTGTTTAGGAGATCACACTGTGTGGTGTATATACCAGTGTATCAGATCGCTCCACATCAATAAAACCCACAGTAATGTGGGTATAAACTTCTGTATATATCTGTTAAATTAGTCTGTGTAAAAAAAATACTTTCATCTTCTTCTAAATCATTCACTTACAGAAAGAGTAACTTAACCATTTCAATGCCAGAGGGGATGCAATGCATTGCTTACCCCCTGGCACTCAAAGGGTTAAAAATTCTCTAAAATACACCACCAGCCACGCCCCCAGTAACACCACCGAAAACACAAGTGTCCCTCTTTGGCCATATGAAATGTTGGGAGGTATGTTACTTACACTGCTCACACTGTATGTATTTATGTTCTGATTTGCAGCTGTGTGTCACTGTTTGTGTTGTCAGTGCATGTGTGTGTATATGTGTGTGTTGTATGTGTCTCTGTCTATCACTGTGTGTACCTTTCTGACACGTACACCCTACGCTATAATTCACTATCATAACATTTATTTAAAAAAAAAAGAAACATTTCTTGCATAACATGACGGGCAACGCCGTCCCAAACTGCTAGTATATATATATATATATATATATATATATATATATATATATATATATATATATATATATATATACACACACACAATTTCTCAAGGGAAGAATGGAGAGCATGAACACATAAATATACAGTTATTTTGGGGTCTCACAATCCAAATGACAAAAAAACATATCCATCATAACAATTTAAAAAACTATACATTTGAAACTCAAGATACACATTTTTGTCAAAATCTTCATAGAATACAAGGGGCGCGCTACGTGGATGTCCGTGGCACCCCTAATACATGGGCACCCTGGCTGACAGCCACTGCACTAATGGATTAACTTGACCCAGTCCCTGGATCTCTGGGGGAGGCATCTGGTCTGTTTGGAACCAATCAAATCCCTGTGGTTATCAATTCTTTTAACCCCCTGATTGCTGAAGTCTGAAACACATTGCAAAGCAACACTTAGCAACATCTCTTTAACCCTTTGAGTGCCAGTGGGGTAAGCATCGCATTGCTGGCACTCAAAGCCCCCCTGGGTATTGTGGGGATTTTTATTTAGCTCTCTCAGTGCAGTCAATTGGCCCCAGAAATGCTCCTTTTTTTTTTTTTTTTAAAGTTATTTTTCTATTTTCATGTTGATTTTGTTCGTACTGTTCAAAACGGGGAAACTTTTGTTTTTAGAGGCGAATAAATATTTTCGCTTAGAAAGTTTCTGTGCTCAGGTTGTCTCTGACAGTCTGTAGGTTCGTCCTATACTTTAACAACAGGACTCATCACAGTATTTACACGTGAGATCTCAGGACCGCTTCCTTGGGTCCTGTCTGTGCTGGAGGTCCTGTTAGTTCTGTGGTTTCCCTATGTCCACTGTAAAGTTAATGTACAATTGTTCATGTTCAATGGACAGCAGTTTGTAAGAGCAGGAGTTCAGTCCGTCCGTCTTCCACACTTTGGGAACTTTCTTCAGCAAGTTCATCCTGATGTAGAAATACAGCATTAGTAGGTTTGAAATAGTCACGAAGCTCATCTTACTTGTCCAGCTAATTAGGTGTAATTCTGTAGCGAACCTACTGTACAATGGGAGGGGTTCACGTTGATTTACATGGGGTTGAAACCCCTTGGATACTAAAGGTCTCTAACCTCACAATGGGGGAGATGCACTAAGGTGTGATAAAGCAGAGATGACTTCTCCAGGTTCTATGGAGATGCTGAGTCTACGTTTAGCTCGAAAAGCGTTAAGATGAATATGTGAGTCATGTCTACATTTAGTGGTCTCTAATTTGAAACCATTCCAAACTCATGCCTCCGTTTTCTGTTTAATATAGCTATGTCAGAGTCTTGTTTTTAACCAGCTTGGTGTCTCCTATACGAGCACAGTTCTTACAAGGTGTGCTACCGCATTCTTTATACTTATCTCCTATGGAGATCTTAGTGCATAGGCTCCATAGAATAACATAGGAACTGGAGAAGAGCTAGCACTGGAGAAGTCCTCTTCACTTTATCACCTCTTTATCACATCTTAAAGGGATAGTAATACCTGAAAATAAGTGTATTTTATATTGTAGCCCTTAAAAAACCATGAAAGATGATATAAGTCTTATCTCCCAAACCTTTATGGTTTGGGAGATATTCATATGTAAAATATAGTAAAGTTCACTTTTCCTTGCTGTTTCAGCCAAGTCTGCCATCTAGTGGACAGATTTGGAATTCGGTCCACATAGCAACCGGCAGCTCTTTAGCAGTGCCGAGATCACGATCTTTGAAAAGAACTACTTAATTGGAACTGTGTACAAAGTGTGCCTGGCTTGAAAGCACACTTTGTAGACCATTCCAATTAAGAAATTCTTTTTAAAGATCCTGATCTCAGCACTTCTGGAGAGGCACAGCTGGTCAAGCGACCGGATCCCAGATCTGAAGGGTGGAGCAATGACATCACTCCAGGGGAAACTTTACTTCCGTATATCTCCCAAACCATAAAGGTTTGGGAGATAAGACTTATATCATTTTCATGGTTTTTTAAGGGCTACAATATAAAATAAACTTATTTTCAGGTATTACTATCCGTTTAATGAATCTTCCTCAACATGTTGGCGATCTCTAGCATGAAAAAAAAATAACCTCTTTAGCTTGATGAATAAAGCCCTAACAATCAAACATGCTGGTTCAGAGATAGGCAACCTGTGCCCCCCAGCTGTTAAGTAAAGTTTTTATTATTTCTACCAGCCAAATTGTAGTTGTCACAGTCTGGAGGACTTTAGGTAATTCAGCCTTCGTGTAGGTGTTAGAGGTTTCTCACACATGCCCAAAATGCAGCTGTTAAAACTTTGTTCGTGCTGCCTGTAGCTTCTTCCAGCGGAAAGAAAATATAACAAAGTGTACTATAACTCACACCTCCAGCACACAAAGGGTTAGACTAATAATAGTGCTCCTCACCCTGTTTCCACCACACTCCCTTTGTCTCCCCTGTGTGTTCCACCTCCCAACCAGCTCCCTGTACATAACAGAGTGTGATATAATAGTCTGTTCACACTGTTACCTTTCAGTACTACACTGTCATCATCATTCCTCCCAAGTATCCCTCTTTAGGAGATGTTAGGGATCCATTCCTCCCAAGTGTCCCTCTTTAGGAGATGTTAGGGATCCATATTTCCCAAGTGTCCCTCCTTAGGAGATATTAGGGGTTCATACCTCCCAACTGTCCCTCTTTAGGAGATATTAGGGATCCATTCCTCCCAAGTGTCCCTATTTAGGAGATTTTAGGTATCCATTCCTCCCAAGTGTCCCTATTTAGTCGACAATCCCTCTATGAGACCCAAATCCCTCTGTCCTGCTTTCCCAACCTGGTGTCCATGTATCAGACTGTGTGGTGTGTATATAAGTATATCACCCCAGTGTCCCTGTGTTTAGGAGATCAGACTGTGGTGTGTATATAAGTGTATCACCCTGGTGTCCCTGTGTTTAGGAGATCAGACTGTGTGGTGTGTATATAAGTATATCACCCCGGTGTCCCTGTGTTTAGGAGATCAGACTGTGTGGTGTGTATAGAAGTGTATCACCCCGGTGCCCCTGTGTTTAGGAGATCAGACTGTGTGGTGTGTATAGAAGTGTATCACCCTGGTGTCCCTGTGTTTAGGAGATCAGACTGTGTGGTGTGTATAGAAGTGTATCACCATGGTGTCCCTGTGTTTAGGAGATCAGACTGTGTGGTGTGTATATAAGTGTATCACCCTGGTGTCCCTGTGTTTAGGAGATCAGACTGTGTGGTGTGTATATAAGTGTATCACCCTGGTGTCCCTGTGTTTAGGAGATCAGACTGTATGGTGTGTATATTAGTGTATCACCCTGGTGTCCCTGTGTTTAGGAGATCAGACTGTGTGGTGTGTATAGAAGTGTATCACCCTGGTGTTCCTGTGTATAGGAGATCGGACTGTATGGTGTGTATATTAGTGTATCACCCTGGTGGCCCTGTGTTGAAGAGATCAGACTGTGGTGTGTATATAAGTGTATCACCCTGGTGTCCCTGTGTTTAGGAGATCAGACTGTGTGGTGTGCATATAAGTGTATCACCCTGGTGTTCCTGTGTATAGGAGATCGGACTGTATGGTGTGTATATTAGTGTATCACCCTGGTGGCCCTGTGTTGAAGAGATCAGACTGTGGTGTGTATATAAGTGTATCACCCTGGTGTCCCTGTGTTTAGGAGATCAGACTGTGTGGTGTGCATATAAGTGTATCACCCTGGTGTTCCTGTGTATAGGAGATCAGACTGTATGGTGTGTATATTAGTGTATCACCCTGGTGTCCCTGTGTTTAGGAGATCAGACTGTGTGGTGTGTATAGAAGTGTATCACCCTGGTGTTCCTGTGTATAGGAGATCGGACTGTATGGTGTGTATATTAGTGTATCACCCTGGTGGCCCTGTGTTGAAGAGATCAGACTGTGGTGTGTATATAAGTGTATCACCCTGGTGTCCCTGTGTTGAAGAGATCAGACTGTGGTGTGTATATAAGTGTATCACCCT